>CM076582.1:78154133-78408072 GCA_034641835.2 Pinus albicaulis
GAACTTTCTGGACCACGATGATTCCACTGTCTTGTTGGTGGCATTAAATATCCACTGCTGTTCACTATAGTCAGAACGAGACGCGTTATCGAGTTTGCCAGAGGCAATGGGGCAGCATTTTGCATATGATTAAATTGCGGCTAGTTTCTAGTGTAATATTATTGGTCAGAAGTGATGAGCATGGCCATTGTATTGTTATTGTAAAGTAATGTTGTATATATTTGATATAATCTTTTGGCACTGCGATCTTTCTTGCATTGTGTATCTCCACTGTTTCCTCAATGATAGAACTTTAATTGCCACCATTAACTAATCATTTCACATGAACCCAAATCCATTTGAAAGGATTGGGAAGGCAATGCGGAAAATGATTTAGATTCTGTTAATGCTGAACTTTAGCATGAGAGTTAACTTGGAGAATGCAAAACACAGTATGGAGCTCAAACAAAGCACAAGTCCCAAGTGTAGTTCTTAAAACCAATTTTTTTTTCTCTTGTAAGGTAAAAGTTATTCCCGATGCAATTGAAGAGGCAAGGAGAGCCTTTGAGATTAGGACAAAGAAGAAAGAATGCAAAAGATGAACATGAAGCTCTGTTTAGGGACCATATCATCAGGTTTAATTCAGCACAAAGTCAAGGGTCTATTAAACTGTACAGTAGAATTATAACATCAATCAAATGGAGTGGCTCAATGCCAGTGCAATGGATGATGATGGGACCTTTCCCGGCTATGGAGATTTCAGTAACCTTATTCAGAGCTTCGTTTTAAAACTATTTTCCATACTTGCCGCACCACCTTATTTGGCTACTGGTATCACCATAGCATTGTTTTCTTTCATACTTAGTTTTTCCAGATGGAAATCAAAGACCGAGCAAATTGAATAGGCACAAAGGTTGTGGCACAAAAGGTGGTTGGTCCTTGTTAGGCTAGAGATAAGACATGAAGTAAATATCAACTTATCCACTGCAGTGTCTTCAAAAATCAGCATCGGATCACATCTGCTACCGTTTGGAATTTTGTGCCTGGCCGCCACAATCATCTACTGCATACTATTGTATTTGCACCTAGTGATCACATACCGTTTCAAAAGTCATTTGTTTGTGCTGATGATCCCAAAAATTTTAACCATGATTTTTGTGTTGAGATTTATAAGGGTGTAGAGAAGATCAAATGAACCAAATCTCACCCAAATTCATAAATAGCCTCCTCACAATTTTGTTACATATAGTTTCAAAAGTCATTTGTTTGTGCTGAGATTTACAAGGGTGAAGAGAAGATCAAATCAACCAAATCTCGCCCAAAGTCATAAATAGCCTCCTCACAATTTTGTTACAGAGAGATCTAATGTACTATAGTGAGAGTGCAGAAGCCAAGCACAAAGTGTTGAAACTATAGCGAGAGTGCAGAAGCCAAGCACAAAGTGTTGAAAATATAAATACACGAGCTTGAGTGTGTATATAATATGTAAGAGAGATATTCTTTTGAGAAGGGACTTATGGGTCAACAAAACACAAAACAAGGACACACACCCAAAGGGGGTTGTTGACTTTACATATTACGTTTTATTTTGTTTGCCTTAACCATACATAGTAATGTAATAAGAAATAAAAATATGATTAACATAATTGGAATTAATAATGATACATGATTCATGATCATATGTATAAGAGTACACTAATAATTCCAGCTAGGCTTCCTTTAACCATGCATAATAACCTAATAAATAATATAACTTATAATATAGCTTTAACATAATGTATATTATCATGTAATAATGATACATGAGTCATAGCTATATGTAGAGAGCACACTAATAATTTCAACAACCACACTTATACTAAATACCCAAGATGGAGATGTCATTATAGCACAATGCCTCCCTTAAATGGTGAGCTCCCCACCAATATGACGTTACAAACTAGTGAAAGTGGACCTTGACAAGATTTTGTTACAAACTAGTGAAAGTGGACCTTGACAAGATTTTGTTGAAGATATCTACATGTTGCTTTGTTGAAGGAACAAACATTGTCACAATGTCCTCGAACATTGAGATGATGGATATAGTGTATATAATGTTGAACATGATAATTCATAAGGTTATAAATCAGTTTGATGCTACTTCGATTATCAGATTTTATAAAATGGGTCTTTCAACAAAAATAACAATTAAAATAATACAATAAGATTTATGATTTTTTAAAGGATTTTTTGGCTTATGTTTTTATAGGTTTATTCAAGTGTCAAGCATAGGCACCTATTGGGTTTAGAATTAAATTTTGCATTTAACAAGTGTATACTTTGTGTATTTTTTAGCAGACCCATGTCGTAAAAAAGAGAAAATACATGAAAAAAGACATTTTTAATGCATTTTTCATGTTTTTATTTTTATTTTTTCAATGTGAGTCGACTCAAAAGTATGCAAAGTGGGTATTCATTGGATGAAAACATTTTTGTAATGTATTTTTTTCTTCTTCTATGTGGATCTACTAAGAAATATGCAAAGTGGATACTCATTGGATGTAGAATTTAATTCCGAACCCGACAGGTGCCTACACTTTGACACTTGAATAAACATATGAGGAGATAAGCTGAAAATGTAATTAATAAAAGTGGTTTTCTTCTTTTCTCTCAAAAAGTATCTATTCATAGGGATGCCACTATCATCTTGGATTTTATTGGTTATTTTAGATTTTGATTTTGTTAGTACATTTTTTATTTATTTTGAGTCTTGTGTTTTACCTCAATTCTTTTTTAATAAGGGTCTTTTTGAAGAATACTTTATTGATCAAGAATCATTCTCATCTAGACAAGATGCTTCCCAACAAGGAGAAAATTGGGATTCTCAACTTTCAAAGAAGATAGAACTACACTGTCCAAGGAATTGGTGCAAAGTTAGGAATAAACATTGAGAAGTTTTATGATGCCTATCAAGATCATTGACCTACTTTACATAGGAGAGGTCTTGAAGATTAGTATGTGCTCTTGTCACATAGTGAATGCCCATGAGTGGTGCCCTTCCAACAGAGAAAAATATTCTTGATCGCTTATTAGTGACTCTCATGGGGTGCTTGTGGATATTAGAGAAACAAATTGATATCAAAGGTGATATTTGGTCAAGTATGAATAAGGTAGAGAAGGCTACCCACTAAAGAGCATTAGATAGTAGCATCAAATAAAAGAGACAAACAATTTGTGTAAACTTCATTCGCCCAGTTCACTTGCTTCAATCTTTTTTTTGCCAGTAATATCATATATAACGAATGACTTAGCGATCGAATGACTCTTATTACATATATAACGAATGACTAGAATACCTTCCCCTCCTATGTATGTTGGGAAAGAAGTGGTAAGTTAGGTGCTAAGTAGCTTATAATCCTCTATTTGGAAGTGCTGCATAAAATACAAATCATACTAAGGTTGAGAGAGAGATCTTAGAGGTAGATTAAGTAGTTTGAATGCTTAACAAGTAGTAAGTATATTGAGATCAATCATTTCAAATGATTTTTGAAGCCTTAGTTTTAGTGCTTTCATTTAGACGGTTAAGTTATTGCTCATAATTAGAGCACCCATATGGAGCACACTAATGAGATCTGATTATCCCAATGACAAATGTAGAGATCACGTTCACTCTTGTGATGGGGAAATCCACAACCGAGAACAAAAGTATGGATATTCACATACCAATCCAAGGTGCTTGCTTTGGTCTATATGAAGATTTCTTAAGTCGACATAGAAATGGTGTTGAACTTTAAACAAAGCTTGCTGGTTGTTGCACATAGATTTATTCTCAAAGATTACCATGAAGGAAAGCAATTTTGACATTTATTTGATGAACCTCCCATCATTGTAGTGCTGCTCTAAATAGAGTCCATCTCAACAACTAGAGCAAAGGTTTCATTGTAGCTAATACCTTTGGTTTATGAGAATTTTTTTGTGACAAGCATAGCCTTTTTTTGTTAATTTGTGTATCAACGCTACTTTTGATCTTATTGAGCCATTTACAACCAACACTATTCTTACCCTTGGGTAAATGAACCAATTCCCACCTCTTATTTGTTATCAAAGCCTCATACTCTATGACCATAGCTACTTCCCTTTCAAGGGAGTTTTTGGCCTGGTTGTAGGTTAAAATGCCTCTATTAGTATTGACCTTGGTGAGAAAATAATGTGTAGTAAGTACATGTCGATAAGGACCAAGTTCACCTTTGGGGAGGGATTTAGTTGGGGTTTAAAAGAGTATATAAAGCCCATTTGGGTACAAGCCTTGACATTTATGGGGAACATGGAAAGATACCTTCAACTTTGTTGAGATGCACAACAACAAGAGCATTAGGAAGGGGAATTTAGGTGAGGCAATGAGAGTCTCACCATCAATGTCCATTTGACTTGGCATTATAGAAAGTGTGTTTGAGGAAACACTTATAAGAGAATCATCATCAAAATGTGGAGGAGAGAGATCCATTGACACTGCTTGTAAAACATATATAAAACACAGTAGGAAAGATTGTAATGGACCTTAAGAAAGGACTTCATCAAATATCACATACCTTTGTTATATCACTTGATGGATAGAGGGATCATATATATGACATGCCTTTGAAATTTCAATGTAACCTATAGAACACAATGATGATTTTTTGGGTTTCAATTTGTTTCCCTTTACCTTGGAAATATGAGCCCAAACACTTGATGCAAAGTTTGTAGCCAACCATTTAAAATATCTAATCATACCCCACACCACATGAGTAGGAATCCAATTGATGATACATGCAACATAATGCACTGCTTCTCGTAGACGTTTGGCTCCATTTTATTGCCTTAACACATACATCACACCATTTTTAGAATACCTCTATTCCTACCGATAGTGACTTTGTCTTCCCATGAAAGAGTCTCATGCAAAGCGATCATGTTTTTTGAGAAAAGTTTGGAAAACACTATTGGTATAAACTTATCTACACTAGTTTCAAGAGACTGGATCTTTGCTTTAGTGTGTTTTCCACTAATAATCCGAAGTCCTTGAATTTAAAAAAAAATCATCCTTGGATTGAACAATGTACATCCAAGTAAGATGGAAAAAAGCACCAGTAAAATGATTAGATCCTTGAATAGATTGAGTGGTCATAGGCTTGCAGATATCATTATGAAACATTCCAAGAGGTTGAGATGCATATCTCTCTCTACGAAGGATTGTTGATGATGTTCATGTAGCATATATCCTTCACAAACATCACTAGGTGGCTCAACCCATGGACATTCTTTAACTATTTGCAAACACTTCTTGTCACAAAATCCTAATGTTTGTATGACCCAAACTCTGATGCAACAACCTACTAGTATTGGTAGAATTAGTCAACATAACAATAAATCCTTTCCGTATTTAAGGAGAATTAGGGTTTCACTTTAAAAGAGAACTAGGCTTCCCCGGCTTACACAAATCATTAGATTCATCAATATGATGTATCTAGTACTTGAGATAACAAAATTATAAATTAAAATACATACAATATACACCAAATGTGAATGTGGAACAAAAATTCCAAATAGATAATAAAGATAGGTTACACAATAACTCCTACATTAGGAGAATCTCCTCTCAACAACTCTAATACATTCATATATCCAAAATCATATGTTTACCTCTATTATGATTATATTGCTTTCCATATATACATATTCTCACTCATTGTACATGTGGGCTCTTTATTAGTTTGACCCCTATTACATATACATTTAGCCATTTATATACCTCCCTCAAAATCATGTCATAGTATCTATAATCGAAAAGATTTGTAGTTAAGTATTTCACATTTGATGCAACCAAGTAATAGGGATTCCTTCTATATACAATTTCTAGTTTTCATTGATAACGATCCATCCATCCAAACTAATTTGATTCTAAAATTTTTCAATCCTTGATAGTTGGTTGTTGTATAATTTTCTTTCCTTTGATTTCATTTGCTATTGTTGTAACTTTTTTGATTTGTTGTAGTTGTTGATCTGTAACAATATCATATTGAATAATGGTTATTTGATGTCATGGGCCATGCGTATTACTAATGTTGTCATATTCTTCCTTGGTAATATTAAAATTATCTTCTTACTCTTCTTGTCAACTATCTTGGTAATGAGATTGTTGATTTGGATCCACCTTTGATCATTTTCCTTTATTTTGCACATCCATATCAATTTTCTTTTCAAAGAGCATTGTGTGCTCTATTTTTTGTCACAATATTTGGTTACTACAGTGTTTGAGATGATGCACTCATATTTAAGGTGCACATTCTCAAGTTGATGGTCAACTTCAACTTTTTCAAGTATTTTGTATTGGCCTTCTTGAATCTATTCCTCCTTTTTTCAAAAGTGCAATATGATGCCATTTATTGGATCTATATACTCTTCAATTATTAATCACATTTTTAATTTTACCTCATTAGTGTTTAGGGATTCTTGAACCTTCTTATAAATATCCTCTTGAAAGTCTCTTGATAGTATTATAGTATTTCCATCCTTATTCTTTGATTTGGGTTCTTATAGATGCTTTTTCATGTTCGTAACATTGTTAAGGTCTTGATTATGCTTAGAAACCTTTTGATTCCATCATCTTTCCTTTTCAATTCTTCAGTTGATTCATAATTTTCTCACTTTCCTTTGCTGATCTTTTATTGTTTTAATTTCTAAACCGCCTTCATTAATGCTTAATTGAGGATCACATCTTGGTGAATTCATGGCCCATCTTTATAAGATATTTAGTTTTTCATTATCCTTTGAAACTTGGAGAGTTCTTTTCAATTTCATTTAATTCATCTTCAATTTTATGCATTACTTCCATTTTCGTGTTCTTGATCCATTTATATGAGAAGTGTTTTCAAATTCTTTTTGTTAATGATCAAAATAACACTTGAAATCGAAGTCCAAGTTTCGTGTTAACAAAAGGGCAACCTAAGAGAGATGTCAATGTCACCACACAACTTTATTCTTACTTTATATCAGCTCTCATTCAATACAAGGGGGGTGTACCTAGGATAGGATTGCTAAAGCTAGACAATGTAGGCTCAAGGTAAAATCAAGAGTTAACTCTAGAAAAATATAAGTTGGTATCATAGTAAATAAGACATTGAAACACTAAAAATAATGTATATCCAAATTGGGAAAAAAGAGTCACTAAATAAACCAACGAGGGTGGAAAAATAAATGAGTAGGGATGATGAAAAGTGTTGTTTTGACATGCAAAATATCACCTATGAATGCACCATTAAATTGTTGGAAAAGAAAGAATGTAGGCCCATATAATGATGCTCTACTTATAAACATGCAAAGACAATAATGGGTAATCTTACTAATTAGGGGAATTTTGAGGTCTAAAATGGGCCTCCTAAGGAAATTATAAAATCATAGTGGAAATAATAATATTTGATGACAATATCAAATTTTAAAGGGAAAAAAAAAAACTATCTTTTCAACTTATCTCCCAAAGTGTTTACTCAAATTTCGAGCGGGAGTACTCATTGGATGCAAAATTTGATTCTTCATCCAAGGAGTACCCATGTTGCATACTTTCTATGGATCATGCTACACAAAAAATGAGAAATACATGAAAAACATGATTGCAATCACATTTTTACATATATTTCTCATTTTTCGTGTAGTAGGGTCCATCAAAAGTATACAACATGGATACTCCTTGGATGAGGAGTTAAATTTTGCATCCAACGAGTAATCTCGCTTGAAATTTGAGTAACAACTTTGGGAGATAAGTTGAAAATACGAGTTGAAAAAGTAGTTTTATTATTTTATTATTTTTAAATATTTTTACCCTTTTATTTAAAAAATGGTGAATCATCCCCCATGGTTGGCATCATCATCTTGAATCCTATTGGTTCTTATAAAGTTTATTTTGGTTGTACATTTTTCTTAGGAGGCCCATTTTAGACCTCAAAATTCCCCTAATAGGCTTGTATGAAAACATCACACAATTCTTCAATAGATGACATGAGATCACATCAATGTTCAAAACATGATAAAAACTAGAAGAGGATATGAAACACCTCATCTGACCTTATTTTCTATACAATTAGCCATTGTATTATGGAACCTATTACCTCCCTAACTTGCATTTAATGATAAAATTCCTAATCCACATGGTATAACTTGAGAGGGAACTACTAGGATCGTTATCACTATCACCTAAGAAACCTATCCTCTTCACTTTAGGCTAGATCTCCTCCAACTCAAGGCAAATATCATTAAGTAGGATTATTAAAACCACGGTGATAAGATAATAACTTAGTAAACAATGATTTTTCTATGTATTTATTTAGGAAGTAAAATAATGATGGAGGGATCTAGAGATTAGTGCTAATACAACAAGGGTAATGAAGTCAAGGGACCATCATTGTGTAATTACAGATACAAATTTATCTAGGTGGATATTGGTGGCCACCTTCCTATTCCACTTGGGGTCCCACCATTGTTTCTTTCATTTTTTCAGTTTTCTTAATTGTAGCACAATTTACTATTTCTAGTAGTTTTTCGGGTCCTAAACTTCCGAAGCCGTTTTGAGGCCCTAAACAACATTTTTTGGGAAAAACAGGAGCAACATGGGTCAAAAAATAATGTTTCTCACTCAAAAGTTTTAGTCCTCAGATAGATATTTCTAATGATGTATTGAGCGCATCAAACAAAGATCATATGCCAAAGTTACATCCACAGGAAGTTGATGTACCAATTTACCCAAACGGGGCCCATAGTTTTGGCGCTTAATCTCCTAGGGTTAGGTTTTTGGATGTTTAGGGTTTTCCATTGTTTCTCAACAATAAATAGGCCTTCGAGCCTCATTGTAATACATTTCAGAGGTTTGTACCCACCACATCTCTTCTTAGAGATAAGCAACCAACACCCTAGCTAGTTTATTTCCATTCTGTTAGTAAACAAATTTCAGTTCTTTGATATTAATGAAATGAAGTGTTATTTCCACTAAATCTTTGTATTTATGGTTATATGTGTATTCTGTTGCGTTCCTGCATAAATCTAGATCAGTGGTATCAGAGCGGTTTTCTCTTTCTCGATCCTTCTTTGCATGTCCCCAACTAGGTCGGGGTGTAAGGAGTTAGGGCCTGATCTGGTTGAACCTTTGCAAGATCAGCCTCGCAAACCCTGACAGCCGCCCATGGGGGACAGAAAGGAAGATAAGGGAGCAGGAGATCCTATCAAAATATTGCTCGAGGAGGCCCTCGAAAAACAAAGAAACATGATGATGGAAAACTTTGCCCAACTCCTTCAACGACTGCCCACCGACGACGCATCTGCATCCATCAGCGACTATGGAAGCACGACTCCCTTTAAGGTACAAGTAAACTTTGAAATTCTCATATTTGAAGGCCAAATAGACGCAAACATCATAGATATATGGTTGAATCTATTAGAAGGATATTTCTCGGTTCATGACTTTTCCGACCGGGAGAAGAGTATTTTTTCACTCCTCAAGCTACCCCCCATGTCAAGGGCTGGTGGGAAACATACTGTGAGAAAAAGGACGAGACAAAACCCTCTCTATTCTCGGCCGCACCCACTTGAAATTCTTTCCGAGATGCCATCAAGGAACAATATTATTCCATGGGGAGCTACAAGGACAAGTACATACAACGGAGTACGCTGCGGAAACAAAGGGATCAATATGTGCATGAGGTGATGAATTTGTTCCATACCCTGTGCAAAAAGTTGGGTATCAAAGATTCAAAGAAACATTTGCTGCTGAAGTCCCGCAGTTGTCTGCACAGATACATTCAGGAGGCAATGGAGTTCCTCGACATCTCCTCGCTTGGTACGACATACCGGTATGTTGCCAAGATTGAGTAGAAATTAAAACAAAAGAAGCGAGACTTTGGATCTGTGA
This sequence comes from Pinus albicaulis, assembly GCA_034641835.2. Classification (NCBI taxonomy): domain Eukaryota; kingdom Viridiplantae; phylum Streptophyta; class Pinopsida; order Pinales; family Pinaceae; genus Pinus; species Pinus albicaulis. The sequence continues at coordinate 78,164,029 of CM076582.1, forward strand.
ATCAAAATCAAGGGAAAGGTGCCCCCAAACCGCATAACAAAGGACAATGCAAAGGCATGGCGGCCCAAGACAACCTGCCAAAGCAGCAAGCAAAGAACAACACTGCGAAGCCAAAGAAGGACACGGGAAAGTGGTGTGAGTTCCATAAGAGCTCCACTCACAACATAAGTGAGTGTCGCGCCAAGCAGTCACCGGCGGCCGAGATGAGGGCTTCTGAATTAGATGCATGCTCCGACTCTGAATCATAACCTGACAAGGATATTGACAAAGGGAAGCAGATTATTCATGCAGAGCTCAATACCACTGTTGCCACTGCGAAGATCCAGAAGGAGGAACTGGAAGATCTAGAGGAGGAGGAGCGTCTCTTCCACTCCCAGATGTGGGTAAAGGGTTCTCAACTATAGTTCATTGTCGATAGTGGGAGCCAAAATAACCACATTTTAGCAGACGTCGTGAAACGGTTGGGCTTGACGACCAAAACACACCCACAACTATACACCATCGGGTGGCTTCACCAAGGACGAGATCTCCACGTCAGCCAACAATTCTGCCTTCCCTACAACATCAAGCCCTTCATGAATGAGGTATTATGTGACATTTCTCCTCTTGATGTTTGTGATGTATTATTAAGCCAACCATACTTGTGGAAGCAACATGCTGTGTATGAGTCCCGACCTCGCGCTGTTATTGTTACTTTGGGAAATAAGTTGTACAGGATACCAGAGGTACCATCGCTTGCCTCTATCTCTTTGATTACTGCAAAACAATGTAGTAAGCTCATTTCCAAAATTGAAATATTTGTTTTCCCGATGATCCGCCCCCAGGACAAGAATAAGATTGTGGCCATGACCTCCAAACAGGGCTCCTCTGCACGAAAACAACAAATGGACAAGGTCATGAAGGAGTACGGGGACATCTTCACCTCACCCACAGGGGTGCCTCTACACTGTCAGGTCAAGCACACCATTGACCTGACCCCAGGTGCGCCGCTGCCCAATGGGCTGACCTATCGACGCTCTGTTCTAGAGAACAATGCAATCAAGAGGCAAATTCAAGAGTTGTTGCAGAAAGGTCACATCCGGCCAAGCTCATCACCTTGTGGGAGCTCGATCGTGTTGGTACAAAAGAAGGATGGGACTTGGAGACTCTGTATTGGATATCGGGCACTGAACAAAATCACTGTCCAGAATAGGTACCTGATCCCACAGATTGATGACCTTCTGGACCAACTCAAAGGGGCGAAATATTTCAGCAACATCGAATTGAAGTCCGGGTATCACTAGGTACCAATCGAACCCTCCGATGTGTGGAAGACTGCCTTCAAAGCCAAGGAAACTACAAGGAAAAGACCCTCTAGCGGAGGTTATAAAGGAGGTTTTTAGTGTTATAAAATTGGCCAAAATTGTCAAAAAAAAATATGTTACCACATTCGTTTTTGGTAACGGAGGTTTTGGCAGAGCTTTTAACGGAAATTCAACACAACTAAAAAAAAGGGTGGCCGGAGGTTATTACAAATGTTTTTTCATCGGTGCTCTTATCAGGTTTTAACGCACCGGTGCGTATCAATAGACAACGCACCGGGGCGGTCTAAGGAGAATGCACCAGGCCTTTAAGGAAAACAACAACACCGGGCCTAGTGTTGGTGATACAACGCACGGGGCCGTTCTAATTGGTCTTGGGATTTGAGCGGTGCCCATAGGTCGTATAAGCGCACCGGTGCATGTATCTTTATGAGGCACCGGTGCTCCATATCACAGAAATGAACTGAGATTTATAATTGGTATCAGTATTCGTGTGGTGCACATGGCATCTAGAAATGCACCGGTGCTTATAGATACATAAACGCCCCAGTGCGCAGTATCACACAAACACACCGATATTTATAACTGAAATCGGTATTAGTGCGGTGCCGATAGAATCATAAACGCACCAGTGCGTATAGACACATAAACGCACCGGTTTTCATTTTTTTTTTTTTAGAAACATCCACCTTTGATAGTCCAATTATTGTGATTGTTTTAAATTCATTATTCATCAAAAGTCGACACTTCTTATAACAATATTCATATTAATTACATTTTTATTAATGCATTTGAATGTGCTATTTGGATTAATTTGTTATATCATATCAAAATTATTGTGGTTTTTTAAAATTCATTATTCATCAAAAGTCGACACATATATATAATATTATAACAATATCCATATGAATTAAATTTTTATTAATGCATTTGAGAACGACAATGGAGAACACAATAGAGACAATGGAGAACGCAATAGAATAAATTAAAACATATTTTATGATTATATATATATATATATATATATGAATAAGACAGTCTTTATCATACAAAATGGGACAATTATTCGTATCCCTTTGTCTTTCAATTGGGACACTATGTCCATTACATTAAACAAAATGTCTGATTTCACACACATATTTCAAAAAATAAAACGCCTTGCTTTGATATCCAAAATACATAGTGATCATCATTCTTCACTTGAACTGCTACCACTGCTAGAGCTACTTCCATGACTTGGGTTATTTTCAGGAATGTTGTGTTCACGACATTGATTGTTTTCTTCTTCTTCACTTTCCATCTACAAACATAAAAATAAACTGAAATGAGTGTATATACATTGGTGAGAATAATGAAAATTCCAATATTAAATAATATACATCAATGTAAATCGAAAAGAAAAATGACGTACCATAGCAACAATTGACTCATAAACTATACATATTCTTTCAAAACCATGTACCATGTCATCTTTCAAAATTTCATCTATTGGCACAGTTCCATACTTTGTTTCTTGCAAGTTTTATACCCCATAACAAATCATATATTTAATATAAAATATGTTTTTGTTCTATTAATTATAGATGGAGCTAAGTAAAACAAGATTGATAGATGCTTACAAATTCCACAATTAATTTCTGATATGCCAACATATACTCACAACCCATATTTAACCCAATTTCAATCAATTCGTCTGATGGTTCTTCTTTGTATGTTAGCACCTGTTTGAAGACATTCAATGATGAATTTTGTAAAACAACTTAAAAAATACAAAAATGAAATCTAGTTAAGTTGTTATAAGGAAGTAACAATTACTCACAAACTTAGAGATCAACCATTTTCTTCCTTGTCTTCTTGTTTTATGTGTTGAATGGGTTCCATTTTCTTTTCTTTTCTGTAAGAAAATTCTTGAAAATTAATATTTAATGCTAAATTGTTTATTTATTGTACCTAATGATCGAAAAATTCAATGATTACATATTACATTTGAAGCACGTTGTTGTATTCGTTCCACTAGATCCCTCAAACTTTTGTAAAAGTTTTTCCCCCTTTCGTTAACTTCTAGCACCACTCTAGATGAGCCAATGAGCAATTCATTTTCATTTGCATGTTCTATTTTTTTCTTTTCTTAAAACAACATTCATTTTCTGAGTTGTTGGTCCATGTAGAACATTAAACAGATGTGAATTAGTAGACTGTTTGACACATGTTATCTAATAATTTTAAGTATATTATTAATGATAATTAAAAAAAGAAACTCATATTGGATCGATAGTATTGTTTCATTCACCTGATTCATCTTTTTTCAATTTTTCCATTAAACTTTTACGCTCTACTGGTCGTAGATCAGAAATAATCATATCGAGCTTCGTCATTTTGTGGCTCTGCATGATACACAGTAAACAATAGATATAGTTCAAAAATAATATTTTTTATAAAGAATTTACAAAGAACTTGCCTTTTTTGCTTTTCTTGATGTGTTAACAGTATTTTTGTTACTTGATATCTTGTCAGTCATTTCTTTATCAATCTGAAACCTGTAGCATATTATTCATTAATATATTTATAAATAAATTCTCAACTTTTCAGGTAGAAAATAAATCTCGAGACACCGGTGCGCCTTTCATGAAATCCGCACCGACGCCGGTGCGTGGATATATTAACAACGCACCGCAAAATAGTATAATACACCGTATGGTGCGTTCGGTATTATAAACGCATCGCAAAAATAGTGTAATAGACCTAACGGTGTGTGGGGTATTATAAACGCACCGCAAAAACGGTGTAATACACCGTACGGTGCTTTCCTAGTTAAAGAGAGCACCGGTGCCCTATTTCAGATTTGGCGCACAGATTAAAAAAAAATGTTTTCAATTTTTTACGACACAGAACTTGCATGGTGCGTTGTAATAATACAGAGCACCGGTGCGGTGGCGTACGCAGGGTGCACCGATAAAGAAAAATCCATTTTTTTAAAAATTCACGCAATGGCCGAATGGATTGGGATCCGACTATGCAAGTCTTCCCGTGGGTTGGACGTCAATCTAAAATGAAAAATCCTAATTTTGAAATCACAGAAACAGAGAGAAGAAAGGGAAAAAACAAAAAAGTGAAGGGTTCAGGGTAAAAATGGATAAAACTGCAGGAAAAAATAAAAAACTGTAGAAAAAAGTAAAAAAAAAAATTAAATTTAATCACGAAATGGTTTGAAATTCTATGATAAAGGGCTTGAATCACCATAGTTTTGGTTTCTGATTGTCTAAATACTTCTGTTCAAACGTATTACGCCATCCACAGTGCCCTCGTGCTCTCTTGCTCCAGGTTTGTCTCCTGCAAAAATCTGACTGGAAATTTTGAGCAAAAATAGTGAAATAATGAAAAGTGTTTAATATTTAAAGAATTATTTTATCAAATTAGATTTTCGAAAATATTTTTCCGCCCATTTTTCAAATTGCCGTTTTTTTTTTTAACTTAAAAAAAATAGAGTTGCGTTTTTTTTATTTGCATTTATTCGTTTCCGGTGTGCGGAAATGTGACGCACCGGTGCGTTGTATTAATACGACGCACCACGGCCTGTTAGGATGATAAGCACACCAAAATTTTTAAAATTGTTTTTTTTGTTGTTGTTGTATGTAAGATCATAATAAAATAATGATAATTATAAAGTACATGAATTTATTTTCATTATTTTCTGAACTTTATATATGTAAGATCATAATAAAAAAATTATAATTATAAAGTACATGAATTTATTTTCATTATTTTCTAAATTTTATGTTACAAAAAATCATATTAGTCTAGATTTGTTATTTTACAATTATTTGCAAATTTGCAAATTTGCAAATTTAAATATTTTAATAAAATCATTTCACATTAATACAATTAAAATTTTCACATTAATAGAATTAAAATTTTACAAATTAAAATTTTACATACAATTACATTAATTAAAATTACAATTACATTAATTAAATTTAAAATTACAATTACAATTTTACATTAATTTCACATACATGAATTACGATTAGAATTACAATTACAATTTAAATTTTACATACAATTATATTTACAATTTTACATATAATTACATTTACAATTACAATTAAAATTTTACAAATATTTTACGGACAATTCAATTAAAATTACAGTTACAAATACAATTACATTTACAATTTTACATAGAATTACATTTACAATTACAATTACAATTTTACAAATATTTTACATACAATTCAATTAAAATTACAATTACAAATACAATTACAATTTGTGAAATTTACATACAATTACAATTTGTGAAATTTACATACAATTAGAATTACAATTACAATTTTACAATTTTTCATATATACAATTACAATCATTTCACAATAAATTAAATATTACAATTACAATTAAAATGTTACATTAATAAATATTTTACATACAATTACACTTAAAATTACAATTAGTACAAATACAAATACAATTTTACATAGAATTAAAATTTAAATTACAATTACATTCACGACATAATATTTAATAAATATCATGGTCATTTAATAATATTAAATTAACTAATAAACATCATCACGATCATGATAACCATCGTACAAACATCATATTCGACTAATAAACACATTCAATTAACATCAAATTAACATTATATATTAACATCATCACAACACAAACATCAAATATACATCTCAATATAATGTCAAATAACTCATGCGCCTATCACATATACACATCTATCTGCAAGCTAAACATTAAATGAACATATCTAACATGACTAACAATATGCGCCACATCATCATGATCATCAACATGAAAATTAAGTACAACTGCAACATGAACATAAAATACATGGACCATATATATATATATATATATATATATATATATAACTGAATACTGTTAAAAATATACAACTATAATATAAATGTCATGGATCAGGCGTTGGTGGTAGTATAACAACATCAATAACACTAATACAAGTGGATGCGGCCTGCTTAGTAAAGCTGGGTGCAACCTCGACAATCGATGGTTGACTAGCCTGCTCATGATCATGATGATCACTAGTACTAATGGATGCATCCGCTGGTGGTAGTACAACATGATCAATATGAGGCGCAGTAGTAGTGGAGGCTTGCTCAGTGAATAGTACTGCAGCCTCGGCGGTCGATGGTCCAGCCTGCTCATGATGATCGTGACTAGTACTCATGATGGATGTTGCAGGCTACTGACTGGACGTGGCCGATGGTCCAACCTCACCTCCATGATGACTAGTGTCAGATGCTGGCAGTGGATCCTCATGCTGATCATCAGGCGCGCCGCAAGTTGAACGATCATGAGATGCATCTGAGTCGCTACTGGCGGACTGTCCATCATGTGTTGCAGCTTGACTACACCTATAGCTACAGAAAATCCTCCTCAATCGCGTAACAGCTGTCGTAGCTCCTATGACATGCCGCATCAGGCCGTACATGTCATGCGACATGCCTCTCCACATCCGTAACAATCTATCATCACCCTGTATCTCTTTGTAATGAGCGGGCCTGATGCCCGCATATGAAATCAATCCATAGAGTTGGTTGCCCAACTCCATCCGGTATCTAGTCTCAGATCAACCACGCTTATCAAAAGGCAGTACCGGTGCACCATGAGGCATAGGATCAACACGTCTCTCTGCTGCGCCACCGACCTCATCCTCCAGTGCATCAACCATCTCCTAATCGTAATCACCAGGATCAACACCTGGATCATGTGGTGGATCCGGCATCTCATCGCCATCAAAAGAGCCAATGTCTACAAAATATATACAAGTACACAACAATAATTAGACAATTTCATTACACAATTTAATAAAAACAAGTTAAAGATCATGTTAGAATAAATATAAAATAAAATAGTAATATTACCTCTATCATCTGGCAGCTCATAAGGAGTGAAGAGGATGTTGGGACACCCTCGCCAATCTAGTCTAGCATAAGGACATGGGACCATAATGAAGGGATGCAGCTCGCCAACACTGGCTAGTAAGTCCAACGAATCATGTGATATCCTCGCTGGAAACATAGTGTCTCCCCTCTTGGGCATCATCTGCCCCCACATGCGCATCGGCCTCGAACATCGGCCTACGAGGCTGTCGAACAAAACTAGGTCTCATCTCTGGAAACATCTCAAAAAATAAACAAAACAGCTCTGAAGCAAAAGGGAAGTTGACCCTCCCTTATGCATGAGCACGACATCTATCTAAGGCCGTACAAAACTGTCGCAAAAAAATGGCAGACCACCTGACAAGTCGTGGCTGCTGTACTAAAGAATCAATGTAATATAAAAGCGAGCAACTAATGCGTTGCCCATCACTGGTGTTGTGTGAAATGATCGAAGAAATAATAGAGAGGCACTGCACGTCCTGTCTACTAAAAGCACCTATACGTAACTGACCTCCAGGTACCTAAAACTCTGAAGGAGACAGTACATGTGCTCCAATGTATCTCTGGGAGTAAACTAACTGACTCCCTACTACACAACCAGCTGGAATGTCTGGGAATGAGGGAAAATCCACCCCTCTCCTCGATAGTCCTGTAAGAAAATAAATGTCCTCCTCAGTTGGTGTGTACCACTGGTCAGGACCAACCTAAAAAGCCTGTCGGTGGGCATTCCACCTGCCGATAAGATGTCTCAAAAGCACACTATGGGCCTTTAGGTCGGAAATAGCCTCCTCATAGAACTTGAGGAGGCCTACCTGCATAAGGATCTCCTGGGTATCTGCAGTAATAGGGCGAGGGCATCCATCTCTCTCCCTCTCTCTCACCTCCCATTGGCAAATCATGTCATATTGTTCTGCTTGTTGTTGCTGCTGTTGCTCCTGTTCTCTCTGAATCATTTCCATATTAAATAATTTTTTTTATTAGAACAAAAATGTATTTATAAATATACATATATAATATTTTTTGAAAAGAAAACAAACATACAAGTCGGTGCTCCATAAAAATAGTCACGCACCGGTGCCGGTGCGTCCTAATATTTTAGCGTACCATCCCTGGGGCCCCTAATGAAACATACCACACCGGATTCGGTGTAGATGTCTATTTTTCAAGCACCGTGGACTGTATATAATTCAGAATAGCGGTGCACTGACTGAAATATACGCCCCGGCGTGTATAATCGTGTCAGCGCACCGAATTCATGACAATGACATAGTTGACGGTGCGGTCTTTTACCTGGCTGCACCGTTGACCCTCTCAAAATGCAAAATGTGGTGCACTGACATAAATCGGGGCGGAAAATAAAGTCAATGCATCGCACTGTGATTTCCGGGGTCAACGGTGTGCCTGGATAAATGAGCGCACCGCCTTTTTTATTTTTATTTTTAATTTTTAGTTTAAAATTATTCGGAACACCTTCCGGCACCGCCCCGGAAACGGTGCGGTTACCGTTCGCACTGGTAGAGGTGCTGCCTGTAAATTTTACAGGTAGCACCGCTATCCGATGTGAGACGAACAACTCGAGCGCACCGTGTGACAATTTATTTTTTATTTTTTATTTTTTAATGGTTATTTTTAATTTTATTTCAATTTCTAATCCGCTAAAAGGCTTAATTATAGAAAAAATAGAAAAATACCTGTACATTTCACTATCGAGGAGGCATATTGGGTGTAAAATTTGGAAAATAAAATTAACCCACTGTTTTTCAAAATGCAAGCTAGAGATTGGTGGCCAATGGAGAGCAGCAGTGCGTGCAATGGGTGCAATGAGAGCACCGATGTCAGGGCGGCTCAGAAATAAGGAAATAACATCGGGGCTTGAGAGCTCTGGAGCACTGAGGAAAGTGAATAATGAATTTTTTTTGCTGTAATTTTTTTTTTAATCAACCCTGTTTCGGTGCGCGGGGTTTTATAAGCACACCGGTGCGGTTAAATAAAACCGCACCGGGCGGTATCAATTTTGGCGCGTTGTTTATAACGCGCTAGGGCGTTTCCCTAACTGCGCACCGAGATGTTTCAATTTCGGCGCAAAAATTTGATGATGCACCAGGGCAGCGTAATGGTAAAGCACCAGTGCTTAATAGTCGCAAAGCACCGGTTTTTTGACCTTAATTTTTTAAATTTTATATAACTCTATTCCAGTGCGTGCGGTTTCTGGCGCACCGGTGCTCTTAGAGAAGAACGCACCGGCTCGTTTCTGTTTTGGCGGTTTTATGATGCACCAACACAGAAGAGTATGGACGCCCCAGTGCGTTACAGTAATTGGACGCCCCGGCGGTGTGTGTACTTCGCGCACGCTGTTCGGTGTGCCAATGTTCGGTGTGCACCGGTGCGTTCTATGGTAACGTGTGCACTGGTATTTGATAGCTCATGAGCACTGGAAAACTGAAAAATTCGGGTTTTTTTTTTTTTCTTTTCTTTAATTTAACCCTTTACCGGTGTGCGTTGTTTATAGGCGCACCGATACTGTTTGCTACAAACGAACCGATCGGTTTGTGTTTTGGTGCATTTTTTATGATGCACTGGTGCGGTTTTTGTCTACCGCGCCTGGTGGTTTCGGTGTTGGCGTTGTGTTTTATAATGCACTGGCGCAGACGAGTTGTGAGGCACCAGTGCTCTATTATATTATGACGCACCGGGCGGGTGTGTACAGAGTGCACGGTGTCCGGTGTGCCAATTATTTTGTCTGCACTGGTGCTTTCTTTTTTTGAGAGCACCGGGGCAAGTTTTAATGATAAGAGCACCGATAGGAAAACATCCGCAAAACCCTCCGCCCGCCAACCTCCTCTGGTAACCTCCACTAGAAATGGATGTATGGGGTATTTTTCTTTGTGGTTCCTCAAAAACATCCGCTAGAGGGTCTTTTCCTTGTAGTGGGAGGGCCTTTTCGAATGGCTAGTCATGCATTTTGGGTTGATGAGTGCTCCCACAACCTTCATGAGGTTGATGGACGACATCTTGTGGCCATTCACCAACTCATTTGTAGTAGTGTACTTGGATGACATTTTGATCTTCAGGCAGACTTGGGAAGAGCACCTCCACCACATTCGACAAGTCCTCCAAACACTACGGCAACACAAGTTGTGTGCCAATTTGGAGAATTGCACTTTTGGCATGACCTAGGTTCAATATCTATGATACATTATTGATGAACGAGGGGTGCATGTGGATCCAACCAAGATCCAAGTCATTCGGGATTGGCTAGCCCCAACCACTCTAAAAGAGCTTCGTAGCTTTCTGGGTCTTGCTAATTCCTACCGCAGGTTCGTGTTGGGATTATCTCATATCACTTGGACCTTGAGTAAAGTAACCAAGGGAGGAGCAAAAGAAAATTTCTTTTGGTCAGAATCTCAACAGAAGGCATTCGTAGAATTGAAACATCGCCTCTGCTCTGCCCCAGTGCTCACATTACCAGACTTGCAACAACCATTTGAGATCAAGACATAGGCCTATGACTATGCTATTGGGGTAGTTCTTATTCAACAAGGGCATCTAGTGGCATATCACAGTGAGACATTGTCCGAAACAGTCCGAAAGTATCCCACTTATGACAAATAAATGTATTCCATTGTGTAGACTTGTCAACAATGGAAGCATTATATTTTGGGGAAGGAAAAGGTCATCCACAAAGAACACCAACCCCTGCAGTTCATACAGACACAAGGGAAGTTGCAGAATGATTGCCATCAAAAGTGGTCCACATAAATACAACAATTTCATTTGAAAATCAAGTACAAGAAGGGCATCACCAATAATGTTGTAGACTGCTTCAGCTGACCACCGATCGTGGCGCTAACCACCGTTCTCAACTCTTGTGGGAAAAAGAATTTTGATTGGCCGCTTCTCTACAAGAGCAATCCAGAATTCACCCACACATACAAGACACTCTTGGAGGGTATGAAAGTTCCAAATTTTCACCTCCAAGATGCACCACTATGTCACTTAGGACACCTTTGTGTTCCTTCAAGCGAGCATGCCAATATGATTTGGGAAGCACACTACAGTCGAGTCACTAGGCATTTCAGGGTCGAGAAAACAATGGCAGTACAACATAAGTATTTCTATTGGCCGAACCTTTGACAGGATGTCGGGAAGAACATCAGATCCTGCACTTCTTGCGCCATTTCCAAACTGACCATCAAGAAGCAATGCCTCTATACTCTGCTACCTACCCCTAGTCGACCTTGCGAATCCATCTCCATGGATTACATGTTGGGCCTTCCTTCTAATAAGCATGGAAATGACTATGTTTTCGTGGTCGTCGATAGATTCTCAAAGATGGCCATTATGGCGGCGTGCAAGAAGAATATCACAACTGAAGCCACTGCTAAACTCTTCTTTGAACGAGTGTGGGTGCACTTTGAGATCCCATAGTCTATCATCTTAGATCGGGGCAGAAGGTTCCTCATCATATTTTGGTCCAACCTCTGGTCAATGCTGGACACCAAGCTCACCAAGTCCACATCTTTCCATCCCCAAACTGATGGCCATATAGAGGTCATCAACAGGATGATTGTACACATTCTACGCATGTACAATTCAAAGCATCCAGGAACATGGGATGAGATCCTCCCCTATGTACACCACAATTATAATCGGGCTCTCCATAGCTCAACCGGCCACAACCCCTTTCAGGTGGGCTTGGGATTCCAGCCACTATGTCCCATTGACGTAGCCATGCCATTTGCGGCTACTCAGGCTGATTCTGTTCATGTCCAGTCTAAAGCTGACAAAGCGAACAACTTCATCGAGTGCATTCAAAAAATCCTCCAATAGGTTCATGACATATTGGACAGAGCCAATTCTAAGTACAAGAAACAACATGATCAAAACTGGGTGCCACATAACTTCCAAGTGTGGCTACATTTGCAGAAGGAGCGTCTCACTAGACCTCACCACAAGCTTCACTCGCTTCTATATGGGCCATAAACCATCACCAAGATTGTAGGGACCAATGCCTTCGAGCTCAATATTCCACCATTACTTGGTCTGCACCCAGTATTCAATGTGTACCGCCTTCGGTCCTACTTCCCACCTCTATTGGACACCTCCGATGTTGTAGAACAACTCACACCAACAAAGTTAAACCCAGACTGCATGGAACATGCCACCACAGATTGCATCATGGACATGCAAATTTTTATCACTTTATAATTTATAATATTGGCAAGAACAAATGACAGAGGACAACATCAAACCGCTTTGGAGTCCGGGACGTAGCCTTCCTAGACTTAGAGAGGGCTCTCTCTGTTTTTACGATTTAGCTTGATAATTCTAAATGCTGATATTAGGCTAGTTATAGAAATTATAGGGCTGTTTGTTTTGATTGATTGTGTGGTTGGACAGATAGAGCTCCGAGACTTAATCCATTGGGCTATGGAGTCTTAAAAGGCTGAATTGTGCATCGACTTTTCAAGGGCATCCACAGGGCAAGCTAACTATGCAGACTGGATCTTACTGCCAGTGTGAATATGAGATGAAAGAAAGCAGTGAGTTCAGTAATAGATAAAGAGAAGTTAATAATTCTTTAACTATAGTTCAGAAGAAAGCATTAAGATAACAAACACAGGCATAATTATGGTGCTCTCTCAGCAAATATTAATCTAAATTTTCTGTTTTGAAATAAGAGAAATTGATGTACAACATCAAAAGAAGGAGGAAAAACATTAACACACGAGAAATAACATCACCATTAACATAGCTCAAGAATCCGGTGAACGGTCTCTTATTATTTATGCCCAGCTCAAAAAAATTATAGTGCTCCAATATAATGATCTTTTACAACAAAGAATCTAACAAGGTCCAACCTTCCAACCCCTGATACTGCTAAGGCATGCAGTATTTATGTAAAACTTAAGTCGGTTCATCTATCTACTGCAGTGATTACATTTAAGTAGAAATTGGACAAGTGGAAACTTGCAGGCGGTGATAAGATGGCCTGGCCCCAACATCAATCCGTTATTGATTACAGAGGAATAAATTTCCTCTTAAGCTCCCAAAGAGGCTATGATGGAGTAACACTTTGACGAGTGGAACCAAGAAGGCGGTGACAAGATACTTCTGGCCAAGAAGGTGGAGGCAGCAGTCCGTTATGATCATAATCCAGCTTTGTCCGATGACGAAGAGGCAAGGAAGGACCTGACACCTTGGCTCTTCCTCTTCAGAAAACCATTGTGGAATTATTAAATTGATGAGGGGCTGGCGTTTTCGTGGATCGGTGACCATGCTACTGCCTCTTCGTTTTCTGCTGTTATATCACTAACGCCCTTTTTTCTCGACTTGACCCCCCTGGCACATTCGCAACAGTGCCACCACATCTTATCTGGCTTGATTTTGCCTCCTCTTCATGTGTTAGCTCTTTCTTTACAAAACAACGTACAAACCTAATGCACCTGGACTTTAAAATCTTTAGGCATTTGCTCTTAAATACATCGCATCTGCGCCAACATCGCACTTCATATTTCGCTATTTTAAACTTTTCTTTAGCACTTATCTTTTAAAACTTGTGATGTGCTCTATGCGATTGGGTCCCACCTGGCATCGCACATTGCACTTCGATGACTTTATCACTTACCTCCCGTGGTTATCCTTTAAAACTTGCGATTTACAATTTGCGATCGGGCCCCACCGCATCGCACATCACACTTCGATGATTATAACACTTAAACCCTTTGCTCTTAACTTTTAAAACTTGTGATGTGCGGTATGCGGGCAAGAGCCATGTCACCTTGCCACGTTACCTTGCCACATCATCATAAATCAATTGCGATCTGTGGGGTCGGGGCCACGTCATCTGCCACGTCATCTTGCCATGTCACTTCCACGTCATCTTGGCACGTCACCTTGCCACACCATCGCATATCGCACTTTGGTAAATTTAACATTTACCTATGAACTTATTATTTAAAACTTGCGATTTGCGCTTTGCGATTGGGCCCCACCACATTGCACATCGCACTTCGACAATTTTAACAATTACTTCCCGCACCTATCCTTTAAATTTTGCGATTTGCGATTGCGATCGGGTCCCACTTGGCATCGCACATCGCACTTCGACGATTTTAACACTTACCTCCCGTGCCTATCCTTTAAAGTTCGCGATTTGCGATTACGATCGGGTCCCACTATCGTCGCATATTGTGCTTCAGGGATTATATCACGAACCTTTGCGCTTATCTTTTGAAACTTGTGGCATGAAAGGAGAGGTAAATGTTTTAAGGGGGATAATGGTTGGCTGTGACTGTCCGTCATGTAAAACCCGAAGTTGATTTTCTGAGGGGTCCTAAGGTGGTAGGCGGTATTGTGAAAGGGGGGTGCGAAATAACTGTGAGTTGAGATGTGGGAGTAGGGCTCGGATTTGAAACCACCCATTTCGGACACCCCTTCATGGTTAAATTTTTAAGGCTAAGAGGGGGTGAGAAATGCATCGAAGAACATCAGATGTGGAGGTGGGGAACATCGATGGTTAACGCAGATGGGTTGGGGCAGGTGATGTGAGGTGGAGTCGGGGTATGAGAGTTGAGGGGGTAAAATGAAACTTTGGATAAGAGAAATAACAAAGGGGTGGGGTAGAAGGATATGCAACGTGGTCGGGGAGTTAGGATAAAAACATACCATAAGGTCCCAAACTTGAAAAAAATCATCCTTTTTCAGACCTTTAGAGAAAAATTTGATATTTTTAGTTTGATTATAGGAAAACAATCAAGCAATTTTTAGGCTGCTTACCTATAGTATGAACTTTGCATTTTTCCTTTTTAAATACCCTCTTTTCTTCTTCTTTTGTTCCTCTTCATATTTTTTTGGAAAATAATTTGAATATTGGCATCTATGTAAAATATGAAAAATTTTCACAGAGAAAGTACACAGTCACCCTGTGATACTGTAAATTACAGAACTCTAACAGTGGGTCCAGCTGGGGATGGAACTTCTATTTAGGGAAGTGTCAAGAACACCGCAGACTAGTGGCCCAATCCATTGGGCTGATCCCAACCCTGCAAACCGATTTGCTACATTCTCTTTGGCTGAAAACCTTCAAGCTGAATTCAATAATATCTGCAAGCTGAAGTCTGGAGCGTACTTGATTTGAAAACTAAAAAGCAATCTGAAACTAAAACTGGAAGAATGCTCAAAGTAATGAGCTTATTTTCACACCTACCTACCCTAATCTACTGAAATTACTTCCTTTTTAAATGTTACAATCATGAAAATACAACCAGTCAAGCAGCTACTCCAATAACTTAGTCCTTTCAATGCTTTTCACGAAACTTCGAAACAAGCCTGTTAATGGCCTTTGATAAAAACTTTCAGCTTGATTTCCTTTACAGGAAGCTTGGTAAACCTGAAAAACATCAGAAATGCTGGAAATGTATGTTGGATTTGTGAATAACAACTCCTCCATATAGACAACCACTGGATCAAGGTACTCTTGACTTATTTATGGGTATTCTGACTCAACCAACTCAACTTCATATCCTGGTACTGCAGATGTTCTCTCCAGGTCTTCAATCAACTCAGAACATGTTTGCATGCTATCTAATGAATGTTGTGTCAATAATTCTACTGAATCGAAAATGGGGCAGACTGTATTATCATATCCATATCATAGCAGCTTGTAAGAGTATTATGAACACATGAAGATTGATTTTGAAAGCAGAAACCATCCAACGCATCTGCTATTGGGTCATGTGGTGCTTTAGATGGCTGTGCTGGTTCTTCTGAGACCTCATGTTTCCCCTTATGATTATCAACTAGAATGTTATCCCAATTCCATTTCACAATCTGAAATGCATTAAAGCATAGAGGCAGAGAATCAAACTTGATCACTTCATCATCTGCTTTAGGCTCTGTGACTTCATCAGATACTTGATATTCAAAAGGATTCAAGGGTTGAATCCCTGGATCTAAGACAGTTTTTTTGTCATCCCTGATTTCCTCATCCTATTGGTGAGAGAGTTCTCTTCTCCTGTGATTATCAACTAGAATGTAATCCAGATTATCTTTCACAACCTGAAATGCATCAAAGCATAAGGGAAAAGAATCAATCTAGATTAATTCATCATCTATTTTAGATTCTATGATTTCAAGATGACTCAGGGAGAGAACTTATGGATCTGAAAAAGGTTTAGGATCATCCCTCTTTTCCTCAACTGACTAATTAGAGCATTGCTCATCCTTCATATTAACCACCCACTTATAATGCTCTCTTAATACTGAGGCAAAAAAGAGAGGAACACATTTGACACTTACTTTAAAACTTTATGTATTTTCCTCTTTACAATCTTGCTTAGTATGCAGAGTTTGATTGTCATCTTTGCATTGTGATAACTGAGTTTGTTCTTCCCAAGAAAATGGTACTGGTTGCTTCGAACCATCAGCCTCAACCTCAACCTTATACTTTTCATCTTGATGATTAATTTTGAGAAGATCACTTCCATATGCAAGATCATCCAACATGCCCATCATCTCGGGAAATTTCCCAGCCCCTCTCTAATTTTGAACTTATTTTTTGGCTATGTTGTGAATTGAGTACATGAACAAGTCATTTTCTGTTTCAGGATGAGCTGCAAATTGCTTGGGTACATTGATACTTGTCTTTTTAGGAGCTAATGGAACATGAGGTATTTGAACAAAAAGTTCTTCTTTCCTGCTAATCTGATGCATCATTTCATTTTCTACATTTGTCAAGATATCTAGTTTTATCTCTGAAGATATCAATTTCTCTTTTTCTAATTTATCCTTCTCCACATCCTTTAACTTTTCCTCTCTATTCATCAAGTTTGCTTCGACATCAACTACCATATTTTTCATCTCTTCAAGGGTTACAGGGTCCCTTTCTCTTAACTGGAAGGCCATCTCTGGGTCAAATTAATCTGGGTAGTGCCAGAGAGCTAATCCTGGGGGTGGTTTTATCTTAGTAGGCATTGAATGGTAGACCTTATTGAACCTGGCTGAAAAATGCTGTACTGTCTCCCCTGGCTGTCTTTTTAAATGGTTATACTCCTCTATGACGAGAAAAATATTTACCATGACCACCCATCTATCCAGGAAAACTTGAGTGAATTAATGAAAATTTCTAATGCTTGCTTCTAGAAGATCTTTAAACCAATTTTTAACTTTACCTTGAAATGATAGGGTAAAAATTTTGATACACACATCATCTTCTCCCACCTCAAATAGATCAAGGAAATCCTAAATATTTTGAATGTGCTTTTCGACAGTGATCTTTGCATTTTCTCCATCAAATCTAGGTAGATTATTGATAAAATTTGCAGGGAGGTCATGGAGGATAGGAGGCAAAACCAAAGGCTTGTATCTGTCTGGGAATTTTAAAGGTATAGGCAGCAAATCATGAGGCTTATAACCATGTGGGAATTTAGCAGGAGCAGGGGATAAAGCCTGAGGCTCATGTCTCACTGGGTTTTCCACAAGTGCATCCGAGATGTGCACATGTGTATAAGTATGTACATGGTCTACAATTTGGGGCTTAGCTTCTTGAGGCTCATTAATTTTCCAATGATCAATGTAAACCTCAGCAATGTACTCTTGATCAGGTTTAAAGTAGGATAGAACACAATTACAAAAAAAACAACAATTTCTTGAATCCAATTTGGGCTTGAATACTTTCTCTTTCTAGGCTGGCTGGTCATGTTTCAGGTCCTTCCTCCACTGGAGTATTTGAATGGAAATGGTATGAATTGGAGTCTCCAGGTGGAAGATTTCAAATTTCTTGTGTCTGGCTTGTTTTCCACCATCAACAACTAGATACCAATCTTGGAAAATACTCGAATCATCTAATTTTGACTGGGGTTTCTGAGTTATGAAGAAACACTAAGCTTTTTCAATAAGTGTGTTCCCCAACGGAGTCTCCAATATGTTATCACTCTATAATTAATAAGATTGGCAAGAACAAATGATAGAGGACAACATCAAACCGCTTTGGAGTCCGGGACCTAACCTTCCTAGACTCAGAGAGGGCTCTCTCTATTTTTACGATTTAGCTTGATAATTCTAAATGCTGATATTAGGCTAGTTATATAAATTATGAGAGTTGTTTTTTTTGATTGATTGTCTGGTTGGACAGATAAAGCTGTGAAACTTAATCCATTTGGCTATGGAGTCTTAAAAGGCGGAATTGTGCATCAAATTTTCAAGGGCATCCACAGGGCAAGCTAAATATAAAGACTGGATCTTACTGGTAGTGTGAATATGAGATGAAAGAAAGCAGTGAGTTCAATAATAGCTAAAGAGAAGTTAAGAATTCTTTAACTATACTTCAGAAGAAAACATTAAGATAACAAACACAGGTAGAATTAAGGTGCTATCTCAGCAAATCTTAATCTAAATTTTCTATTTTGCAATCAGAGCAATTGATGTACAACATGAAAAGACGGAGGAAAAAAATTAACACAGGGGATAGAACATCACCATTAACATAGCTCAAGAATATTTTGAAATATCTCTTATTATTTATGCCCAGCTCAAAACAGTTACAGTGCTCCAATACAATGATCTTTTACAACACATAATCTAACAAGGTCCAACCTTCCAACCCCTGCTACTGCTAAGGCATGTAGTATTTATGTAAAACTTAAGTCGGTTCATCTGTCTACTGCAGTGATTACATTTAAGCAGAAACTGGACAAGTGGAAACTTGCAAGAGGTGATAAGACGAGCCTGGCCCCAACATCAGTCCGCTATTGATTACAAAGGAAGAAATTTCCTCTTAAGCTCTCGAAGTGGCTATGATGGAGTAACACTATGACGAGTGGAACCATGCAGGCGGTGACAAGATACTTCTGGCCAAGAAGGTAGAGGCAACAGTCCGTTATGATCATAATCTAGCTTTGTCTAATGCTGAAGAGGCAAGGAAGGCTCTGACACCTAATTGGCTTTTCCTCTTCAGAAAACCATTGTGTAATTATTAAATTGATGAGGGGCTAGAATTTTTGTGGATCGGTGGCCGTGCTGCCGCCTCTTCGTTTTCTGTTGTTATATCACCAATGCCCTTTTTTCCCGACTTGACACCCCTGGCACGTTTGCAATAGTTCCACCACACCTTCTCTAGCTTGATTCTGCCTCCTCTTCCCCTGTTAGGTCTTTCTTTACAAAAAAACATACAAACCTAATGCACCCGGACTTTAAAATATTTATGCCTTTGCTCTTAAATGCATCGCATCAGCACCGACATCGCACTTCACATTTCTCTATTTTTAACTTTTCTTTAGCACTTATCTTTTAAAACTTGCGATGTGCGCTATTTGATCAGGTCCCACCTGGCATCACACATCGCACTTCGACGACTTTATCACTTACCTCTCGCGTTTATCCTTTAAAACTTGCGATTTGCAATTTGCGATTGGGCCCCACCGCATCGCACATCGTACTTCGGCGATTATAACACTTAAACCTTTTTCTCTTAACTTTTAAAACTTGCGATGTACGATATGCGGGCCAGGGCCACGTCATCTGCCACATCACCTTGCCATGCCACTGCCATGTCATTGCCATGTCATCTTGCCACGTCACCTTGCCACACCATTGCATATCGCACTTCGGTGAATTTAACATTTACCTCTACACTTATTCTTTAAAACTTGCGATTTGAGCTTTGCGATTGGGCCCCACCACATCACACATCTCACTTTGGCGATTTTAACAGTTACCTCCTGCGCCTATCCTTTAAAGTTTTTGATTTGCGATCGGATCCCACCTACAATCACACATCGCACTTCGGCGACTTTAACACTTACCTCCCATGCCTATCGTTTAAAGTTCGCGATTTGCGATTGCGATCGGGTCCCACCCTCGTCGGATATCGCGCTTCGGGGATTATATCACGAACCTTTGCCCTTATCTTTTGAAACTTGCAGCATGTGATGAGAGTTAAATGTTTTAAGGGGGATACTGGTTGGCTGCTATGGTCCGCCATGTAAAACCCAAAGTCGGTTTTCGGAGGGGTCCTAAGGTGGTAGGCGGTATTGTGAAAGGGAGGTGCGAAATAACTCTGAGTTGACACGTGGGAGTAGGGCCCGGACTTGAAACTGTCCATTTCTGACTCCCCGTCATGGTTAAAGTTTGGAGGCTAAGGGGGGGGTGCGAAATGCGTCGAAGAATATCAAATGTGGAGGTGGGGAACATAGATGGTTAACGCGGATGGGTTGGGGCAGGTGATGTGAGGTGGAGTCGAGGTATGAGAGTTGAGGGGGTAAAATGAAACTTCGGATAAGAGAAATAACAAAGGGGCGGGGTAAAAGGATATGCAACGTGGTCGGGGACTTAGGATAAAAACATACCATAAGGTCTCGAACTTGACAAAAATCATCCCTTTTCAGAACTTTAGAGCAAAATTTGATCTTTTTAGTTTGATTATAGCAAAAAAATCAAACAGTTTTTAGGCTACTTACCTATAGTATGAACTTTGCATTTTTCCTTTTTAAATACCCTCTTTTCTTCTTCTTTTGTTCCTCCTCATATTTGTTTGGAAAAGACTTTGAATATTGGCATCTATGTACAATATGAAAAATTTTCAAAGAGAAAGTACACAGTCACCTTGTGATACTGTAAATTATAGGACTATAACACAAATCAAGAACACTCGCCAACATAAGGTCCAATAATATTGGGTTAACAAAGTTGGCCAACTCCTGCACCATGGCAAGTGGTTTACTAGGGACCAAGTTCAATAGAAGTTTCCTCATCTCATGGAGGAGCTCAATGCAATGGGGACCATTGCTTCCTAAGGGGTGAGGAATGATCCAAGTGGATATTGGTGGCCACCTGCCTATTGCACTTGGGGCCCCACCATTGTTTCTTTTAGTTTTTCAGTTTCTTTAATTGTAGCACAATTTACTATTTTTAGCAGTTTCTCGGGTCCTGAACTTCCAGAGCCGTTTTGAGGCCCTAAACGACATTTTTTGGGAAAACCGAGATACATCTTTCTAACGAGGTATTGAGTGAGTCAAATAGAGATCATATGCCAAAGTTATGTCCTCGTGAAGTTGATCTACCAATTTACCCAAACGGGGCCCATAGTTTTGGCGCTTCATCTCCTAGGGTTAGGTTTTTGGATGTTTAGGGTTTTCCATTGTTTCTCAACAATTAATAGGCCTTCTAGCCTCATTGCAACACACTTCAGAGGCCTGTAGCCACCACATCTCTTCTCACAGATAAGCTACCAACGCCCTAGCTAGTTTATTTCCATTCTATCTGTAAACAAATTTTAGTTCTTTGATATTAATGAAATGAAGTGTTAATTCTGCTATGTCTTTGTATTTATGGTTATATGTGTATTCTGTTGTGTTCCTGCATAAATTTGGATCACAAAGGAGGCATGAAATCTCACAAGATCCACCTTAATATTTCTATATATAAGTGTAGAAATTTCACAAGGGTATGCTCCAAAGGATGCTCCTTCAACTTGAAACTTAATTTTTCCCTAGAATTAGAGTCAACAAGTTTGCAAGTATTCTTGAGATGTATCATATAAATTATTAAACCCAAAAACTAAGATAAAAAGGGAGAAAAGAGGTGTTACCACACTAAAGTTCTTCAAAATAGTAAATATACTCTCCAAATGGATAAGGTCACTAGAATTTGCTATGTAAGACAATCTACAATGCATAGAATTCATTAGATCGAGTGATGCTCACAAGGTGAAGAAGGTGGGATTGAACCTAGTGACAACTGCTTAACTTGACATCTTTTTGGCATCCACCTATCACCTTTTTTCCTCTCCTTTTCCCAATTAAATCCTATTTCCTCACTTTCCACTCACAAACACATGTTTGTGAGAAAGGTATGATTATCACCTTGATATGCGATTTTTATTCTTATTCTTATCCATTATTGGGAAAATTATTATATTTTTGTACTAACCATGGTGAACAAGGAATAAGAGGACAACTGCACTCGTCGATAGTTTTTTCAATTGACAAGTGCTGCTACAACTTCGGATGTCTTTTGGTCACAAGCCCATCTCAGAACTGATGTTGTAACTCCCTTTTGTGCCATTGCTACAATTTCTACTCTGGCCCATTGTCACAACTCCTACTATATCTTGTTGTTGCAACTCTTGCTCTAGCACATTGTTGCAACTCCCACTTGCATCCATGGCTGCAACTCCTACTCTGATTCGTTGCCGCAACTCCCACTTGCATCCATGGCTGCAATCCTTGCCAACATTGCGAAAAATCCAAAATATGCCATTTCCGCAACACCAGATTGACGATGCTGCAACTTTGCTACAATTTTTCCAACTTGATAGTCAATTGAAAAATTGTTACATTTGGATCAGTTAAATACATAATAGTTGGTCTTCTCATAAATGAATGTGAAAAGGATAAAGTAGGAAATTAGGACGAAAATATTACTCACTTTCCGCCTATTGTACAACTGATTAATTCAACATTTACCTGAATGATTTATATCTATAGGAAAACAATGTATCTGAATGGAGCAATGTGATCCTCATGGCTATCCATCCTTCTCAATCACTTCATCAAGATAGATTGTGCTTTATATAAAAGGGAGAGAACAATAATAATTTAGGATAAATAGAGAAAGATCAAATATTGTATTATATTATAAAGACATAATTTTTGTAACTCCATTTATGTTATAATTTTAAGTTCATTTTTTCTTGAATGGTGTGTTGAGCATTCAAATCTACCTTCCTTCTTACCCAAGTGCTAGTATAAGGAGGTAGGTGTTGAGAAAATAATTTCTATTGGTTTCAAAGGATATCCAGATGAAGAGGAGAATAACATAGGCTTAAATATCATTTTAAGCACTTTCCAACGAGGCATATCATGCTTCCTAACTCCTGTCCATTGAGGATAAATGATTTTTCTAAGACAAAAAACCACTTATTTTCCCTCTAGTCAAGTCGAACTTTCTTGAGGACAACTCGACCTTGTTTTTGGTGATAGCTAGCATAAATACAATTTTCCTCTCCTCCATTCAGCCATAAAACCGGTCAAGTAAGAAGCAGAAGAATTCAAGCCTAAGGAAGAAAAGTGGAATGGTTCATATCACATGAACCTAGAATCAGATTGAAGGAGCAATTCATGGTTTCAATTTTCTTTTGGATTAATGGTAATTGGCAGGTTATTTGATTAGATTCTAGGGCATCTTTGGAGCTATCTATTGTTGGAAATTTTACCTCTTTGTAGCAAAAACCTAAGCCTCATTAGGGGAATTTTGAGGTCTAAAATGGGCCTAAGAAAATTGTACAACCAAAATAAAATTTATAAGAACCAATAGGATTCAAGATGATGATGTTAACCATGGGGGATGATTCACCATTTTTGGAGTAAAAAAGTAAAAAGATTAAAAAATAATAAAATAATAAAACTACTTTTTCAACTCGTATTTTCAACTTATCTCCCTAAGGTTTTACTTAAATTTTGAGTGGGAGTACTCATTGGATGCAAAATTTAATTCCTCGTCCAAAGAGTACTCATGTTGCATACTTTCGATGGACCCTACTACACGAAAAATGAGAAATACATGAAAAAACGTGATTGCATTCAAGTTTTTTCATGTATTTCCCATTTTTCATGTAACGAATTCCCTTAAAAGTATGGAACATGGGTACTCCTTGGATGAGGAATAAAATTTTGCTTCCAACGAGTGTTACCGCTCAAAATTTGAGCAAACCCATATGGAGATAAATTGAAAATATGAGTTGAAAAAAAATTAGTTTTTTCATTTTTCTCTCTAAAATTTGATGATGGAATGTAATATTATTTTATTATTTCCACTATTATTTTATAATTTCCTTAGGAAGCCCATTTTAGACCTCAAAATTCCCCTAATGGGGCTCTTGTGGACTAGAATTCAACCACATAGTAGCTCAGACCTCAACCTACGTGTAGGAGCAGAATTCAACTCCTTCGTTAGTAATTCATACCTAAGGTGAAGAACATAATTAAAACTTGAGGTGAGACATAAATCGCCCCCGCTTATGGGTAATTCAGAATTGTGATGAAAAGATAAAATTTGGCCCTGTGGTGAGATAGAGGTCGACCCCATAAGGACAAAAATTGGGCCTAATTTTGGAGTGGAACTTGGACTTGCATTGATACAGATTTTGGCCTTATTTGACCTCTATTTTTAGTCTCTTAATGAATCAGATTTCACCCTGGTGAGTGATTATTTTTTAGCTTGATATGATCATATTTGAAGGGTCTTGAGACCATATTTGAAGCAAATATTAAGAGTAGCCTTGAAGATATTTTTGTAGGCATCTTTGGAACAAAACTTTAAGAGTCCTTGAACTAGTATTTGAAGTGTTTTTGGAGCATACCTTAGAGAGTATTTGGAGTAACTGTTGAATTGATTTTGGAGTATATATTGAGTAGTCTTTGGAACAACCTCTTGAATTCATATTCAAGCAGTTCTTGGAGACATATTGAAACAGAACTTTGGAACTATCTTGGTAAAATTTAATCAATATTTTGAAGTCTATTTTAAGTATTTGTAAAGGTTGGAGCCTATAATAATTGGCGTCCTCATATAGATGAGGTTGGTTCCTAAATTTTATTAAGAGAATTTTCTTGTGGATAGGTTGGGCTACTTTTATGATGCTAAATCATGAATTCCCGTAACAATGTAGCAACAAACTCATTGATAAAGTGAAAGACTTGATCACTTGTGTGACTCCTTGGAAAACCAAATATTGTAATAATATTCTCGAATATGAACCTCATATCAGTACTAACAGTGAAATCCTTGATAGGAGCGGCTTCAGCCCATCGTGTCAAATAATAAGTTGCGATAATAATATAGCAAACATGAGAATGTTTCACAAGAGCATGGATAGACCCAAAAAAATTAATAGCCCACTTCATAAAGGATTCAAGGACTCTCACTGGATACAATGAAAGTTCATCTTGATGGGAAGGTCTCCCTACCCTCTGTCATACATCACAATTCTTAGCATAGTCTTTGGAATCTTTAAAAAGAGTCGGCCACCATAGCCCAACTTGCAACACTTTCCTTGCAATCGCTTTTCCGCCAACATGAACTCCCACAATACCACAATAGAATTCTCATAAAACATCATCTCTCTCATGATATAGAATACATTTGTGTAGGATATGTTCAAGTTCCATATTGTACAATTGGCCGACAATTAACTAATAGTTTGTAGTATGCACCACCAAATGCTTCTTCTGTGTTTTAGTATAGTCCTCTGGGCACTTACCGATCGCTAAAAATAATGCAATGTATTCAAGATAATACAACACAACTTCAATCCTAAATAAATCAACATCAGACAATTGATCATCAAGTGACACTCCCGCTTCTCTAAACTCCAAGCGAGAAAGGTGATCAGGTCCCATGTTAGTATGACTTGGCTTGAAAAAAACTTCAAGGAAAAATCGTAGAACAAAAGTAGCCATCTAAAAATTATTCCTTCAAGAATTTTTTTTTTTAACAAGATATTTCATGGTGGAGTGATCAGTGAAAAAATTAAAATGACCACCAAGTATATAATGCCTAAAATTTTGAAGTGAATATACCGTGTGAGAGCCTCTTGCTCAATTGTTGTATAATTCCTTTCAACATTAGAAATTTTCTACTAGCAAAGTAAATGTGGTGATTAAGTTTACCTTCACCAGGTTGCGCCAAAATAAAACTTAAAGCAATCCCAAATGCATCAATGTGTACATGGAATTATTTGTTCCAATCTGTAAAACTAATATTGGAGCACTTGCAAGTTTTTCTTTCAAAGTATTGAGAGCAACATCACATTCTTTCATCCACACAAACACTCAGCCTTCTTCAGTAGCTTCTCGAGTGGCACAATGATTAAAGTGTGCTTTTCGATATATCTCCTGTAATACCCGGTATGCCCCAATATAGATCACAATTGTTTGAAGCTTGTGGGTGGTGACATATTTAAGATAACTACAACTTGAGCATGGTATACACATACAACATATTTACAAACAATTTGTCCACACAAAATACCAAATGGCACAACAAAAATTCATTTCTTTAAATTCAAGGAAATTTGCAACTATCTACAACAATCAAATATGACCCGCAACAAACTAGAGTGCTTCTTTAAGAGGATGTAGATCGTCCAATCATCCATGTAGACTTAAAGGAATTTATGAATATAGTCCTTGAAAACAACAATAAAAATTCTAGAGAACACAACTGGAGCATTTTTTAGGCCAAATGGCATGACATGGTAAGCATAAGAACCCCATGCAGTTACGAAAGATGTTTTTCTTTTATCCTCCTCTGCAATATGGACTTGATGATGCCCAAAAAATACATTTGTAAGGGAATAAGATTCTTGACCCTAAAAATTGTCTAATACTTCATTATTGAAAGGTGTATGAAATGGATCATAGACACAAGAATTATTAAGACTTCAGGAGTCTACACAAACTCTGATATCATCTAAATCCTTCTTATCCTGAATAAAAATAGGACCGATCCACTCAACTTCCTGAAATAGAAATATGAAACATGCAACCAACATTTTATCTATTTCCTTATTGAAATTTTCTTTAACTCGCAGGTTCAACCTATAGGGTTGATGTTTAATATGCCTCACATCAGGTTTCAAAATAATTTTTATCTCTTCTAAATTTCCCTTTATCCCTCTAAGCTCTGAAACTAGTGCAGAAAAAATATCTTCATATTATTTTAATAAATAAAAAATTATTTTGTATTTTTCTAATCCCAGTAGTCACCAATAAAAGCTAACTTGGTTTTTTCTTCAATTATGACATTATGATTCCACAACTTTAAGGGATTCATATGTGGAGCATATTTAAAATGATCATATTTAATACCTCTCCCACATTCAAATTCCTTGAATGCTAGAAGCCTCAACTCCTCCAAATTATCTTCTTCAAGTTCCTTATTAATTTTTCCATAAGCGACAACTTCATGGAATCCTGATTCATATAGATGTAAGCAATATTCATAACTACTAAAATTAACAACAAGTTTTCCAATGGGGAATAATACTATATGTATTTCCTTTCAAGGCCTCAAATATCTTCACATCCTCATCTAAAAAGGATAAATCACTACAAAATTAAGCTATCAACGCTTCCCAAGTATATGTCTTCCTTTTCATTTCTTCTTTTAGGTACAAATTTTGCGAAAATGTCCCCAATGTTTGAATGAAATGATGCACCCATAATTCAACATGAATTCCAAGTTTTTTCCATGCTGCACTACAAGTCTAAACATGCTTATGTGAATTAGTGTAACCCTCATATACAATAATAACTTCTAAATTCTTCTTAGTAAAAACAAAGTGACATAGCATAACAGACTTCATTGAGTGGCCAATTTTAAAAATTGTCAGAAATATTTGCGCAACATCTAGAGTACAATTCATGATATCCTTGTTTCCAATCATCCAATGCAACATCTGAGCCAAATTCTATATGTTGAACACTCCTCCGTCTAAGAGAACCATCTAGTATAGGATTTATGTAGTCCTCCCTTTTTTTTTGCAGTAAGCTGATATAATTGATCCAAAATGTTAGGCTCCTCTACATTGTCATCTGTCTCTGTGAACCTTGAACCTTGATAAGGATCCAACAATTGTATGAATTTTATTCCAACTACTTCAAAAGTCACGGTCTCTCACTCGAGGTCGATAACAACATAGTTTTCAAAGCACTAATCAATTCTTGGCAAAGCTAGATACAAATATTTATCACCCATTATATCAATAACTTCAAAGTCTGCATATGTTTTCACACCTGCAATATCAACATCGACATCTTCAATACAACCAATAGGGATAATACAATACTGGTTAGCCATACATAGCTAAATAAGAGAAAATACTAACTTGGGTTTTCCCAACGCCTCCCAAGTTTTCCTTGGCAATATATTTACTTCTAATTCCAAATCCAACATAGAACCTTTAATTTGGAATCTTGCAATTTGGGCATCAATGCATAACTATCTTCCTGTTCTCCTCTTGTTACAAAAAACACATCTGTAATGACGTCCAGGAAAGTTGGAAGAGATAGGCCTTTATGAAAATTCTTCATATTTGATAACAATTTTGAGCTTTTTGCACAACTAGCCAGACAATTTTTCATCACTCATAATGTGCTAGAAAAACTAAAGCCACTCCATAATAGGCTAAGGTGTTTCTTGCAAATATTGAGGACTCTTTAACTGCTCCTTTCCTCACTACGCTGCTCATAGACTATACGAATAAACCAAATGTCTAAAAATTTATGCAACATCCTTGTATTACTCCTTCTATTGTGTGGGGTCATAAGAATTCTCTGGAGATGTCGGCCTTATTATGACAGGTTTCTCTGGTACCTCCTAATCTGCTCCAACCTTCTTGCTTCCTCTGGTGACAATTTTAATATTAAGTTGATGAACTGGTACTTTATCTCTAGGTTTCACATTGAATAAATTAGTGCCCCTTTTCCTATTACGCTCCTCCTAGTGAGAAATTAGTTCAGGGGAATCTTCGATGGCATGGGTGTTGACTCGACAGTGGGAACACCAAGGCCCCTTGGTAATGGACAGTGATGAGCAACATGTCCCTCTTGGTCACAATTGTAGTATCAGATCAGAACTCTTTCTCCAGTTCTTCCCCCCTTTGAGCCACCTCCTCCTTGTTGAAAATCAACAAGAAAATGTGTGTCTAATTTATTTTTCCCTTTAATAAATTAGACAATAAATTGTAATCTTATCTCATAAAAACTTTTAATAGTTAACTAAGTGAGATATACTTAGTTAGATTCACAAATTTTGAGTTGAGGGTCAATGGTGAGGCATGTAGAGTGATTATATTATTTTGGGGGTCCAGTTGCAGTTAATGCACTAGTGTAGTGTGAGTTTAATCAGTTAACTCAAAATAATTGAGTTAAAATCAGTTTAACTAGTTCTAACTGAGTGATGAGATAGTGGGAGGTCAAGAGAATTAAAGATTTAACTCACAAGTAGTGATCTACCCAGTAACTGATGATTTGCTATTATTTCCTGCATGCATGTTAAATCTGATGGAGACCCAATTGAGACAAAGGTTAATGGGAAGTAAACTGCTAGTTGTATTATTAGTGAACTTCCTAGGTGCAGTTATAAAGCCACAAGATTCCCATGAAGGATTGCGCAGTCAAGGAAGGTTGAAATTCCTATTTAATAGGAATTATTTTTCCTAGGGATTTCGTGAGCAAGGCAAGCTGAAGGCGGGCTGAAAATTGGCCATGTGTTGGTCCAATTTTGCCTAGATCAGTGTGAGATGATTGGTAGAGTGTATAAGGTTCTTGTGAGCACACATGAATTGTATTGTTTCATGAGTCCTTGGATGATTATACAATAGATATGGAGGGGTTTTGAGCAGTTGATTTCCCTAGGAATGCGATTGATTTACTTCTTTCTCTTACTTGCATGTGATTGAGCGATCATGATTTATATTCCGAAAATATTGTAGAAGGATTCAGTATCTTGTTTTAGTACATTGCATGATCGGATTGAATCGATTGGTGTAATTTCTACATGGTATCAGAGTGCCAAAAATCACAATAGTGGAGAAGACATTGAGTTTGTTTTGAACAATATTCAAATTTTCAGATACATTCTTTGGAGCTAGCAACATATCAAGATGTCTTTTAATGGCTTGAGACTCAAATATGCACTCGAAGGCAGTTCGAATTATATTTCATGGAAGGAAAATATGGAGGAAGTTTTGGAGGAAAATGGGTTGAAGGAATATTAGATACTGATATTCCCAAGCCTGCAACAACAGATGCCCAAATTTTTGATGCATGGCAGAAGAAGGTAGCAAAGGCGAGAAGGATATTGTTATAGGGAGTTCGAGATCATATTGTCTCGAGTATCCATGGAAAGGAAACTCCATATGCTATGTGTAAGGCCTTGACATATCTGTTTCAAAGAAGTAGTGACCACCAAAAATTGGCACTAAAGGAAAAGCTCAGGAAAATCAAAATGGAGAAGGGCGACACAATCCAGAAATACTTGACCAAGTTCACTCAATGTCGAGATGAGCTTGGAAGTGTTGGGATTACTGTAGCTGATGATGACTTGGTGAGCCTAGAACTTCTAGGCCTTACCAAGAGCTGACATAGTTACCAAGAATCTGTGAATGGGAGGGAGAAGTTACCAGATTGGGAGCAATTATGATTGGATTTGGTACAAGAATAATTTCAGTGGAATACCAGGGATGGATCCTCATCCAAGACTGATGATGAGGAAAATTGTGCCTTGGCTGGTAAGGCAAAGAAAGGGAAGGGGAAGAAGTCCTATTCCAAATATGAGACTGGAAAAGAATACAAGAAGCATGACATGTCAATGGTGAAATGTTTTCACTGTCATGATCATGGACACTATGCCACAAATTTTCCACAAAAGAAGAAGAACAACAAGAAGGCTTCAAGAGCTGGAGTGGGTGAAGCTTTGGCCTTAAAGCTTGAGTTGGAATTCTCTCTCATCACATGCATGGTGTCAACTATGATGGGATCTATGTGGTACTTGGATAGTGGAGAATATTTCTACATGATGGGAAATAAAAACTCTTTAGTAGCTTGGAGGAGAAGGATCTTTAGATGCACATCGATATGGGTGATGACGGGAGATATAGCGCTACTTGAATTGGTACAATTAATTTCCATAGAAAGTCAGGTAAACTTTCATATTAAAAGATGTCATGCATGTACCAAGCTTGAAAAAGAATTTACTTTCAGCTTCTATGTTGGAGGATCTTGGATATGATGTGGTTTTCATTGAAGGAAAGGTGTTCCTTTGTCACAAAGCCACATGACAAGTAAAGAAGATTGGGGTTCGTGTGAAGAACCTCTACAAACTTGATGTAAATGGCTGCGCAACATTGAGCAGTAAAACAAGGGAGGTGGTGAGCCGAGATACTGGTGAGTTATGGAACAGGAGGTTGGGCCATCTACACCATAGTGCTTTGAGGATCATGTAGCATCTTTATACAAGTGTTCCAAAGGGTACACTCTTGCAGATGGACACATGCAAGGGATGTACCATGGGGAAGTATACAAAGTCCACCTTTCATGAGAAGGAAAACCGAGCAATGAAAATCCTGAGAGAGTTCACTCAGATGTGTGTGGACCATTCTCAACAGATTCCACAACAAATCACAGGTATTATGTGATTTTTATTTATGATTTGTTTAGAAAGTGTTGGATCTTCTTTCTGCAGAAGAAAGATCAGATGTTCTCCAAGTTTTTTGAGTTCAAAGCACTGGTATAGAAAGATACAGGGAAGAAGGTGAAGGTTATAAGTAGCGACAATGGTGGTTAGTATATCTCTAATGAATTCAAAATATTCTGCGCCAAATAAAGAATTCAGAGAGTTTTGATTTCACCTCATAACCCATAACAGAATGGGGTTGTGAAAAGAAAGAACATAACAATTGTGGGAGCAACATGAGCTATGTTACATGATTAGGGCCTACTGTTGCATTTGTGGGCAGAGGCATGAAACACAACGGTATTTTTACAGAACCGTAGTCCTCATCGGATACTTGACATGAGTACACCAAAGGAGGATTTTTCAGGTAAGAAACCGAATGTTTCATATTTTAAAATTTTTGGCTCATTTGTCTATTTCCATGTGACCAAATATTCCAGGAAGAAGCTAGAAACATCAATAGAGGTTAGGATATTTCTGGGGTACACTGATACTCCCCACAACTATCGGGTGTATTTTTCAGCTAACATGATGATAGTTGTTAGGAGAGATGTTAAATTTGATGAGGATAAGGCCATTCGATTGTCCCTTGAGAGGAATCTTGACTTGCATGCAGATGAGGAACTCTTAGTTCCAAAGGATGAACCTCAGGATGTGGAGTAGCCACAAGTAGAGGATCATGGAGTGCCATAAACTACTCATGCAAATCCATCCACTAGAAATTGTAGGAAGCGCACCAAAGAGGATGGCAGATTGATGCTGGATGTGATAAAGAATGTAGGTGCACCGACATCACAACACAGGCAGAGAAGGTCCTCAGAAAATTATACTGGATACATGGCTCTTTATGAGCAAGTGTATTGTGACAGAACCATCCTCTTTTCAGGAAGCAGTGCAACAACCAACATGGGTTGATGCGATGGTTGAGGAGTATGACTCCATTATCAGAAAAAATGCATGGGAAGTGGTCCCAAGACCAGTGGGGAAGTCAGTGGTTGGATCCAGGTGGATCTACAAGGTGAAGCAAGTAGCATATGGGAGTGTGGAGAAATACAAGGCTAGATTTGTGGCCCGAGGATTCTCACAGGTGGAGGGGATTGAATATGAGGAGAATTTTACACTGGTTGCAAGGTACTCATCGATTATATCCATCCTTGCACTCTTAGCACAGATGGGGTGGTAGATACATCAGATGGATATAAAGACAACTTTTCTCAATGGATTTATTTAGGAATAAGTGTACATTGAGTAGCTAGAAGGTTTAGCATCTAGAAGGTTTTGAGACCTTTGACATGGAGTCGCATGTGTGCAGACTCAAGAGAGCATGGTATGGGCTGAATCAAGCACCTCATGCTTGGTATACCATGATCGAAAAATATTTCACCGAGTTGGGCTTCACAAAGAGTGAAGTAGATGTGAACCTATATCATATTGTGGTTGATAGTAAGATTTTTATTATTTTACTTTATGTTGATGATACTATATTGACAGGTGATGAGAAGCTCAAAACTTCTTGAAAAAAGGATATTTCTAGAGAGTTTGAGATGAAGGACATGGGGCTCTTGCACTATTTCCTTGGCTTGGAAATATGGAAAAGAGATGGGGAGATATTTGTATCTCAGGGCAAGTATGCCAAGGAGATTTTGAGGAAGTTCCAAATGGAGGGTAGAAAACCCATGGAGACTCCTCTTGCAGGAAACTAGAGGATGGGGGATGCTACTTCAGGTGAGGTAGTGGATGTTACTGTTTATATGCAGCTTGTGGGTTCACTTATGTATTTGGTGAACACACGACCAGACATATGCTACCTAGTTAACCAGCTTAGTCAAGATATGGTTAAGCCTACCAAGCTCTTTTGGAAGGCAGGGGAGCATGTTTTGAGATATCTCAGGGGCACTATAGAGAATTGATTATGGTACAAAAGGATTAAGGGAGTGAAGCTTCAAGGCTTCACCAATGAAAATTGGGCAGGCAGTCCATCAGACAGGAAGAGCACATCAGGGGGCATCTTCAGCATATGATCAACAACAATTTCTTGGTACATCAGGAAGCATAAATAAATTTCATTCAGTTCAATCGAGGCAGAGTACAT
Organism: Pinus albicaulis; assembly: GCA_034641835.2. NCBI lineage: Eukaryota > Viridiplantae > Streptophyta > Pinopsida > Pinales > Pinaceae > Pinus > Pinus albicaulis. Next base: position 78,197,577 of record CM076582.1, read on the forward strand.
GGAAGCTAGTCAGGATGCATGTGAGGCCATCTGGATGAAGAGGATACTTGTTGGTTTTTTTGGTCATCATATGGATTCGACGATGATACATTGTGATAACCAGAGTTGCATAAAACTCTCGGTTAATCTAGTATTCCATGACAAGTCCAAGCATATTGAAATCCAGTACCACCATCTCAGAGATTGTGTTCAGAGGCGCATTATGTTGTTGTAGTACATTCCCACGGAGGATCAAGATATAGATATCTTGACAAAGGAGCTTGCAAAGAGAAAATTTGAATACCACAAAGGCAAGATCAGGTTAGCTGATAATCCCTTTCTTGTTGAGAGGGAGTGTTGAAAATCAACAAGAAAATGTGTGTCTAATTTATTTTTCCCTTAAATAAATTAGACTATAGATTGTAATTTATCTCATAACAACTTGTAATAGTTAACTAAGTGAGATAGACTTAGCTCAATAAATTAGAGTTGAGGGTCAATGATGAGGCATGTAGAGTGATTCTATTATTTTTGGGGTCTAGTTGCAGTTAATGCACTAGTGTAGTGTGAGTTTAATCAGTTAACTCAAAATAATTGAGTTAAAATCAGTTTAAATAGTTCTAACTGAGTGATGAGATAGTGAGAGTTCAATTGAATTAAATTAGATTTAATTCACAAGTAGTGATCTACCAAGTAACTGATGATTTTCTATTATTATATGCATGCACGTCAAATCTGATGGAGACCCAGTTGAGACAAAGGTTAAAGGGAAGTAAACTACCAGTTGTATTATTAGCGAACTGCCCAGGTGCAGTTATAAATCCACAAGATTCCCATGAAGGATTTCACAGTAAAGGAAGGTTGGAATTCATATTTAATAGGAATTATTTTGCCTAGGGATTGCATGAGCAAGGCAGGCTAAAGGTGGGCTAAAAATTGGCTATGTGTTGGTCCAATTTTGCTTAGATTAGTGTGAGACGATTGGTAGATTGAACGAGGTTCTTGTGAGCACACATGCATTGTATTGTTTCATGATTCCTTGGCTGATTATACAATAGATATGGAGGGGTTTTGAGCAGTTTATTTCCCTAGGAAAATATTGTGTTGTGCGATTGATTTACTTCTTTCTCTTACTTGCATGTGATTGAGCGATCATGATTTATATTCCGAAAATATTGTAGAAGGATTCAGTATCTTGTTTTAGTACTGTTAGTTCCCAAATCCACCTTAGGCTGAAATAAGGCAGAATAAGGACAACACCAAACCACGCTCAGCCTCGTAGCTAGCCCTACGAGGACAGGAGAGGGCTCTCTCCGGGTCAATCTCAATGAAAATATTCAAAAGGGCTTGAGATGACTGAAACAACAACTGATATTAGGCTAGATAAACAAATAGGAGGGTTTGATTTTTATTTTTAGGGGTTTTTGTTGGAAAAAGGGAAAAACAATTTTGGGCTTGGGGATGAGGCCAAATTCTTGCAGAGTTCAAGTTGGGGCAGGGTAGGAAATGAATTTGATGTATTAGATCAAATGAATGGATAGAAAAGACTGCTAAGAAGCTAAAGAGGGCAAGAGAGTGCAAGGATCCTCTTCAAACTGACGAAGAACATAAAAAACTAAACAAAAGCTTAAGGCAGAGCACCAACAAATCAATGAATTCTACCTCAATTACTCATTTGTTTAATTCAGAAGCATAGAGAAGGGAAATGGCATACATATAACATTAATGAAACTTAAAATAACATGAGAAGAACATCATCAAAACTCAGAAGCCACAAGGATCCCAACAAGTGCTGCAAAACTCTAGTCTTTCCTTTGCCAAAAATCTGAAATGAATGTACAATGAGGTGCCAAACTTTTCCCAAGTATCCAACCACGAAAATGACTCAGAAAATACATGATATAGACCAGACCAACCCATTCCCATGCCTCTAGGGGTCGAGCTCATCCTTCTAGGAGCTGTTTCAACCAATTCTAAACATGGAACTAAAATCTAGGCAGCCAAACAACTTGCCTCTATATGCTAGGAAACTGATCCATTCACTTAATTTTCACTTTTTGGTGAATGAATCCTCTAGAACAAGTAAAAACATGCCAAATTTACATCATAGTCATCAAATTACATCATGGTAGGTCAATCATCACATGAAAAAGTAAAACTAGTCAAAACTGGGCGAATTTCTGCGCTGAAGAGTGAAAATGAGGCAAAATTTCTCTATGCGCCGCGCTCAAAAACTCAATGCGTCGCGCCACTTTGGAGGTGCTTTTGAGGCACTCCCTGAAGTCACAATTGAGCTCATGATATCTCGTTGGAAATCCCTAGATGTCTGCTATCCAACCCAAGTGGAATTTTTCAATTTGGATGTCATTTGCCCCTCCAAAACGACAATCTCCTAAGATTGGTTCCTGCTGGTGCAAAAAGTGGCAAAAAGGCCATTTTCAAGGTGTTTTTGGCCCTTTAGGCAGCCCAGAATTTGATGAAATGCTTCGGCCATTCCTGAACATACATAATATATCATGAAAAACCCAAAAATGCAAATTTTTCCTCCAGAATATGTCCCAATCATAAGCGCGCGTCGGGTGGCGCGACGCGTCGGGCGGAAAAACCTGTTTTGCAACCAAAATTTTCAAAAATGACAAAATATTCTCCAAATTTGCTGAAATTTGGAGTGAAGGTCTCCCATCATGTCTCATGCTCAGCCAAGGAAGATTTGGCCAAGATTCGGAGTGGATCAGGCCTTTTCCGACGTTTCAGTGCTTTTCTCAACCTTGCCTTCAGGATCTTCATTTTTGCTCTGCAAACGTGTGTGCGGGCCCAATAGTGATTCTTCGTGTCTGAGCATGTCTTTTTCCCTATTGGCCTCTCCCAACAGCTTCTCCAGATGAATGTTGACGTGCGTAAGGCAGGTCTCTCGCTCAAATGGTGTCATGTCACCTGGTCTCTTTCGGGCCAATTCACGGTCTTCACGGATTTGCCGCAACTCTATGAGTGTCTGCTGATCCTCCAGTTGTTTATTCTGCTACTCCAAATAATATATAACCCACTGAGCTCTCTGCAACTTCACGGTCAAAGTGTCAATCTCAGCCTTTTGTTCCTGGATGATCTCCTTCAGCTTTGAGCTAGGAGAGCTCGAATCAACATTGATCAATATAAAATCAGTATCTTGGCCTCCCGAGGGGCCCTCATCATGCATAGGATTCTTGCTCCTATCCTGTACCTGTGCTGATGTAGAAGGTGAGACCCCTTCCATGCCATGTGGAGATAGTACTCGCGCTGCTAATGAAGGTAACGAGACCCCTTCCACCCTGGGCGGAGATAGTACTCGTCGTGCTGCTGCGAATAAGGCTCTGTGGCCTCTCTGATATGTCACACACACTGGAACACTGCTAGGCTCTGTCTCAGGAATCTCAAACTGATGTGAAGGCTCTGCCTCATCATGAACAATCTCAGGAGGAGGCTGGGGGGCTGCAGAAAAGTCACGGGAAATGAACTCATCCCATGTGATGCCTTGCAATCCAAGCTGATGTACTACAATGATTTTGATGAGCGCATAATGATAAATGCTGTTGTGTTGCTGCTCCGGAGTCTTCTTCTGCACAAGGGTAGTCATCCGCTCTATGTTTCGACACATGAAGTATGGAATATTCATTAGTCGCACTCTCGTGAAATGCATCAAAAGTCTGATATGATATGCATAAAGGCGCGAGAATCTACTCTCACAGCTGAAATATCTAATGATGAGCTTCATTAATGGCACATAGGACTCCTTCAAAAACCGGAACGGGAAAACCCTGCTCAACTGCCTCAAATATCCAGGCCTGATGTAAGGTTCATAATATGCTCTATCCAGCTGCTGTCTCTTATTCCATTCCTCACCAATGTTCGGTATCCCGGTCGCCTCAGAAATGGTCTCTGGTGTCAAAGTGAAGTTCACTCCAGCAAGATTTACATGACCATCACGCAAATGTAGGACAAATAAGCGAACTAAATCTGGATGGTGCTGAATCTGAGATATCATCTCACAATATCAAAAACATGAATGTTGCTGAAAGCATGTCATTGCAAGCGGGCAGGCCTGCAATTGAGCCAAAGAAGTGGGCTCTTCCCTGATGTGCCTGCCACTCTTATGAAACCTCCTCGGTACATTTAGCTCTGCGGTCGAATCACTGTCCTGCTCATATCCCTGCTCATATGATGAATTTGTCTCTGACATGGTGCTGAAAACAAGGTGTTTGACAAATAGGTGGTGATAAATGTATGGTGAAAACAAGAGTTTGTTTTTCAAGACCAAGTGTGCCACATATACAATAAGGTGCTGTGGAGAAATGTCACAAGGAATACAATAGACTGTCAAGTGAATTTAAGTGTGAGGACAGTCACTGTTTGAGGGACTTAGGGATTTGGACAATTTACAAGTGATATAGGAAAAAGTGATAGTTATGGGGGGTAGTTTTAGGAACAAGAGTTAATGAAATGGCAACATTCCTGGGTTAAGTGGAATCAAGGATATGGAGGCAATCCTTGAATGTGGAAATTAGGATTTTTTCAATGAAGGGAAGTAGTGGCCAGTGATAGGGTTTGGGAATTTAAAACATGGGAACAAAGGGTATAAGGGATATGGGACAGTGGTATGACAGTGTGACAGTACTAGCAGTGATAACAATGATAACAAATGACAAGAGCACAAACGAAAATGGAATGAGAGTTTAAGCACCAAACACCTCTTTGCAAACCCTTGGGAGCAGATTGCACTATGGGTATAGGGTTTATTTTTGCACCAATTAAACTCTTGAATCTTCCCTCCAAATGACACCCAACAGTAATTAAACTCAAATATCAAGCACACACAACTTACTTGGAGGCAACAAGTTTGAAATCGTTTGAATTTGGAGCAACAATGATGATTTTTAAGCCTATCGAACCTGTGCGCCGCGCGCAAGCCCAATGCGCCGCGCTCTTAGAAATTTGCACTGTGTCTTTCAGTTCTATGTGCCGCGTTCAATGGGTGCGCCGCGGCCTATCCCAATGCGCCGCGCTCAAACTAACACACAGTCAGCATTTTTTAAAACACAGTTTCATTCCTCCAATTCTTCAACTCGACTTATCCCTCGGATTTTCTGAATACTCTTGATGCAAATGAAATGAATGGCTTTGAGAAATATCTCATATAGACATGGTTTTAATTTTTACTTCTTCAAAACCATTTTGTAATGTTTTTTTTGACTTTGGCACTTTTTCATTTAATAGAACTCTGTCTTTTGCTTCCTCACTGACTTTCTGGAGCTTTGAATGATGAAATTGGTTGATTTTTTGCAGGGATGGTGGCATCGAAACTTGGCAAAGGATGACCAGAGTTTGCATGGTGAAGTACAACATGGTGGAAAGATACATTTTATTACAAAAACAAATTTTGACAATTTCTTCTTCAAAACAGAGTTTTGAAGAAGAAACGTCCTCGAGCATATTTGACAATGAAAATTTTGAACTGAAAACTTATTGAAAACCTCCTCATGGCCTGCGGGCATTATTCAACATTTCGAAAGACCACACCCTAGACCTAGAAACTGAAAGACTCTTTTGACCAAAATAAACCATTTATGACTGTAAATGACATGAACTGAACTTTGATGAATTTTGAGAAATTTTACCAACCCAGTAGGTACAAACATGAGGAAAAATGAGAGAACAAAACCCTTCCGTCAGACAATGGCATGCCCCTAACGGAATGTAGATGAATGAGTGGAATGAGACACCTAAACAATGAAGTGCAATAAGAGAAATGGTCTCTGACGGAGGGATGTAAAGACCGACTCTAACAAGTACATTGCATGATCAGATTGAATCCATTGGTGTAATTTCTACACTCCTCATCCTCAAGGAGCTTCATTCACCTGGAATGTTGTACGATCAAGGCAGTCAACCAAATCTTCCGAAGCTCTGTACTAGTCTATGTGGTGAGTTAGAGACCCACAAAAATTGCAAAACATAGTATTTGGAACATTGAAGTACTTCTAAAAAATGAGACAAATATGAGGTGGATGTCCATATGTGCAAAAAATCTCACAATATTCATTAGTGGATGTATCTTAATGAATAGGAAATGCATGATATTGAGTATGTCCCTGGTAAGGTAAACTCATGGAAATTTGCACAAATCTAGCAGTATATTATGGTAGTGGTGGAGGTGGTCCTATAGGCATACTAGAAGGCCTTGTACTCCACAACCTTGGGAATTCAGTAGAGAGATTACCCTGAACATGAAAATTAGTGAACCAAACCTGAGGATGCATAGGTCATGTAATATGCATATCCTTCAATCTCTTCGTTAGATCTATAATTTGATGCTACAAGTGAATAATAACAAGATCACTAGAAGTAATTCTAGACCTATACTTATGAGGGTATCCCACCATTGACTCAATATTCATAGCTTTTTCTAGCGCATCCGGGCTCTATGATGAATACCCAAGATAACCCAGAAAGGGATTTCCAGATATAATAATCTAGGAAAATCACCCTCTTAGGGCTTGCATATATACATTGTTGGGTATGCATATCTCCTGCATGAACTAAAGAATAGATGGGTGCAATGTTATACAATCATCTCAATGCACGAAGGGCTGATCCCTTCACTAGATCCTCAAGCTAGAAGCTCAAGATCTAGCCTCTCTATCCTCCTCCATTGAGTGTGGTTGCTGAATACTCAACAACTAAAGAAATATGCACTATCAAGGAGGGAGAGTCTCAGGCTTGCTGCTAGATGATGAAAATATGATCCTGAATGATGGAAACAATGAATACAAGGTGAGGAGATGGGCCCTCACATGATTTCTAGCTGAAATACTGGAAAATTCCTTCCTCCGTCAGAACTACAGGACTGGACTGCACAATCCTTGAGGGGAATGCTATTGCATGGAGGTAAAATACAATGGCCTGAATGTTGGATATAGATCTGCTGCTCTTGAAAGGCTGAACATGAAGCATAAGGTGAAAGGATGAATCCTCTGCTAATTTCCTAGCTGATATGCTAGAAACAACCTCCACCTCTCAAACCCTCAAGCAGGAATGCGTTATTCCCAAGACTGAATGTGCATATGAGAGTGGCTGAATGTGGTATCAATTCCTGATGATGTATGGAATCTCAAAGAAACCTTCCCAAAGTATGCACTCGAAGTCCCCCATGAGTAAGGGTGGGATTTCTGCTCAGAAACACCTGTGTGCTAAATAACAATGCAGACTTAGCTAAACATCATAAGCATGCATAGAAATGTCACATGAAAAATCTAGATCTAAAAAGATAAGAAACAATAATCTAAAGCCTGCCTTCTATTGCTACCGTCATCTCCCTTATATGCTTTTTGAACCTTCCATAGCCTTGGCCCACCTCATAACTGCGTTGTACATGTGGCCACTAGCCTCCACGAAGACTATGTTGTCTCTCCATGTTCTCCACAATCTCTGCATTTAATTCCCACTCTATCCATCATGTGTGAATTAGATGCACTACTTCCTCCACTATCTCATCATTAGTGCTCTATGATCTTACTTTGAATGCACCATGATGTTAGTTGACCTCCTCCAAGATCTACATGATTTTACATTAATGATCCATGATCTCCACTCGTCCTTCATTTAAGAAGCTGCTCCACTACTCCATAATGTAGATCTAGATATGAAATATCCACATACACACATCAAAAGTTTATTTTATTCATCTATGGGGTTTGTGGGTCCCTCTACCCTCTTATTTACTTAATTACTTATGAAATTAAGAACTATAATATTATAATTATCTTGTGGAAATTTGGGAATATTATAGTCCTCCCCGCAAAAATGTTGCTTGTCCTCAAGCAACTGAAAAAGTGGGTGCTACAACAAACATCCTCCCTCCAAATGGCATCCTCATATGGAAGGCCTCCCCATCCGCTACAATGTGTAATGCATGCCCAAATCCAAAGACTCCTCTCTAGAATGTCTAGAATGGCCTCCAAAGGAAAATTTAGATACTCTTCCTCATCAATGAATCTCCAAGTGGCAACCATATGATGTCCAAAGATCTCCCATATACATGAGATACATGAAATGAAGTGGTTTCTTCCCAAAGTTGAAAGTCCCAACTCATGAAATATCTCTCCAACCCATGTCACATAGAGTAGATTGCATCTATCAATGCTCTCATCATTAGCCTCGTTGGCCTTGTAGGATCCAAACATCACATCAACATAGTGAAAAATAAGAAGTAGAGACATATGGATGAACATGAACAATGTCAAACCATATTCTCCCAATAAAAACAACCGCGGAAAATCCTTCTGCTACCATGCTAGATCATCATGAAAACAAGTAAGAGAGCCATACTCTCTCAATAGAAGCCACCACATCAATTCTTCTTGCTTCCATGCCAAATCAACATCAATATAAATATGAGAGCCATACTCTCTCAATAGAAGCCACCGCAGTAATGCCTCTTGCTGCCACACCACATCATCATTGTACCAAATTTAGTGGCCATATCCTCTCAAGAGAAGCCACCGCAGCAATGCATCTTGCTGCCCCATCACATCATCATCATACCAAGTACAATGACCATAATCCCTCAACACAATCCAACGCAGTAAGGCCTCCTATTTCCATCCTCCATCAATGTCATGCAATGTATGGGGAGAAATAAGCCCATACTCTCCCAAGAGTAACCAAAGCATCAAGGATTCTTGCTGCCATCTTACATCATCATGATGCAAGTGATGGAGCAACAACATACTGATTGACATGTGGTATGTCACATCAGAACAATACAAATAATCTCCCTTCTTCCACATCATGTGACAGTTATGCCTTGTCCCAAACCCAATTACATACATGAACATGAGATACATCCCAAAAAAAAATACATTGAAAGAAATGAGAAATATCCCAAACAAAAGAAAATATATGGATATAAGATACATCATGAGGTGTCCAATCTCTCTCATCAATAAGCAGTGCAACCATGCCTCCTGCTGCTGCATGTCATCACTGATATACATGGCATGGATCCTATAAATGTGAGATGTTGGGTAAAACCTATACTCACCGAAAAGCAACCAGTGCAACCATGCTTTTTGTTGCCAAGTATCATAGATATGCAAGAAGGTATGAAACCTCCCGCTCCTCATCCAGATCCATTCATCCCAATGTGGATGATGAATCATGCCAAGCTCAATATTGGTATTCTCCCATTGTATAATACCAACATAATCCAAATAGCTTTACAATCCATGAAATGTTGAAGTGCACCTCCATTGAGGTCTCTCCATGAGATCCTCTCATCAATGGCCCATTGGAACCCATAAGACTCCATACATGCTGTAGGTAGAGATTCCTCTTTGAGCTGTGAGATGCTCATCAAGGAAAATTCATCTTGACAATGGAAAATTCTCTCCATCATAATATTTCTACCATATATCATCTGTCCCTCTAGTGCTTCATGAGTGAAGTTGTCCTCAGGGTGCTCCAAGAATAATGGGGCCCTCTTATTATTACTGTTGCTAAGTGACAACGCTGTAGATCTGCATGGTGATACATGTGCTGTCTCATGTCCACATACAATTCTAAACTCATAGTTTGGCATTGTACTGAATAGGACTGTGCTATTCTGATCTTCTGCAACTCCACACTTAAATACAAAGCGTTGGGTGTATCTCAACCATGACAAAATAGGATAGCAATACATCTTCTCGTTGATCAAAGTAAGGGTCCTCTGTGTAGTGATAATTTGCTACTCCAAATCAGCAAGGTGCTCTAATCCTTGGTTATGAATTTTCCCTGATGGCATCGTCTCACAAATCTCAATATGAGGTACTGAAAAAATATGAGATGAAAGTATATGCAAACCTTGGATAAGCTAAATATCGGGAACATATTGCACATCTACAAGAGTTCATCCAACGGGTGGAATGGTCTCTCCAATTGCTGGTAATGATGATGGCTGCATCTCTTCTACTGTACCAGCGCTGGTATTTGCCTCCTCCTCCTCATGCATCTCATGAATCATGCACGGGGCTCCTAATGTCAAGATCTCAAGACCATATTTCAAAGATGCAAGTGTTCCTCCTCCTGATGTAAGTACATCTGCAGCTGGTGGTGGTAGAGGCTCCTCCTCCCGAGTGATGATGAGGACATATTACTTGGGTTCTTCATGTATTATCTCCTCAATGATGGGAGATGTCTCTATGTGAGATGTCTCTGGTTTCTTTATACCAAACTTATTCTTTAGTATTTGAATGAAATCTACGTAAGCATACACTTTCATGTGTGACAAATGACTGAACCACTAATCTCCTGCTTCACCTTCTAGGTGCAGTGCGGTAATCTCCACAACCTCTCTTTCTTCTACCGTAAATTTCATAAAGAATGTAGCTAACTCTTTCCTCCAAGCCCTCAATGTGCTTCTGGAAGATCCATCAAATGTAGGCAAGAAGAATCTATGCCTCTTTCTTCTATTGTTGCTATGGGATCTCCTCTCCTCTTTGAGTTGCAAAAAATGTTGGAGAGTTAGATTCTCCTTGAGAGCTCTAGGTTGTGCTTTGTACTCGAACATATATTTACTTAGGGTCTCATGCCCCAAGTATCCTTCATATTCACACAATTCACCTTTTTTCTCAAATAAAGTCGATCTAGTAGAATGATGTGAAGCTCTTTGCTTCTCCAGTTGCTTCTCATGCTGATAGGAAGTGCTTGGATATTCCTCATTAAACCTTCATGGATCCTTAATTTTCCTTTCTCTCTTCAATTTATTGTCCTCCTTGGAGAGAAATTTCATGGATCTAAAGATAAGAGTGGTAGGACTGTAATCCTCCTTCATGATATATCTCTACTATCTACTTCTTCTTTTGATGCAAAAGATGAAGTGCCTATAAGCTGAGCCAAAGATCATGCTTTGATACCACTGTAATATCCCAAAAGGGAGAATGTAGTAATACAAAAACACAATATAAGAACTGCAACAAAGTAAACAAGTAATATAAATAAAAAATCAAAATGTACATAATAGCTGAGCCATTTTATTATATAGGAGGTGGATAAACAATACAACAATGCTCAAAATATGAGACACTCAAGCCAAGGAGATGGCCTATAATGACCCTGAAATGATCCCACAAGAGGGATTGCGTAACTGCTGGACTACTGGAAGGAATACTGCACTGTCCCTGCTACAAATGATGGGACTGCAACTACCGGAAAAATTTAAAAGTGTAGATTTGACAGTTTTGGAGCTCTAATGATGCTGAAAATATAGATCTGGGCTCTATGATGAATACCCAAGATAACCCAGAAAGGGATTTCCAGATCTAACAATCTAGGAAAATCACCCTCTTAGGGCTTGCACATATACACTGCTGGGTATGTATATCTGCTGCATGATCCCTTCATTATATCCTCATGTTAGAAGCTCAAGATCTAGCCTCTCTAGCCTCCTCCACTGAGTGTGGCTGCTGAATACTCAACAACTAAAGAAAATTGTGCTGTCAAGGAGGGAGAGTCTCAAGCCTACTACTAGATGATGCAAATCAACTCCTGAATGATGGAAATGGTGAATAAAAGGTGAGGAGATGGTCCCTCATAGGATTTCCAGCTAAAATACTGGAAACTTCCTTCCTCCTTTAGATCTATAGGACTGGACTGCACAATCCTTGAGGGGATTGCTGCTGCATGGAGGTAAAATACAATGGCATGAATGCCAGATATAGATCTGCTGCTCCTGAAAGGCTGAACATGAAGCACAAGGTGAAAGGATGAATCCTCCACTGATTTCCTAGCTGAGATGCTAGAAACAACCTCCACCTCTCAAACCCTCAAGCGTGAATGCGTTATTCCTGAGACTGAATGTGCATATGAGAGTGGATGCATGTGGCACGAATTCCTGATGATATATGGTAGCTCAAAGAAACCTTCCCAGAGTAGGCACTCGAAGTCCCCCGTGGGTAAGGGTGGGATTTCCACTCAGAAACACCCGTGTGCTAAACAACACTACAGACTTAGCTGAACAACATAAGCGTGCATAGAAATGTCACATGAGAAATCTAGATCTAAAAAAATCATAAAAAATAATCTAAAGCCTACCTTCTATTGCTGCCTTCATCTCCCTTATATGCTTTGTGAGCCTTCCATATCCCTAGCCCACCTCATAACTGTGTTGTACATGTGGCCACTAGCCTCCATGAAGACTGTGTTATCTCTCCATGTTCTCCACCATATTTGCATTTAATTCCCACTCTCTCCATCATGTGTGAATTAGATGCACTAATTCCTCCACTATCTCACCATTAGTACTATATTATATTACTTTGAATGCACCATGATCTCAGTTGACCTCCTCCAAGATCTCCATGATTTTACATTAATTATCCATGATATCCACTATTCCTTCATTTCGAAAGCTACTCCACTACTCCATAATGTAGATCTAGATCTGAAATATCCACATACACACATCAAAAGTGGATTTTATTCATCTATGGGGTTTGTGGTTCCCTCCACCCTCTTATTTAATTAATTAATTATGAAAATTAAGAACTCTAATATTACAATTATCTTGTAGAAAATTGGGAATATTACACCATATGGCTTTAGATAGATACCAATTTTGCTCTATATCTTCATCTCCTTGACTTGAGTACTTAGAGTACTGAGTGAACGAGCCTGCTACATTCTCGACCATGATAGGTTGACCAGGAAGAACAAAAACAAAACCTTGCGGACCTGGCTGTGAAAAATCTACTAAATTTGTATGAACACTACTACCAAAACTACTAAATCCACTCGAGCTACCAACTACATAACCACTATGATATTTTTGAAATGTTAAAGTTTTATCCAATTTGGAAATAAAATTAATAAGGTTTTGATAGTGTACTAGGGGGAGGTTAGGGAGAGAATTAACTACATTACTGCTCCGTGGACTAGCTTGTGGGGACCGAATCATATTCAAAGAATAACCGTCTCATCATGAAGTGTATTTCATCATCAACATGAGTATTCTGATCAATCATCGCAACTAGCTCTTTGGGAATTTTGGGTATTTGAATTCTTCTCACTCTTGGTGCGCTCCACTTCCTCTATGTTGATATCTCATCATAATTCCTCTAGTTGGCTCCTATTTTTCTACAATGATATTATTCTCCTAATTCACTATTCTAAAACTTTGGGATAACCATTCCTCCTATCCACAATATTAGACAACTCAATGCTTCACCTATCCATTGTAGCTCTCTTCTCCTTCTCCTAATCTCTTGCAACTTCTTTTCCCTCCACTAATCAACTATCCTTGCCCTTCTAAGTGCCCTAAAATCTCGTTCTTTTTGCAACTCCATTGAAAATTCCCCTCATTTTCCGCAATTAAACAACATCTCTCCCATTAAGCCATACCCCCAATACCTAGGTTTTTAAGCTGCGATGATGGTTTCCTGGAATGGTATCAATCTTTAGTCAACCAAAAGGACCTTGATCCACAAGGGGATTTCTTTTAAAAGTATTCCCCGCAAATCGTACTTGAACACCGCTTCAACGTTGGATAAAGACTAGTGTTTATCCATGTATAAATTATACAACAGGCATGTATATCTTGGATTCACCCGATCTAACAATGTACTAAATTTAAATACTGAATTGCTTCTACAAATATTTTGCAGAATTAAAAACACAATCTCTAATCACATGAACATGAAGAAGAATCAAAACAACCACAACACAGATAATTTTCCAGGGAAAGCTTATAGCTAAAAATCCCACTATCTTCTATTGTATATTAAGCATGGATCATGAAACAATTACATACAAAACTCTTCTCACAAGAGCCCTCCATTACTCAGCTAATTGTCTCACACTATCATGAACAAAACTGACCAACACATAGCCAATTCTCAGCCTCTAGACAACCCGCCTTTCTTGCGCAATCCTTGATGAATGCAATGCCTAAAATATAGTAATTTTGGCCTTCCTTGACTACGCAAGTATCATGGGCACTCCAATGGGTTTTTGGATGCATGTGTGAAACCAAATAATCCTAAAACTGATAGTCAACTTCCCATTCACCTAAAACTCAACTGGGTCTCCATTGGATCTGACATGCATGAAACTAATAATAGTAAATCCTCAGTTTCATGTGAGATCACTAATTGTGAATTAATTAATATTTAATTCACTTGATCTCTCACTAGTGTATCTTCAATTACAACTAGCACAACTGATTTTAACTCACTTAACTGAGTTAAACTGATTAAAACCTTCATTAACTAAGTGAACCACTACACTTTGAACTCTGTTACAACTAGAATTACTCTGCATGCCTCACCAACCACCTCTAACTTGAAATCCAATAGCTAATTGAGTTTATCACTCTCAGCTAACTATTTCAAGTCATATGTGAGAATATATTACAGTTTATTGTCCATATTAATTAAGGGATAACCAAAATAGACATGCACCCAAAAATAGCAATGTGGGCCCCACCCTAGTTTGGGTGCTTAATGCAACTAGGCATGGGTGTTGAAATTTTCTTGTTGAATCTCAACACTTCCTCTCAAAAAGAAAGGGATTATTCTTCACCCTAATCCTGTCTCTATGGTATTCGAATTTTCTCCTGGTGAGTGCCTTCGTCAGAATATCTGCATCCTGATCTTCCGTGTGAATGTACTGAAGCAACATTATCCTTCTCTACACACAATATACGAGATGATGGTACCAGATATCTATATGCTTGGACCTATCATGAAACACATGATTAATCGAGAGTTTAATGCAACTCTGATTATCACAATGAATCATTGTCGGATCCATCTGAGAACAAAACAAACCAACCAAGATCTTTCTCATCCAGATTGCCTCACATGCAGCTTGACTTGCTGCCATGTATTCCTCTTCCACTGAACTGAGTGCCATAGATATTTATTTCTTGCTATACCAGGAAACTATTGTCGATCCTATGCTAAATATTCCTCCTGATGTGCTCTTTCCGTCTGATGGACTGCCTGCCCAATCTGCAGCTGTGAAGCCTTGAAGCTTCACTCCCTCTGTCTGTCTATACCATAGACCATACTTTATTATGCCCCTTAGGTATCTCAAGACATGCTTCCCCCCCTTCAAAAATAGATTGGTAGGCTTAGCTGTAACTTGAATCAACTAGTTAACTACATAGAAAATGTTTGGTCTAGTGTTAACTAGATACATCAATGAGCCAACTAAGTGCTTGTAGATAGTAGCATCCACTATCTCTCCAGAAGTAGCATCCTCTTTCCTCCAATTTCCTGGAAGAGAAGTATCCATGGGTTTGCAGCTGTCTATGTTAAAATTACCCAATATATCCTTTGCATACTTGCCTTGAGGCACAAAAATTTCACCATCCCACTGCCATATTTCCAATCCAAAAAAATAATGAGGGAGTCCCATGTCCTTAATTTCGAACTCCCTTGCAAGATCCTCCTTGCATGAGTGTATCAACTGCTCATCACCAATCAACATTATATCATCAACATAAAGAACAATGATCAAAGCTTACCCTCTACCACAATTTGGTACAGGTTTTCATATGCTTCACTTTTGGTGAAGCCTAATCTGGTGAAATAGCTGTCTATCCAAGTGTACCAAGCACAAGGTGCTTGATTCAGCCCATACAATGCTCTTTTGAGTCAACACACATGCGACTCACTGTTGAAGATCTCCAAACCTTCAGTCTGCTCTATGTACATCTCTTCCTAAATGATCCCATTGATGAACACAATTTTCACATGCATCTGATGAATGTGCTAGCCCATCTGCGCCAAGAGTGCAAGGATAGATCTTATGGAAGAGTACCTTGAAACAGGTGCAAAAGTCTCATCATAATCTATCCCCTTGATCTGTGAGAAACCTCGAGCCATAAATATGGCCTTATATTTCTCCACACTCCCATTAGTAGCTTGCTTTACCTTGTAGATCCATCTTGATCCAACCACTGATTTGTTGACCAGTCTTGGGACTATCTCCCATGCACTATTCATTACAATGGAGTCATACTCCTCCACCATTGCATCAACCCAATTTGGTTGTTGCACTGATTCTTGAAAGGAAGATGGTTAAGTCACAATACATTTTCTCATAAGATCCATGTATCCAGTAAATCGGTCAGGAGATTGTATCTATCTGCGATGTGAAGTAGGGGCTCCTACATTCTTTGCAGCATCAAGTCTCAATCTATCAACTTCCGTGGTGCGCCTTCTGCTATTTCTGATGGATGGCTCTGCATGAGTGTTTTCCTCCAATCCATGAACCTCCTCATGTGGATGATCCACATCTTAAGACTCATCCTTGGGAGCCAACAATTCCTTCTCTGCATGCAAGTCCATCTCCCTCTCAATGGACAACCACATGGATTTCTCCTCATCAAATTTTATATCCCGTCGCACAATATTCATTCTACTGTTTGGAAAATACACACGATAGTTATGGGGTGTTTCAGTGTACCACACAAAAATCCCAACCTGAGCTGTTGGTTCCCACTTCTTCCTAGCGTCCTTGGTCACATGCACATAAACAGATGAGCCAAAAATATTAAAGTGTGAAACATTAGGTTTCTTACCAGTGAAAGCCTCTTTAGGTGTACTCATGCCAAGTATCCTACGAGGACAGCGGTTTTTCACATGTACCACTGCGTTGCATGCTTTCCCACAGATGCATCAGTAGGCCTTAATCATGCAACATCGCTCATGATGCACCCACAATCGTTCTGTTCTTTCTCTCCATGACCCGATTCTGTTGTGGGTTATGAGGCATTATGAGTTCTCTTCGAATTCATTCTTTGCTGTAGAAGTTCTTGAATTCATTAGAGATTTGTTCTCCACCATTCATTAGGGGAATTTTGAGGTCTAAAATGGGCCTCCTAAGGAAATAATAAAATAATAGCTAAACCAATAAATAATATTTAAGATTTTTCAAATCACTTTTTGCACCACAATCCATGTAACCATAGTTAAATTCAATTCAAAAGTTGTACAAAAATAAAATTAATAAAAAAATTGTATTGATGTGACTATAAATAAGAATGAGCTTTTCAAGGAAAAGTCATTATCATTGAACAACTAATGCATCTGTCCTTTGTACTTAAATAACTTAAAATAAAATAAAATATAAATTTCTTAATTATATTATATGCTATTAATTAAAATTCATATTATTTAAATTGTAAAATAACATGTAATTAATATACTATATAAAAATAATAGAATAGAA
This sequence comes from Pinus albicaulis, assembly GCA_034641835.2. NCBI lineage: Eukaryota > Viridiplantae > Streptophyta > Pinopsida > Pinales > Pinaceae > Pinus > Pinus albicaulis. Next base: position 78,214,800 of record CM076582.1, read on the forward strand.
TAGAATAGAATAGAATAGAATAAATGTATAGGGATATGCATTGTTTCTTTCAAGAAATATGAAATGACAATAATATATTTTTATTCAAAAAGTGTGAAATGACATTTATTATGAGTACTTTACTTTGACTTTAAAATTACTTAGAGCACTACCATGGTTAACCATGATTTTTTATCCACCACTGAGAATGTGACAAGTAAGTACCTTTAACTCAAGTAATGCCACCTCAACCATTAGGGATGATGTCATCCCCTAAAATGTGATTGGTTCTCATAAAGTGAATTTTGATTGTACATTTTCCTTATGAGGCCCATTTTAGACCTCAAAATTCCCCTAATGATTGCTCCTAAGAGCCTTCACTTGCTTCCCTGACTCTTTCTCCACCAGTACCTTAAAATCCAAGAACTTAGAGAATTTGTGATATTTATTTTGCATGAAGAAGATCCAGCACTTACGAGAATAGTCATCAACAAAGATTAAATAGTACTTATGTTTTTTTGTTGAAGCAACAAAGAAAGGACTGGACACGTCTATGTGAACTCGCTCAAGGATCCCCGAAGCTCGGTTCTCTTTCTCATGAAAGGTGGCCTTTACATATTTTCCCATAGTACATCCCTTGCATGTGTTTGACTGTGCAAGTGTACGCCTGGGAAGACTTGTTGCATGAATTTCAAGGCTCCATGGTGAATATGGCCCAACCTCCTATTCCATAATTCACCCTCATCCCAGATCACCACTTGATATTCCTTACCCCTCATTTCTATGCAACCATCTACCTCCAACTTGTAGATATTCTTTACTCGAATCCCTATCCTCTTGGCTTGTCCTGTTGTTCTATGTCGTAGGAAATTTTTTCCTTCACTAAAAACAACATCATAATCTCTATCCTCCAACATTGAGAATGAGACTAAATTTTTCTTCAGACCTGGTACATGCATTACATATTTTAATTGAAAGGGTTTACCTGAATGCCTCTAAAAGGTAATGGTACCAATCCCGATAGCACTGTATCGCTCGTAATTTCCCATTTCAATATGCATCTGGAGATCATTCTCTTCCAATTCACTGAAAAGTTCCTTGTCTCCTGTCATGTGAAAGGAAGCACCACTATTCAAATGCCACACAGATCCCAATGCACTGGACACCATGCATGCGATTAATGAGAATTCAAGCTCAAATTGCAAGGCAAGGGCCTCACCAACTGCAGATCCTTAAGCCTTATTATTCTTCTTCTTTTGTGGACGGTTAGTAGCAAAATGCCCATGCTTGTGATAGTGAAAACACTTCACCTTGGACATGTCCTGCTTCTTGCCATTCTTGGACTCGGATTTAGAATGGAATTTCTTCCCCTTCCCCTTCCTCTCCTTCACAGCCAAAGCACAATCCTCTTCATCCTCATTTTTAGATGAAGATCCATCTCTGGTGTTTCGTCTGAACTCCTCCTGCACCAAATCCGACCACAGTCATTCCCAATCTAGGAAATTTTCCCTTCCATTGATAGAGTCTTGATAATTGTGCCAACTCTTGGGAAGTCTTAGGAGAGCCAAGCTCACCAAATCATTATCAACAATTGTTATTTCAACGCTCCCCAGTTCATCCCGACATTGGACAAGCTTTGTTATATATTTTGGAATGTTGTCTCCCTTTTCCATCTTGATCTTCTTGAGTTTATCTTTGAGCGCCATTTTCCTATGGTCACTACTGCTTTGGAATAGATCCTTCAAAGCCTTCCACATTGCATATGGTGTGGCTTTCCCATGGAGGCTTGAGTCAATGTGGTCTTGTACTCCCTCCAACAGGATCCTCCTCGCTTTTGCCACTTTATTTTGCCATGCATCAAGATTTGCAGTATCTGTCACAACGGATTTGGGAACATGATCAGTGTCAATGAATTCCTTTAAGCCATTGTCTTTGAGTACTGCCTCCATCCTGTCCTTCCAAGAAATATAGTTTGAGCTTCCATCGAGTGCATACTCCAACCTCAATCCATTGAAAGCCATTTTGATCTTGAATCAGCTATAGCACCAAGAAAGTATTTCGGCAAATTTGAATTCTATCCAGTCACAAACTCAGCTCCTACTTCACTTCTGAAATTTCTCGTGCTCTAATACCATGTAGAAATTATACAACATGCGTGTACATCTTGGATTCACCCGATCTAAAAATGTACTAAATTTAAATACTGAATCGCTTCTACAAATCTTTTGCGGAATTAAAAAAAACAGTCAATAATCACATGAACATGAAGAAGAATAAAATCAACCACAACATAGGTAATTTCCCAGGGAAATATTACAGCTAAAAACCCCACTATCTTCTATTTTATATTAAGCATGGATCATGAAAAAGTTACATAAAAAACTCTTCTCACAAGTTCCCTCCAGTACTCAGCTAATTGTCTCACACTGTCATGAACAAAACTAACCAACACATAGCCAATTCTCAACCTCTAGACATCCTACCTTGCTTGTGCAATCCGTGATGAATGTAATCCCTAAAATATAGGAATTTTGGTCTTCCTTGATTGCGCAAGTATCATGGGCACTCCAATGGGTGTTTGGTTGCATGTGTGCAACCCAATAATCCTGCAACTGATAGTCAACTTCCCTTTCACCTATAACTCAACTCATTAGGGGAATTTTGAGGTCTAAAATTGGCCTCCTAATGAAATTATAAAATAATAGTGGAAATAATAAAATAATGTTTGATGACGTCATCAAATTTTAGAGGGAAAAAAGAAAAACTACTTTTTCAACTCATATTTTTCAACTTATCTCCCAAAGTTTTTTCTCAAATTTCAAGCAGGAGTACTCGTTGGATGCAAAATTTGATTCCTCATCCAAGGAGTACCCATGTTGCATACTTTCGATGGGTCCTGCTACACGAAAAATGAGAAATACATGAAAAATGTGTTTGTAATCACGATTTTTTATATATTTCTTATTTTTCATGTAGCAGGGTCCATCGAAAATATGCAACATGGGTACTCCTTGGATGATGAATTAAATTTTGCATCCAATGAGTACTCCCGCTCTAAATTTGAGTAAAAATTTTGGGAGATAAGTTGAAAATATGAGTTGAAAAAGTAGTTTTATTATTTTATTATTTTTTAATATTTTTACCTTTTTACTTAAAAAATGGTGAATCATCCCCCATGGTTGACATCATCATCTTGAATCCTATTGGTTCTTATAAAGTTTATTTTTGTGGTACATTTTTCTTATGAGGCCCATTTTAGACCTCAAAATTCCCCTAATGTGGGTCTCCACTGGATCTGACATGCATGCAACTAATAATAGTAAATCCTTAGTTGCATGTGAGATCACTGATTGTGAATTAATTAATTTTTAATTCACTTGATATATCACTAGTGTATCTTCCATTACAACTAACACAACTGAGTTTAACTCACTTAACTGAGTTAAACTGATTACAACCTGCATTAACTCATTCATCATTGCACTTAAAACTTTGTTACAACTAGAATTATTCTGCATGCCTCACCAACCACCTCTAACTCAAAACCCACTAGCTAACCGAGTTTATCACTCTCATTTAACTATTTCAAGTCGTCATTGAGAATAGATTATAGTTTATTTTCCATCTTAATTAAGGGATAACCAAAATAGACATGCACCCAAAAATAGCACTGTGGGCCCTGTTGGAGTTCCCATGTTTTGGCCAGATTGGCAAGACCAAAAGATGAGAAAACATTATAACCACTTTGGGATCCTAGGATCTAGCCCTCCTGGATCCGGAGAGGGATATCTCCATAAATACAAAGAACGATATATCTTTGAAAGCTCAAGATTAGGTATTAGGCTAGTTATGAAGCACCGGGGTTTAAATTGGTTGGGTCGGCTATCGGTTGTGTCATAAGATCATAGACTGAGAAGGAAATGGTAAGAAAAGAGCAGAGAAACATGACGTTTCAGCAAAAGAAAATGAGTCAAGACCATGCCATCCATTGGGCTATGGAGTCATGAAAGGAAATTACTTGCAAACCACTAGCCAAGTCTTGCAGAGGGCAAGTCATCTATACTAAAGGATCTTTTAGATAGATGATGGAATGGAACAATAAGGAAAGAAGGTGAAAGAAGGTAAGACACCCAATTTCTGCCTATAGATCAGGTCAGAGGTCCTTTAACTCCAGACCTGCTTGGACATACTCAAAGGCAGCTTTCAATGAAGTCACAAAGGGGAAACTTATAGATCGGACGAGAGGTCATTTAACTCCAGGTCTGCTTTAGCATGCTCCAAGGGAAAAACAGAGATAAGTTTAAACAGAGCCAGGGTCTATAGATTAGAGAAGGACTTTGAACCGTCAATGCTTTGACACCAGCAAGAAACATCCAAGTAGCAAACCCTGAATTCACACTTCAGCTAGCAGGAGATAACATCTGCTACACTGGTTAAACCACATGAATTTACTCTTAGATTCACAATCATGCAGAAAACATTGAAGGTAAGGAGAGAAGAAACATAGGGTACCATGCGAGGGTAAATCCTATGCCATATTTCTGATGCCTACCAGAATAAAATGAATAGCATGAAAAAATGTAATAAAACCATGCAGAGAGAAAACATCACCCGTAGTAATAGATCAGGATCCTGTGAAATTGCTTGTTCAATTGATGTGCAAAACCAGTCACATACACTGAGCTCAATGGCTAATACAGTCCAAACTTTCTCCTCCCAGCCTACTACATTACAAAATACTCTGCTATTCCCTCCCAAGACTGTTCTAATAGTCAAAATGAATCCCTCTAACAGCAACAGAAACAACCGAACAACAACCCTTTACAATATGTTCTTCAGGATTCTTATAGGAGAAAAGAATAACAGGAGTAGATGTAAGCTTAATTGTTTCATTATGACAGAGGAGAGGAAGGTCAAATGCCCATTCCGCAAAATGGCTCTTCATTAAATGTGTGTACTCTGAAGTATGGTCCGGAAGTCTCGTTAATAACTTCAAGTATGTTCTTCTGAAGAATTCCGACTGATGGTACTCTGTGGTAGCCTTCTGAAATAAGTGACATGGACAGAAAAGGTCTGTAGGTCTCCCCATACCTCATAACAATGGTCCTAACAGTCTTTAAGAAGCTCTTGTCAGCGCAGTAACTTTTAAGGGCTCGAGGAGGTATGGAGAATGCTGAAAGGCAGTCCTTCTGGAGAACAGTGCTCTGCTGACATTAAACACAGATATGGCTTGTTTCGTGTGCATTTGGTCTTCAAACTGCGTCCTTTCCTTTTGAACACGGGATTAGCACATTAAATATTCAATTACGGGCTTAAATCCCTCAAATCCATCTCTGCTGCTTCACTTGGCCACTATAATGGCCTCTCTATGTTCTGAATTGCAGAGTCTCTGATTACGGAGACGGAGCGAAACTTCCACTCTGTAAAAATTGCAACCATGAAATAAACCAATCATAAAAGCCAGGGGCGGAAAAAGTAATGCTGTGGAGGCCTGGGGGAATGGTGGCGCGAGTGTGGAAACAGTGGCTGCAGTGGAATAATGGTTAAAAATAGGTGGAGAAACGATGTTTAGTGTAAAAGACCAAAGATTAATGCTTGGGAAAATTACAAAGGAAATCAATGGGAAACGCATGAAGCAAAGCCTATGATGTGGGACTCGGCATGGGTGGAGGGCGATTAGCTTTGAGCCGTTGGATCTCAGGAGGAGATCAATGGCAGAGGTTAAAAGATGAACCTTTGGGAAGGTCTGATGGAAGAAACACAGAGGAAGGCGCGATGCAATGAGGGCCGTCGATCTTGGATCAACGGATGATCGTGATCAAATCGGCGGGTCGCAATCGCAAAGGGCGGAAGGTGGCATCATTTGGAAATTGCGATTGCGATTGGAGCGGGAAAGCAAGGGCCGCTGGATCAAAGGGGAAAACAATAGCTAGGATTGGATCGGAAGATCGCAATCGGGTGACACGACAAGACCTTTGCAATTGCGATGGGGGCGGGGATGCGATGGAGCGCCAGCCATCTGATCCAATCAAGATCTATGGCAGGGATTGAATCGGCGGGGGGAAAGAATGGAATGATGGAAAGGAGTGATGGGATCAGGGCCGATGGATTAAATTATGGATCAACGACAGAGATGACGGCGCGGGACTTCAGACCAACTCAAATCCCATCGGGATTTTATCGCATAACACGGAAAAACGCTTCACCGAAAGATTGCGATTGCGATTAGCGCCCAGGCTTCAACGCTTGGTCTAAGCGCTAGGGGCATATGGGGAAGTGATTTGCGGGGCCTGGCTGAAAGGGGCTTAACCCGCATATGTCAAATGGATGATTTTAAGCCGAAAGGAGGATTTTTTAAGGCTTAAAAGGGGTTTCGATAGAAGGAATAAAGAGATTTTAAGACTGAATAAAGGTATTATACGACTTAAAAGGGGAGTTAGGGTGATTTTAAGGGGTTAATGAGGAATTAAGAGAGGGGGAAAGAAGGTGAAGAAACCGAGGTTTAAATGGGATGAAATAGGGGGGAAAGGGCCCTTTGGGCAATTTCTTCACAAACAGAGAGACTTTTTAACTGGAAACAACAGTGAGGATTTTATCAAAGGAAAAAGGCACAAAGAGGCTTCAAGGATGATGTGTTTTTAGAGGAAATGCATTCCTTGAAGGCTCAAAAACATTTTAGCCTCCGGTTTGCTTGTAAAAAAATTCATAGGGGGCTAACAGTGGCTCCACATGGGGATGGCTTCTTCTTGAAGGAGTCAAGAATTCAGAAATGATCTTTGGTATAGGCCAGATGCTTGGTACTTGACCCATCCATTTTATTTCTTGGATCAGCTGCCACAAATCATGAAGACATCATATCAGCAGTAAAATTCTCCCAAACAACTACCTACCCACACTATAGTCCTAACATTTTTTCTTCTGGGTGCATTTGGATTTGCAGACCCTTTACATCATCAATTTTTAAAAGCATGAAAATAACCTATTCTACTTCTACCCTTATTACTCCATGAGACCAGATTAGATTGTTGGCCTCATATTTTCTCTACCTAAACTATATCTGCTAGGATTAAACTGTCTAGCAGATTTCTTCTCTACACTCTAAGACATAAATTGAAAAATAGTCAAGCCAGGATTAGACTGTCTAGCTTGCTGGACTTTGCATAAATTAAAAACAACTAACTACATGCTCACACACTGAGCTTTATTTATCTTTCCTACCTACCCTACTCTACTTGGAAATCTCTGATGTTTTTAGGTGATACAATAGTGCCAGTGCAGCCAGTCAAGCAGTAACAAAAAAGGACAGGAGCATTGACTGCCTGTCAGAGATAACCACAGGGTGCTCTACATGTGGTTCTTCAAAACTGAGGTCACCATCAGTAGTGACCACTCCTGATGAATTTGGCCTGTGTTAAATATCAATGCTGGAGTATTTGAGCAAATTAGGGCCTCCATATATTTTGCCACAGGATCAATGAACACATGATGTACACTTTTTTCTTTCAGGCCTTCCATGACTGGCAGGGTGTCTTTATCCTGGGCTGCTTTTATTTCTGCATCTTCCACTGTGTCTTCAATGTGGCTCTTGAGAACCGGATCATCTTCGTCTTGTACTTCGAAAGGCAGTGGAATCTCTTCTTTTTTAGGAGGAGGGAGGACTTTCCAAAAAGGCTCTTGGGTCCTCGAATTGGTATGATTGCTCTTGTGAATTCAATATTTCGATCTCAGCTTCATACCTTTCAACCAGCACTTCTAGAAAAACCTTCTTATGCTCAGGTTGATTATTGAATCTTGAGCTGGAAAAGAAAGCCTCTGCAAGGTCCTTGCTTCTAAGTTTTTCCAGAATCCTTTATATTCCACAACGAAACTCTTGAGGGACTTAACTCAAGGAAGTCTTCCATTGGCGGGGATGATGTTGTAATGCGGCAGTCTCCCGGTGGAGTCTTTTGAAACCAAAATAATCGGTGGCCTGCGATCACCCGAGTGGAGTCCTTTAATCATTTAGAAGCAGGTAGAGTCACAGGTGAATTTTTAATATGCTCAGAATTCGTACACAATGATTGATTACCAAATAAAGGCTGATTGGTATCTTTTCCCCAGTGGAGTCGCCATTATGTTGGGGTTCCCATGTTTTGGCCAGATTGGCAAGACCAAAAGATGAGACAACATCAGAACCACTTTGGGATCCTAGGATCTAGCCCTCCTGGATCTGGAGAGGGATCTCTCCATAAATACAAAGAATGATATATCTTTGAAAGCTCAAGATTAGGTATTAGGCTAGTTATGAAGCACCGGGGTTTAAATTGGTTGGGTCGGCTATCGGTTGTGTCATGAGATCATAGACTAAGAAGGGAATGGTAAGGAAGGAGCAGATCAATAGGACGTTTAGGCAAAAGAAAATGATTCAAGACCGTGCCATCCATTGGGCTATGGAGTCATGAAAGGAAATTACTTGCAAACCACTAGCCAAGGCTTTCAGAGGGCAAGTCATCTATACTAAAGGATCCTTTAGATAGATGATGGAATGGAACAATAAGGAAAGAAGGTGAAATAAGGAAAGACACCCAATTTTTGCCTATAGATCAGGTCAGATGTCATTTAACTCTAGACCTGCTTGGACATACTCAAAGGTAGCTTTCAATGAAGTCACAAAGTGGAAACTTATAGATTGGACCAGAGGTCATTTAATTCCAGGTCTGCTTTAGCATGATCCAAGGGAAAAAAAGAGATAAGTTTAAACAGAGCTAGGGTCTATAGATTAGAGAAGGATTTTGAACCTTCAATGCTTTGACACCAGCAAGAAACATCCAAGTAGCAAACCCTGAATTCACACATCAGCTAGCAGAAAATAACATCTGCTACACTGGTTAAACCACATGAATTTACTCTTAGATTCACAATCAGCGGAAAACATTGAAGGCAGGGAGAGCAGAAACATAGGGTACCATGCGAGGGTAAATCCTATGCCAGATTTCTGATGCGTACCAGAAGAAAATGAACAGCGTGAATAATGTAAATAAATGATGCAGAGAGAAAAACATCACCCATAGTAATAGACTAGGATCCTGTGAAATTTGCTTGATTAATTGATGCAAAACCAGTCACATACACTGAGCTCAATGGCTGATTACAGTCCAAAATTTCTCCTCCCAGCCTACTACATTACAAACTACTCTGCTACTCTCTCCCAGAACTGTTCTAACAATAAAAATGAATCCCTCTAACTGCAATAGCAACAACCGAACAACAACCCTTTACAATATGTTCTTCAGGATTCTTATAGGAGAAAATAATAACATGAGTAGATGTAAACTTAATTGTTTCATTATGATAGAGGAGAGGAAGGTCGAATGCCCATTCCGCAAAATGGATCTTCATTAACTGTGTGTACTCTGAAGTATGGTCCAGAAGTCTCGTTAATAACTTCAAGTATGTTATTCTGAAGAAATCCGACTGATGGTACTCTGTGGTAGTCTTCTGAAATAAGTGACATGGACATAAAAGGTCTGCAGGTCTCCCCATACCTCATAACTATGGTCCTGACAATATTTAAGAAGCTCTTGTCAGCGCAGTAAATTTTAAGGGCTCGAGGAGGTATGGAGAACGCTGAAAGGCAGTCCTTCTGGAGAACAGTGCTCTGCTGACATTAAACACAGATATGGCTTGTTTCGTGTGAATTTGGTCTTCAAACTGCATCCTTTCCTTTTGAACACGGGATTAGCAAATTAAATCTTCAATTACGGGCTTAAATCCCTCAAATCAGTCTCTGCTGCTTCACTTGGCCGCTATAATGGCTTCTCTGTGTTCTGAATTGCAGAGGATCTGATTACGGAGACGGAGCAAAAATTCCACTCTGTAAAACATGAAACCATGAAATAAACCAATCATATAACCCAGGGGTGGTAGAAGTAATGCTGTGGAGGCCTGGGGGAATGGTGGCGCGAGTGTGGAAATAGTGGCTGCAGTGGAATAATGGTTAAAAATAGGTGGAGAAACGATGTTTAGTGTAAAAACCCAAAGATTAATGCTTGGGAAAATTACAAAGGAAATCAATGGGAAACACATGAAGCAGAGCCTATGATGTGGGACCCGGCATGGGTGGAGGGTGATTAGCTTTGAGCCGTTGGATCTCAGGAGGAGATCAATGGCAGAGGTTAAAAGATGAACCTTTGGGAAGGTTTGATGGAAGAAAGACGGAGGAAGACGCGATGCAATAAGGGCCGTCGATCTTGGATCAACTGATCAGGAGCTCAGGACCAAGTGTCGTAAAATGGTAAAAAATGAAGGTGCTCAGAACTGGTTTGAACCTGAACGACCGGATAGAGCTCGTCTTCCTGATTCCGGCGCCGTGAACGGTTCGAAAAATGGTCTCCGTATGCAAAAGTTATTCAAGTTCAAAGTTTTGTCAATTTCAATTAAAAAAGGGCAAATTGGACTTTGGAAAATTTTTATTAAAAAATATTAACACATTCAGGAATATTCCAAGGAATATTCCGTAATACCCTGTGTGTGAATATTCCTTTGGCAGCCAATCATAAGCGCGCCACGTGGCTAGCCCGTAAGCTGCCACGTGCCAAAGTGGGAATGAAATGTACATTGTCAAAACTTTTGAGGCACGCATGGGATTCAACAGTGACCACATGGATATTAACACAACGACTTACTTACAAAGCCCATGGATGCATTTGTTGTTTATGTAAGTGCGTAAATTAATATTTGAAGTTTGTGTTTGTGTGGGCGGGGTCTGTGTTAGGGCCACTTCTTCCCATAGAACCGCTGGCGGGGAACCTTCGTCCTGTGTTTGGCGCTGCTAGCTCATGGATTAATCAACTATGTGGTTATGGTTATAAAGTGGGTTTATTATATTCCACGTTATATTTATTATTAATGCTATTTATTCAACGCGAAACTGTTGTAAAACTCGCCGTAGATGTGAATCAAAGAGAAACCATATAAAATTGGTGCCACGTCACGGATAGTTGGCGGCCTCCGCCTTTTTGGCGCATTTGCTAATTTGTTTGCCTTATCTCCAGTCTTTCCACATTTAGTGGAGATTTTTTAGCCCAAACTGGCAGTTCAGTAAAGTGGGCATAACTTCTGCTAGGAGAGGACTTTGAAGACGAATTTTTTTTTGATTTTGGGTGTAGAGAGCATTCTGGAGCTGTTGGAGGTGTCTGCAGAGCCATCAGGGCATTCTATCTGCGAATTTTACAGCGCTTTTGACAGTGACTCCATCAGAGCTAAGGGGAAAGATTGTTGCATTGGGCTACCTTCCTCCAATGGAGGTGAATTTGTAGTCTTTTATACTGATTTGGATGTTCTAAGTCTGTTTTAGCAGTCTATTTTCTCATTAGAGGAGTTTATACAGATGTAATCTCATTTGAAGCCTTTAATCAAAAGAGGACTGAGCCTAATTAGAGGCTTTTGGACCAGCGGAGGTAGCCCAAGAGAGGGGTGAACCGCTTAAACAAATATCTGCTGTTCATATGTGTGTTTTGGCTGTTTATTTCCAGATTCTGATAGTTTAAACAGTAAAATTTCATAAGCAGGCTTTTCCAAAACAAGTTTATACAGGAATTAAAACTTGTTGTTTTAACTTCAAACCTCTTCACACAAATTGCAGAACATATGCTCTTGCTTGTTCACACTTAAAACAGATCAATGAACACTTTGAATCTCAGAATTAAATATTTTCATTGATTTTGATATTTGTGTTTACATATTATTTCCTTAGACAGAGTCTGTAGAGGGCCAGGTAGCCTCTAGAACTCATCCTCTTTTTAGAGGTGACATGTCCAGTGAATGCCCCTACAGTCCATCTCTGTATGGGAAATAGTTTATTCTCACATTATCAAGAGGTCTTGGAGTGTATAATAGTCAATTTGAAATTTTATGAAAATGGATACCTTGCACCCTTAAACAAGTACATTCCATTTTCAGATCAGATGGTATCAGAGCCAGGTTGCAAAGCTGGTTTGCTTGACTGACATCACTAGCTTGATTGTGTAGCTTGAAAGGTGTCTTAAGCAGTGTTGAAGATTGACTGCTTTATTATTTTGCAAACTACTTGTTGTTTGAGTTGGCTGAAGCTCTTTTGTTCATTTTTATAATGACAACTTCTATAAGTGAGTTCTCAAAATCGTCCTCCTTCACAAGATTTTTTGATGAAGGCTTGAAGCAAGAATTTTTCATCATGATGAATATGGTGAAAGAAATGTATGAGGATGAAAGAAAGAGCTCTAGACTTCAAGAGCAGTTGAATTCCATGAGGGAAGAGAAGCAATTGCTTTCTGACCAATTGCAGGAAATGGAAGGCCAACTTCGTATTGCAAACATGAAGCTGGAAAAGATGCATGAGTTGGAGACACAACTCCTTGTTTCCAAAGAAGCCTTAGCCAAGTATCAGCTTGAAGAAGAGGTAAACAATTCTAGTTTGTCTTCAAATTCTTATAAGAATGCTTATGAACTTGGTTCTTTTGAGAAACATACCAAAGGCATAGGGTCCAAGTTGATGTCCAAAATGGGATATGAAGGAAAAGGATTGGGAAAACATGCACAGGGTATAGTTGAGCCAATAATGGTTGAGGTAAGGCCTAAGAATTTGGGTCTTGGTTATGGAAAATCTTATGGAGAAAGTTCCAAAGCAGCCATGAAGGAAGAAGGTGTGCATCAGCATGCACTTGAACAAGGGAGTGGTGAAAGCTCTAAAACCATTGCTGGGTTTGATAGTGTTCCAAAGGGAGCTTCTTCTTCTTTTGATTCACCTCCTCATGAAGGTATTGAAGGTGAAAGAGAAAGGTATAAATCTGATTTCCATCATATTTCCTTTGATCATGTAAAGCATGGAAAATTTCCACGCAAGCATTGGAAAAGAATTGCATGTTCTTTTTGTGGTTTGTTTAACCATAGTGTTTCTAGATGTTGGAAAAGAATGGCAACATACAAGAAACTTTTGAAGGAAAGAAGGCAAGAAGCCAAAGTTCCAATGAACAATGCAAATCATGCGGTCAAGAAGATGAACATGTGTTGCACTTATTGCCATAAGCAAGGACATACTGTTGAAAGGTGTTGGACTTTGAATCCAACAATGCTTCCACAAAAGTTGAAGAAGTGGGAGAAAGAGTATGGCAAGAATGGGAAGAAAGTTTCCATCATTGATATGTGTCAGGATGATACACATGTTGATATCGATGTGCAGTTAAAGGAATCACCTTTGAAATGGATTGGTAAGAAATGGTTAGAATTCTTATCCAATTAAAGTTGCATGTCTTTTGATTGAATGCATTTTCTTTGTTAAGGGAATGCAAGTTGCAGGATGGAAAAGCTGAGTATGAGACTCACTCTATCGTAGCGAAATTTATATTCATTTCAGCTTTGAAAGTACATGTACATGTGATTGAGGATCTTGTACTTATGATTGTACTTAAGAGAAATTTGAAGGATAGACTGCATGCATGAGAATGAGATGCATGAGCACAGGGATCATGATGATTTCCTTGTATTTTAAACATGTATGTGTGATTAACCTTAAGGGTTGATTATTTTGTTTTTATCCATGCATGTAATGTTATTGACTTGGAAAAGTTAATTTGATCTCCAAGATTTTAAACAGGAGAAATGATGAAGTGTTTCATCTTTGTAAAAGCTTTCTCATTTGGGAGGCAGCTCTTCTTCTGGAATGGAGGTGCCTTGGATGGGCATCGTGACAGTTGGCAAGTCCATATGTTCAGGAGAATATTTCAGCTCATATATCAGCAAGTTTCATTGCTGGTTCTTGCAATTTCAGATTTGTCTGGCGAAAGAACTTGGTCGGGATTCGACAAGTACTTGGCGTATGCAGCAAAAAGTCGCCATGACGACATTTAACAAGGCAGGACATTTTTGGCATTAGTATGCTCTTTTGGCTGACTGGAAGAGGATATTTCTGTTCCTCAATTGCTGTACAGTTCAGATCAGAGATTCAGTAAGCTTTTGGGGACCAAAAGCCTTCTCATTTGGGAGGTGTGATCAGGAACTCAGGACCAAGTGTCGTAAAATGGTCAAAAATGAAGGTGCTCAGAACTGGTTTGAACCTAAACGACCGGATAGAGCTCGTCTTCCTGATTCCGGCGCCGCGAACGGTTCGAAAAATGGTCTCCGTATGCAAAAGTTATTCAAGTTCAAAGTTTTGTCAATTTTATTAAAAAAATGGCAAATTTGACTTTGGGAAAATTTTATTAAAAAAAGAATATTCCACAGAATATTCTGGGAATATTCCATGGAATATTCCGCAGAATATTCTGGGGAATATTCCTTGGCAGCCAATCATAAGGCGCCACGTGGCTAGCCCGGAGGCCGCCACGTGGGCCCCAAAGTGGAATGAAATGGCGCATTGTCAAAACTTTTATATGGTCGCGGATGGGATTCAAACAGGTGACCACATGGATATTAACACAACGACTTTACCAACAAGCCGCAGATGCATTTGTTGTTTTATGTGCGGCGCAATTAATATTTGAAGTTTGTGTTTGTGTGGGCGGGGCCCGAAAGGGGGCCAGCCCCGAAGGGCCAGCCCCCTTCCCATAGAACCGCCGGCGGGGAACCTTCGTCCAGGGCTTGGCGCGCAGTTCGGCGGATTAATCAACTATGGTTATGGTTATAAAGTGGGTTTTAATATATTCCACGTTATATTTATTATTAAACGTTGTTTTAATTCAAACGTTTAAAACCGTTGCAAACCGCCGCATGTGAACGCGGTGTTATAACCATAAAATTTAAAGCCACGTTTGGCGGATAGTTGGCGGCCTCCGCCCTTTTTGGCGCCATTTGCTTATTTGGCGGTCTTATCTCCAGTTCTCCACATTTAGTGGAGATTTTTTAGCCCAAACTGGCAGTTCAGTAAAGTGGGCATAACTTCTGCTAGGAGAGGCCTTTGAAGACGAATTTTTTTTTGATTTTGGGTGTAGAGAGCATTCTGGAGCTGTTGGAGGGGTCTGCAGAGCCATCAGGGCATTCTATCTGCAAATTTTACAGCGCTTTTGACAGTGACTCCATCAGAGCTAAGGGGAAAGATTGCTGCATTGGGCTACCTTCCTCCAATGGAGGTGAATTTGTAGTCTATTTCTACTGATTTGGATCTTCTGAGTCTGTTTTAGCAGTCTATTTTCTCATTAGAGGAGTTTATATAGATGTAATCTCATTTGCACCATTTAATCAAAAGAGGAATGAGCCTAATTAGAGGCTTTTGGACCAGCGGAGGTAGCCCAAGAGAGGGGTGAACCGCTTAAACAAATATCTGCTGTTCATATGTGTGTTTTGGCTGTTTATTTCCAGATTCTGATAGTTTAAACAGTAAAATTTCATAAGCAGGCTTTTCCAAAACAAGTTTATACAGGAATTAAAACTTGTTGTTTTAACTTCAAACCTCTTCACACAAATTGCAGAACATATGCTCTTGCTTGTTCACACTTAAAACAGATCAATGAACACTTTGAATCTCAGAATTAAATATTTTCATTGATCTTGATATTTGTGTTTACATATTATTTCCTTAGACAGAGTCTGTAGAGGGCCAGGTAGCCTCTGGAACTCATCCTCTTTTTAGAGGTGACATGTCCAGTGAATGCCCCTACAGTCCATCTCTGTATGGGAAATAATTTATTCTCACATTATCAAGAGGTCTTGGAGTGTATAGAAGTCAATTTGAAATTTTATGAAAATGGATACCTTGCACCCTTAAACAAGTACATTCCATTTTCTGATCATCAACGGACGATCGCGATCAAATCGGCGGGTCACAATCGCAAAGGGCGGAAGGTGGCATCGTTTGGAAATTGTGATTGCGATTGGAGCGGGAAAGCGAGGGCCATCAGATCAAAGGGGAAAACGATGGCTAGGATTGGATCGGAAGATCGCAATCGGGTGACACGACAAGACCTTTGCGATTTCGATGGGGGCGGGGATGCGATGGAGTGCCAGCCGTCCGATCCAATCGAGATCTACGGCGGGGATTGAATCGGCGGGGGGAAAGAATGGAATGATGGAAAGGAGCGATGGGATCAGGGCCGATGGATTAAATTATGGATCAACGGCGGAGATGACGACGTGGGACTTCAGACCAACTCAAATCGCATCGGGATTTTATCGCATAACATGGAAAAACGCTTCACCGAAAGATTGCGATTAGTGCCCAGGCTTCAATGCTTGGTATAAGTGTTAGGGGCATATGGGGAAGTGGTTTGCGGGGCCTAACCGAAAGGGGTTTAACCCGCATATGTCAAATGGATGATTTTAAGCCAAAAGGAGGATTTTTTAAGGCTTAAAAGGGGTTTCGATAGAAGGAATAAAGAGTTTTTAAGACCGAATAAAGGTATTATAAGGCTTAAAAGGGGAGTTAGGGTGATTTTAAGGGGTTAATGAGGAATTAATAGAGGGGGAAAGAAGGTGAAGAAACTGAGGTTTAAATGGGATGTAATAGGGGGGAAAGGGCCCTTTGGGAAATTTCTTCACAAACAGAGAGGCTTTTTAACTGGAAACAATAGTGAGGATTTTATCAAAGGAAAAAGGCACAAAGAGGCTTCAAGGATGATGTGTTTTCAGAGGAAATTCCTTCCTTGAAGGCTCAAAAACATTTTAGCCACCTGTTTGCTTGTCAAAAAATTCATAGGGGGCTAACAGTGGCTCCACATGGGGATGGCTTCTTCTTGAAGGAGTCAAGAATTCAGAAATGATCTTTGGTGTAGGCCAGATGCCTGGTACTTGACCCATCCATTTTATTTCTTGTATCAGCTGCCACAAATCATGAAGACATCATATCAGCAGTAACATTTCTCCCAAACAACTACCTACCTAGACTATGTCCTAACATTTTTCTTGTGGGTGCATTTGGACATGCAGACCCTTTACATCATCATTTTTTTACAAATAGGGAAGTAAACCTATTCTACTTCTGTCCTTATTACTCCATGAGACCAGATTAGACTGTTGGCCTCATATTTTCTCTACCTAAACTACTATCTTCTAGGATTAAACTATCTAGCAGATTTCTTCTCTACATTCTAAGACAAAATTTGAAAAAACAGTCAAGCCAGGATTAGACTGTCTGGCTTGCTGGAATTTGCAGAGATTAAAAAAAACTAACTACATGCTCACAACTGAGCTTTATTGAGCTTTTCCTACCTACCCTACTCTACTTGGAAATATCTAATGTTCTAGGTGATACAATAATGCCAGTGCAGCTAGTCAAGCATCAGCAAAAAGGGGTAGCAGCACTGACTGCTCATCAGTGACAACCACAGGGTGCTTTGCTGGTGGTTTTTTAAAACTGCGGTCACCATCAGTGGTGAACACTCCTGATGAATTCGGCCCCTGCGAAGGATCAATGCTGGAGAATTCGAGCTGATCGAGGCCTCCATATACTCTGCCACAGGATCAATGAACACATGATGTACACTTTTTTCTTTCAGGCCTTCCATGACTGGTAGGCTGTCTTTATCCTGGGATGCTTTGATTTCTGCATCTTCCACTGTGTCTTCAATGTGGCTCTTGAAAGCCCGATTATCTTCTTCCTGTACTTCGACAGGCAATGGAATTTCTTCTTTTTTAGGGGGAGGGAGACTTTCCAAAAAGGTTCTCGGGTCCCCAAAATGGTATGATTGCTCTTGTGAAGCCAATATTTCGATCTCAAATTCATACCTTTCAACCAACACTTCTAGAAAAAATTTCTTCAGCTCAAGTTTATTATTGAATCTCGAGCTGGAGAAGAAAGCCTCTGGAAGGTCCTTGCTTCTGAGTTTAGCCAGTATCCTTGATATTCCACAACGAAACTCTTCAAGGGGACTTAACTCAAAGTCTTCCATTGGTGGGGATGATGTTGTAATGCGACTGGTCTCCCAATGGATTCTTTTGAAACCAAGATAATCAGTGGCCTACTGATCACCAGTGGAGTCCTTTAATCATTTAAGAACTGTGGAGTCGCTAGGTGGATTTTTAATATGCTCAAGGAGATTTACTGTCCACCACAGTGATTGATTACCAAATCAAGGATGATTGGTCTCTTTTCCCCAGTGGAGTCACCATTATGTTGGGGTTCCCATGTTTTGGCCAGATTGGCAAGACCAAAAGATGAGACAACATTAGAACCACTTTGGGATCCTAGGATCTAGCCCTCCTGGATCCGGAGAGGGATCTCTCCATAAATACAAAGAACGATATATATTTGAAAGCTCAAGATTAGGTATTAGGCTAGTTATGAAGCACCGGGGTTTAAATTGGTTGGGTTGGCTATCGGTTGTGTCATGAGATCATAGACTGAGAAGGCAATGGTAAGGAAGGAGCAGAGCAATAGGAAATTTCAGCAAAAGAAAATGAGTCAAGACCGTGCCATCCATTGGGCTATGGAGTCATGAAAGGAAATTACTTGCAAACCATTAGCCAAGTCTTTCAGAGGGAAAGTCATCTATACTAAAGGATCTTTTAGATAGATGATGGAATGGAACAATAAGGAAAGAAGGTGAAAGAAGGAAAGACACCCAATTTCTACCTATAGATCAGGTCAGAGGTCCTCTAACTCCAGACCTGCTTGGACATACTCAAAGGCAGCTTTCAATAAAGTCACACGGGGGTAGCTTATAGATCGGACCAGAGGTCATTTAACTCCAGGTCTGCTTTAGCATGCTCCAAGGGAAAAACAGAGATAAGTTTAAACAGAGCCAAGGTCTATGATCAGAGAAGGACTTTGAACCTTCAATGCTTTGACACCAGCAAGAAACATCCAAGTAGCAAACCCCGAATTCACACATCAGCTAGCAGGAAATAACATCTGCTACATTGGTTAAACCACATGAATTTACTCTTAGATTCACAATCAGCAGAAAACATTGAAGGTAGGGAGAGCAGAAACATAGGGTACCATGCGAGGGTAAATCCTATGCCAGATTTTTGATGCCTACCAGAAGAAAATGAACAACATGAAAAAATGTAATAAAACCATGCAGAGAGAAAACATCACACTGAGTAATAGACCAGGATCCTGTGAAATTGCTTGTTCAATTGATGTGAAAAACCAGTCACATACACTGAGCTCAATGGCTAATACAGTCCAAAATTTCTCCTCCCTGCCTACTACATTACAAACTACTCTTCTATTCCCTCCCAAGACTATTCTAACAGTCAAGATGAATCCCTCTAACAGCAAGAGCAACAACCGAACAACAACCCTTTACAATATGTTCTTCAGGATTCTTATAGGAGAAAAGAATAACATGAGTAGATGTAAAATTAATTGTTTCATTATGATAGATGAGAGGAAGGTCGAATTCCCATTCCGCAAAATGGCTCTTCATTAACTGTGTGTACTCTGAAGTATGGTCCAGAAGTCTCGTTAATAACTTCAAGTATGTTCTTCTGAAGAAATATGACTGATGGTACTCTATGGTAGCCTTCTGAAATAAGTAACATGGACAAAAAAGGTCTGTAGGTCTCCCCATACCTCATAATTGTGGTCCTGACAGTATTTAAGAAGCTCTTGTCAGCGCAGTAACTTTTAAGGGCTCGAGGAGGTATGGAGAACGCTAAAAGTCAGTCCTTCTGGAGAATAGTGCTCTGTTGACATTAAACACATATATGGCTTGTTTCGTGTGCATTTGGTCTTCAAACTGCATCCTTTCCTTTTGAACACAGGATTAGCACATTAAATCTTCAATTACGGGCTTAAATCCCTCAAATCCTTCTCTGCTGCTTCACTTGGCCACTATAATGGCCTCTCTGTGTTTTGAATTGCAGAGGCTCTGATTACGGAGACGGAGCAAAACTTCCACTCTGTAAAACCTGCAACCATGAAATAAACCAATCATAAAACCCAGAGGCGGCAAAAGTAATGCTGTGGAGGCCTGGGGGAATGGTGGCGCGAGTGTGGATATAGTGGCTGCAGTGGAAGAATGGTTAAAAACATGTGGAGAAACGATGTTTAGTGTAAAAACCCAAATATTAATGCTTGGGCAAATTACAAAGGAAATCAATGGGAAATGCATGAAGCAGAGCCTATGATGTGGGACCCAGGATGGGTGGAGGGCGATTAGCTTTGAGCCGTTGGATCTTAGGAGGAGATCAATGGTGGAGGTTAAAAGATGAACCTTTGGGAAGGTTTGATGGAAGAAACATGGAGGGAGATGCGATGCAATAAGGGCCGTCGATCTTGGATCAACGGACGATCGCGATCAAATCGGCGGGTCGCAATCAGAAAGGGCAGAAGGTGGAATCGTTTGGAAATTGCGATTGCGATTGGAGCGGGAAAGCGAGGGCTGTCGGATCAAAGGGGAAAACGACGGCTAGGATTGGATCATAAGATTGCAATCGGGTGACACAGCAAGACCTTTGTGATTGCGATGGGGGCGGGGATGTGATGGAGCGCCAGCCGTTCGATCCAATTGAGATCTACTGCGGGGATTGAATCGGCGGGGGGAAAGAATGGAATGATGGAAAGGAGCAATGGGATCAGGGTCGATGGACTAAATTATGGATCAACGACGGAGATGACGACGCGGGACTTCAGACCAACTCAAATCGCATCGGGATTTTATCGCATAACACGGAAAAACGCTTCACCGAAAGATTGCAATTGCGATTAGCGCCCAAGCTTCAACACTTGGTCTAAGCGCTAGGGGCATATGGGGAAGTGGTTTTCGGGGCCTGGGCAAAAGGGGCTTAACCCGCATATGTCAAATGGATGATTTTAAGCCAAAAGGAGGATATTTTAAGGCTTAAAAGGGGTTTCGATAGAAGGAATAAAGATTTTTTAAGACCGAATAAAGGTATTATAAGGCTTAAAAGGGGAGTTAGGGTGATTTTAAGGGGTTAATGAGGAATTAAGAGAGGGGGAAAGAAGGTGAAGAAACCGAGGTTTAAATGGGATGAAATAGGGGGGAAAGGGCCCTTTGGGAAATTTCTTCACAAATAGAGAGGCTTTTTAACTGGAAACAATAGTGAGGATTTTATCAAAGGACAAAGGCACAAATAGGCTTCAAGGATGATGTGTTTTCAGAGGAAATGCATTCCTTGAAGGCTCAAAAACATTTTAGCCCCCTGTTTGCTTGTCAAAAAATTCATAGGGGGCTAATAGTTCCCACCCTAGTTTGGTTGCTTAATGAAAATAGGCGTGGGTGCTAAAATGTTCTTTTTGAATCTCAACAATCCACAACAAATTAAATAATGTAACCTTCTAGGGTTAAATCAATATCTAATCGGTGCAACACATATAAATCATATGTGGTCCAATTTCTTATTATTTGGCCACAACTTCCAGTCCATGATTTTTTTCACAATCTACTCAACCATTGATATATTTCTTCAAGAAATTTTCACTAGAAAATATTGTATTGATTTCATTCAGGTTCTGGAAATAGGCTTTCCTCCGTAACCCAATCTAAGTTCTTCTGTATTAGTTGAGCTTGTTGTAGAAAACGAATCACACTTGTCGTATCAACACTCTTGAATATCACCCTTGATAATTCTTGACTCCATGATCTAGATCCCCTTGGAATATCCAGGTCTCAAAAACAAAACCATTTGTTGGAAAAAAGTTGTACATTACAGACCTAAGGTTCAACCTTAGGTTGATAACAAATATTTCCACTTTAGTCTAGCACAACACCGAAATTTTCAGTCCTCCACAAGGGAGAAAAGTATCACTCGAGGCGTGCCAAGACTCTAAATGATAATGGATTTTAGGTGGTGTCGAGATTAAGTCCATAACGTGGAATATAAATTATCTGCTTAGTTATTCAAATATTTTCAAGAAATCAAATATAAAACATTGATAGAAACATATATAAATTAATATACTGATACATCATAAAAGAAAATTTAAAAGGGAACCTAAAATATAGTCATTCATGTCTGTGGGGTCTTGGATAGATGCTGATCGAGTGCTCTATTAAGGCACTCCTTTATGTGAAGGCACTGGATCAATTCCCTACCCCAATCGGGGTGATATATTGGGTATGATGGAGATGTAGTCCTACCAAGATTACAAAAAAAAATTTAGTCATTCACATACAAATACACAGAAATGAACTCCGCAACAACCCTTTTATAGTATATCAACAATAGGACATTACAATCTAGATCCCCGAAGACTACGCAAGATATAATCAAAAGTATATCAAAATACAAGAAAAAAAGACTGAATTATAAGGAAAAATCTTGGATATCATTCCAATAGCATGTCAGTATATCTCTCTCTCTCCTCTCCTTATTCAGCTCAATCCATGAAACTTTAGTATAAATTTACTTTTATGTCTTAATTCAACTTGCTTGATCTAGTCTAATTTGATCCCTTTGAAAAAATCTAGCCACTTGGTCAACTTATGATTTGATTTCTTCAAAATTAATAGCTATATCCTTCTTTTGCATCTTCACCAAATTCCAAGATAACCACTTCCCTTTTTTGTTTTCCACTTTCTCTATTCTGTTTTCGACTTCTGATTTGTTTTACCATTTACCTTTCCTACTTCCGTCGATTACCTTCATAACTCTTTTACGACCAAAAATTGATCAAAAATTCCCAAAAAATGAAGGACCCAAAACTTATCTTAGGTATGGATGATGGTTCTAAGCCCCTTAAGGGGTTAGATTATGGTGTTAGGAAGTGGATGTTTCATGATGCTTCCTATTGACTTGGTGTGTTGTTGTATAATTTTGGTGTCACTATGGGGTGTATTCTACATCATCCTCATTTTTATGTGACGAGGAAGACACTTGATAGTTCTATGGGTTAGCCTTTTTGTTATGTCCCTTCCTCTTATGATGTTCCTATGGAGGGATGATTCATATTTGTTTTTTGGGATTTTCCTAGGTCATTTAACTTTATAATGTCACATTTTCTAAACATCACATAGAGGTGTTAAAAACATTATGTGGCTACACTAGGGAAGTACAATGGAGCACCAATCAAGGTAAAATGTAATTAATACCTCATCAAGAATGTCACTGAGTGTATATATTTTCCCTCTAACATGCCTAATATTCAATTTCTCTTTGGAGGTACATACTCATTAGAAGAACTACAAAATCACACAAAATTTGCAATACATAATAACAAAACTGATGCAATGTCATTGCTCATTGGTTATGAATTCCCGTCTACCACTAGAGGTACTTTTATGCTAGTTTTTTTTTTTTCCATTTCTTTCCTCACCTATATTGCCAAAGAGTCAAAGAGGATGCACTTCTGTCCATAGATACTCAATTTTTTTTCGAAGACAATCCACCTCTTCCTCTATACACTACTACTGAGTTTTATCCTCCTCCATTTGCTCCATGGAAAACAAAACCACATTAGGAATTTGATTAATATTCATAGACAATTTCTCCAAATTGACCTCCACCCTTTTAAATATTCCTTTGATAGATTCCATTTTAATTATTATAGAGATATTTCCTCGTCTATTATGAGCCTTCACCATGGGTATACTCTCAACCCCTAACATAGTTAGATATGGAAGATGGGATTGTATACCTTTGCATTTCTTTTCACTTAAAAACCCAAAATCAACGTGACACTTCCATGACATTGAGGACAAATTGAGGGCACATGACGAAAGCAACACCAAGAACAATATTTATCATATTTTAGAGGTTTCCGTTAGTGCCTATCTTTGCCCCCATTTCAAAAGATGGTGATATCATTGACACTTCTTTTTAAAGTTGAAATTACAAAAAAATGCAACTATCATATGTAAAGTTATAAACAAAACTTTAAAATCGACCCTCGAAACAAAAAGTGGTACTCACAATGTCAACCCATTTTTTTTGGGGGGGGGTTAAGATTGTAACTTTGCTAAAATCATGGCCTCCACAACTAATACCATTTCAAATAGAAACCTTAAAATCAACCCCAAAAACTAAAGGTGGGGCTAGCAATAACACCTCATTTTTTTGAGTTTAGCACTACAACTTGTTAGAAATTGTAACATTGATAGTATCTACTATTGTGAATTGGAACTATGAAATCAAACTATGAATTAAAACATGGTACTATAAGTAACACACTTTTTATTTTTTATTTTTTTGAAAATTTTGGGCTTGAAATCATAATATTTTGAGTTCTTTACCCAAAATATAAAAGTCTATTTAAAAAAAAAAAAAAAAACTTAATGAATAAAAATGAAAATATATATTAAAAAAATAGGAGGAAAAACAAGTCTTTTTAATTTTAATTTTTTAAGATATAATTAAATTTTTTAATTGGAAAAATATAATGATTTAAAAATTTAATTAAAAAAATCAAAAGAAAAAAGGTTTAAGAAAAAAAAATAGAAAAAAAGGATGAAAACATAGAAAAAATTGAAAAAAAAAATATTAAATACAAATATAAATATTAAAAAATTAATTTAAAATCTATATAAAATAATTTAAAAATTAGAGAAATTAAAAAATTACAAAAAATATTAAATTGGAGGAGGAGGGTTATTCATGAAATTAACCCCGCCCCCTCTCACCAATTCACTTGTTAACTGAAAAGGGGGGAAGGTGATTATGGGAATCACCCTTCACACTTCTTGTGACCTCTTGTGCCTTTGATATCCACAGGGAGGTCATCATTGCCAAATGAAAACCACTATTTGGATGTTGGAGGTGTTACTGCAAAATCTACTAGGCTTATTTCAAAGCCTCACTAGGTAGATCCAAACCTCATGGAAACTAGAGATCCACCATCACTGTCACCCAAACAACCTTTATCCAACTATTTAGTGGTAATTTAACCATAAAGGGAGGCTTTCCTATATATAGATCATCTAAGGATATTCAATAAGAAGGGTTCATAGTGATGGATGAGGTTTAATGATTGGTGTTATCACACTCAGATTGAACCTCAGGCTGAAGAAGGCAATTCTGAGGTAACCAAAAACCACGCTTAGCCAAATAGCTAGCCCTAATAGGAAAGGAGATGGCTCTCTCCATAAGGATCACATCCAAGATGGCTGATAAAGGAGATATTAAGCTAGGTATGGTAGCTCAGGGTTTTGATTTGATTGTATAGGGTTGTGCTGGATCAGAAGGAGCAAAACAGTCAGGGAAAGGGAAATTAGGTCAAAATTTGCATGGTGTTCTATGGGGCAAGTTAGGCATAGTATTTTGCACTTTAGGCTTTCAATGGGTGGGATGATCAAGATAGGCGAGGAGCTAGAAAGGGCATGGTGAAATCGTGGGTTCTTTCAAAATTGAAGAAATTACAGACTGTGAATGTCTACCCAAACAGAGCATATGAGAATGGATTCTGCTTAACTAACTTGCATACATTCACTTAGAAGTTATGAAATGATGAAGAAACTTAACAATACATTTCAACACATGAAAAAAAAAGAGAAACTGAACTAAACACCATACCATAGGGATCCCATAAAAATAGCTGCAAATCTGATTAGTATTCCTGCTCAGAGTTGATACAAAGTGTGTCTCTTCAAATGCCAAGTATCCAACTGAGTCCAGCCCTTACTAATGAGAAAGAAGAAGAAGAAATAGACCTCAAAACAACTCAACCCAGCCTCAGGGAGTCGAATTCATGAGATGAGGATCAATTTCCACCAAATGCTGAACAAGAATCTGAAGACTAGGAAGACCCAATAACTTGCCTTTGAAAGAGAGGAAACTGATTCATTTGACTTCTAGAGGAATCAAGCTAATGAATCTACCTATAGTAAACTAATACCCATCATAATTACATTCAAATTTATCAATTACATCAGTGAAAACCCCAACTAGTGAGGTAAAACTAAAAAATTACGTGAAAAACAGAGAAAACGCCAAAAAAGGCAGAATTTGTCCTATGCGCAACGCCAAGGAGGAAAAAATAACCCTTCTTGCAGGTCACTTTTGAAGGACTTCCCGATGTCACAATTAAGCTCATGATAGCTCATGGGAAAGCTTGTCCTGTATAATTTCCATATATTCTTTTAGTTTCTGATTTGGATCTGTTTTGACCCCTCAAAAAGTGCAATCTACCAAGACTGCCTCTATGCACAACGCCACCCTGAAAAAGAGGCAGAAACATGATTTTTTGGGTGTTTTTGGCCCTTTTTCCTGACCAATTTTGCTCCCAATGATTAGAAAATGTATAGGGGGCATGCCCTCATCATTATGAAACCAATGATGTCTTCCATTTGTCCATTGGACGCCCCAAGAGAGTTCACAGCGCCAAGGCGCTGCACATAGAGCATAAATTTCTGTGTTTTTCAAAATTTGCCCAAAAACTCAAAAAATTCCAAAAAATTTCAAAAATGTTCAAAGTTGGTGGGATAGGCCCACAATCACATGTCAAGTTGAGCTAAGGAGGCACCATAAATTATCTTGAGTTTTTCATCTCCTTTCTTATCCTTCCGGATCTCCTTTAGTTTATCCTTCATCTATTTGACCTTGATATTGCAAATTTTGTTCCGGGTCTAATATTGATGGGCCATGTGCCTGAGCATCTAATTGTCTCAGTTGGCCTTCATTAGCAACTTCTCCAAGTGAATTTTGACTCTCTCAAGCCACACTTATTTGTTATATTCAATCTCCTTTTCCAATTGCCGGTCAAAACTCAGACTTTGGGCTTCTTTATTTTCTTTCTCCAATGCTCTTTTGAGGCCTCTTGTCTTTGGCCTTTTCCTGATGTTTTCAGCCTCCTCAAGATCTTCCATGGCTACTTGATTAATCATGTTTTTCCTCCTCTCCTACAACAAATTCATCTCTAAAAGAGTTTGCTTGTATGTCAACAGTTTGTTCTCTTGCTCTAGCACTAGTACATTTGGTGGAAATTCTGACACTTGGTTCCGACACTTTTGACCAAATGTTAGAAATTTCCCCAATTTTTTTCAACTTTTTCAAATACCGCCCGAAACCGTCGCTATACTGACATTTAGAGGAAAGTGTCGCAATACCGACACTTATAGGCAAGTGTCGGTCTTGCGACGTTTGCAAAATAGCGTCGCTGTTGCGACAGATTTCTGAAGTATGTGGTTATTGCAAAGTTACATAGACAATGTGTCGCTATTGCGATGTTTGAGGAAACTGTCGCTATTGCGACGTTTAGAAGAATGCGTCGCTATTGCGAAGTTTGGTGGAAAAGTGTCGCTCTTGCGACAGTTGGTGGCGATGTGTCGCTCTTGCGACGGTTAGGCGATATCTCGCTCTTGCGACGGTTGGTGGAAAAGTGTCACTCTTGCGACGGTTGGTGGAAAAGTGTCGCTCTTGCGACGGTTGGTTATGATTCGAACTTTTGATTCGAACTTGGTTGGTTATGGTGCAAGAACCTAATGCAACCATTGAGTTATGATTCAAAATTTTGATCATGAATTGTCCCATAATTGAAATGTGGACCGGATATTAATTTATGTTGGCGCTGGCATTTAAATTAATGCCGCGGAGGTTCCATGTAATGTTTGTTGATATACAGTGGTAAGTTCATGCAAGTGTAAATTAAAAGAGAAACCTTGGATACAGGATCTATTTGGGCTTTAATAGAAGGGCAGTTATAGGTGTAAATGAGTTATGTTATGGTTTGAACCATATATGTAAGCTCCGCATCGAGAATTGAAATTCTAGGTTGGTTGGTGTTATAACCAGTAAAAAGAGAAAGGGCTTCCAAAGGGAGTATTGAAATTGTCAGCTTCATGTTAAATTGGAATTAGAATATTCATTCAATTTATTATAAAATGGGCTATCGCAAGGGAGTAAAATAAAATATAAAATTGATTCATACACTTTTATTCATTCAATATTAAATATAAAATTGATATACACTTTTTTATTGGGAGTAAAAAGCCCACAATTTTATTAAAAATATAAACAATTTGTAAAAAGCCTACAATTTTGTAAAAAGCCAACAATTTGTAAAAAGACCACAATTTGTAAAAATCCCACAATTTGTAAAAAGCCCACAATTTTGTAAAAATCTCACATTTTGTAAAAAGCTCACAATTTGTAAAAAGCCCACTTTTATTTTCTTTTTGCTTATTGAGCTCCCATTGAGTTCAACACGTCTTGGGTTTTCTACATCATTGAGAGAGATAATTGCTAAATATAATTATTATTTTCTTTATATAAGGATAATTTGCATCAATGGAAGAAAACATTAGAGGTGGAAAAAAAATTCAAAAGGGTGAAAGGGGTGATGGTAGAGTTTATTGCCCTTGCAAAAAATGTTGTTTGAGAAATAATGTTAGAGTTTTAATAGCAACAACAACAATGCATTGTATGAAATACGGGCACATTGATGGTGGATCGAATGACTATCGTCCCGTGGTAATTAATTATCTATCTTCATTTTGATTATATCGTAAAATTTTATATTATTTTAATATTTTTTATATGCGCACTAATGTTTAATGATTAATGTTTGTAATTTTCATGAAGGCACAGTTGCCCCCCAACTTTTTGTAGATGATCAACCAGTGTCCATAGCTAAATAGTAGTAGAGTAGATGATGTTGCACCGGTACAAGAGAATATTGCAGCAAATATTAGTATTGGAAATGATGTTGTACAAGGTGAAGAACATGAAGCGAATGATGAAAGTAATTTTAATGATCCCATGGAGGTAGATCATGATGACAGTAATGAGACAGTTCACATTAATGATGGGACAAATCAAATGCTCCAAGACTTTTATGGTGAGTTAGATGATGATGGTGGAGATAGCAGTGACGGTATTTATGATGTACCTCTGATTGAAAGGTCAAGTGAACGAATTTTTGAACACTCAAATGCAACTCTTCTCTCTGCTACATTGTTGCTGGTGAACTTAAAGGTTATGAATAATTTGTCGAACAGATGTATGACACAACTCCTAAGGTATGCAATATGTATATATGATCACATATATGTAAATGTTGATTATTTTCCTTTTTTTTAGTTGTAATAAATGTGTAAAATAATAATTCAATATATATATATATATATATATATATATATATAGGATTAATAATCTTTACATTAACTAGTTTTTGTTTATGTTGTAGATTGTTGGGTGAATATTTTTTACCATCGCCAAATACTTTACCTCAAACATATCGAGATCTACATGCTATTATTAAACACTTTGGAATGGAATATAACAATATAGATGCATGTCCTAAAGATCATATTATATATTACGGAGAACATGCGTTGGAAACAAAATGTCCGAAATGTGGTACCAGTAGATATCGAACAGATCAACTAACCAAAAAGGTGCCTCAAAAGGTTCTTTGTCATATTCCCATAATTCCACATTTGCAGTGAATGTTCAGGTGTAACAACATAGCACAGTTTATGGATTACCGTTCAAATAATAGAAGTGGAGATGGTGTTCTTCGAATGCCTGCAGATGGTTCTGCATTTAGAGAAATCGAGCAAAAATATGTAGATTTTAAAAATGAACCTTGTAATGTCAGGCTTTCATTGGCAGCTGATGGTGTTAATCCATTTAGAGAGCTTAGATCTACTTACTCAGTGTGGTCTGTTTTCGTTATCAACAATAACATTCCTCCTTGGATGTCAATAAAGAGGGAGCACATAATGTTGACTATGATTATTCCAGGTATTTGATACATTATTTTTTTTAATGTAACATTTTCATTTCTCTCGTTGTTTGCATAAATATATGTTTTATTTATTTACTTACTTATATATACATATATCATGGTAGTAATTATTATGTACCATAATTTTGAACAATTAGGTAAGTACCAGGTCAAAGATATGAATGTATATATTGAGCCTCTTATTGATGAGCTAATACAGTTATGGCATGGCATCACTATGTATGACATCACTAAACCAATCAAGTAGAAGAGATTTCAATGTCGTGGAATGCTTGTATGGACAATTCATGATGCCCCAAGACTAACACATGTTTGTGGTATGTAATATTTTGTTGCACTTTAATATAATACATAATTATCTAAATTAGATATACCATATTTCATGTTTTAAAAATGATCTCATAGTATATATAATTTTTATTGATCCATCTATTGCAGGTCTTCAAAAAAAGGGTAGATTTGCATGTCCAGTTTGTGGCCCTAAGATGAAGTATTGTCATTCACTAGACTTAAGAAAGATGGTGTTTGATGAGTTTAGGCACTTCCTCTCTAGGAACCATAAGTATCGTACTACTAAAAAACATCTTTTCAATGATAAAGAAGAAACTGGATTAAAACCACGAAAAATGACACCTCAGTTGTGGATGTTGGAATATAGCAGAATTAATAATCGTCAAGCAGTTGGTACAGAATTTGTGTGTGTGTGTGTGTATATATATATATATATATATATATATATATTATTTGTTTATGTAATTTTTGGAATTTTTGTTTTAACTAATGAATTTATTTTATTGTATTTTATAATTAATATTGTTCTGATTTATTTTATTCTTTGATATCAAGGTCATCGTCGTGGTGAAGGTACTAATATTGTACTTCCACCTGGAATGAAATGTTATCCTTCTAAACTTGCGAGGTTTCCCTACTATGAGGACCTAAAAATAGCTCATTTGTTTGATACAATGCATGTCGGGAAGAATGTGACAGAAACGTTATGGCGAACCATAGATGGTGCACATGATAGAGATAAAATTGACAAAATTTGTGCTGACATTGAGAAATCGAATCATGCAATGAAAAGTGTGATCGAAAGATCAAATAACAATGGAGGTCGAAATTATAATAATATTCCATGGTTATTAACATAACAACAAAGCAATGATGTAAAAGAGGTCGTTAGAAGAATTGAATTTCCAACAGGTTTTGCTTCAAACATAAATAATATCTTAACGAAGAAAGGTGACTTTAGTGGGGTGAAAACACATGATTGGCATACCTTTGTTAAGGTAATTTTTTTGGTATACGTTTTTGTATGTTATTGCTTGAATACATATTTTAAATTTTCCTTTTTTTTGTTTAATTTGGAAACCAATAACGATTCATTTTTTATTGTTATAGTATGTTCTATCTGTATCTCTCCCAAACGACTTCGACAACAATGTCAAACAAGTCATATATGGTATTAGTAAATACATGAGGTAAGTAGTTTTGATTTATACACAAAATCTAATTGCTAAAATTTCTTTTCGTACTTAATGAAATGATGTATTAATTTACTTGTAATGAAATATATATTATGTTTAATTGAAATAACCTTGAATAATGATTTGCAGATGGTTGTCATTGACAGAAATCCATCAAGATGAAATAAAGTATTGGAAGAGAGAAATTCCTTGGCTAATGTGTGAAATGCAAAAGTATCTACCTCCAACATTTTTCAATGCACAAGAACACTACTTGATACACCAAGTTGAGGAGATTGAAATGTGTGGACCAATACACACAAGGTCAATGTGGATGGTCGAGAGGCATCTAAAATCCTTGAAGGCTTTGGTTAGATAAAGAGCACGACCTGAGGGTTCTATGGTGGAGGGATATGTGGTATATCAATCCATGGTGTATATTAGTCAATATCTTCCTATATTAGCTGCACCAACTATGAAGGCGGTGGATTGCATTTGGGATGTGAACTCCATCAAAAAATTTGAAGTGGAGCACTTGTTGGGAAAAGGTAGAATGAAGAAAGTGATAGGTAAAAGATTTATTATGTATAATACATATAAAGTTTCATTTTTTTACATCATGTATATGATCACTATATTCATTTAGGTCTTATTCTTTCATAGTTTATTAATTAATATAATTTACCACGGTTATAAGTAATATTTATTAATATTGGTGAATTATTGTTTTTTTATTCAGGTGCTCAAGATTACGAGGCACTACTTTTATACATTGCAAAAAATCTTGAGTGGATGAGTGAATGGATTGAAACTTGTAAAGCATGTAACGACGATAGGTTACCATGGCAACTATTGTCTGAATTGATTAGAGAAGCGTATCGTAGTGGAGATGGAAACGTTACGGACAGGGAAATCGATTTAGCATATGGTTTGAAAGATAGAAAGGTAAGCAATTAATTCACCTATTTTATTCATTACTTATTTTATACTATATTTATAATGTGACAACAAGTTTGATTTTTCAGTTAATTTTCATGCTGAGTAAATTATATGATTAATTATTAATTGAGAATGCATCTTTTTCATGTTTGGCATATTGCAGTTGAAACACCACAAGGCTATGTGGTGCAATGGTCGTAAATTTCGCGTTAAACAGTTGGATGATAACAGGGAAACTTCTGATAGTGGGATAATTGCAGAATTCTAGGTCACTAATGTTTCCTCCAGGAGTGACAAACATCCTCGAGAATCTGAAAATAGATATTATGGGTTTTTAGATGATATAGTTGAGTGTGACTTTAATTCCTTCAAAATAGTTTTGTTCGATGTCAAATGTTATAGGCTACGAATGAATGTACATGATGATGATAGACCACTTATTCAACATGAAAATGGATTTCCAATGGTTAAAACATTGCAGTTTGAAGCAGAAAAAGACCGCTATGTTTTTCCAAGCCAATGCGAACAAGTCTTTTACTCAGAGGTTCCAGGTGAGAACGAATGGTCATTTGCTATTAGATATGATCCAAGAGGAAGGCCAGTAGAGTATACTGTAGAGGAAGAAGATGATATTGATCAAGAAGAAGATGATTTAGTGGCAGATGAGCAGGAATATGCATTGACAAACGAAGAAGATATATTAGAAGATGAACCAGGCATAGGAGATGAGGCAAAAATTATTGATGATGATGTCGATGAAGATATTATTGAAAATGACATAATTGATGATGATGATGACATGGTTGATCATTTCAAAACCGTTTCTGAATCAAATGTTGGTATAGATGTCGATCAGTTGGATGAAGATCAAGAAGATACAGAAGAAGAATATTGATACAGATGTTATTTTTTTTCTTTTTACCTATTTCTTCAAAACACTCTTAGAAATAATAAAATAAGGAAAAATTGTTCTAATTCTTTCATTTTGTCATTATTTCTAGCAGTGTATAAGCTACATAGAATTAGAAGCATAACATAATTATATCTTTTACTCTTCAAAACATAATATAAGGCAAGAATAATGACTTGAATTTGTTGTTTGGAAAATATATGTTTGAATACTTGGCTCCACCCAACCTTGATACTTCTCCCCGAAGTTATCCCCTCAAGCACAAGCTTGCAAATATACTTTTGTGTTTTCCTTTTCACTTAATTCTCTCACAACCTCTCCTCAGACATCGTGAGTCCCCTCCAACAAGAAGACAAAAAAAATAGAAAAAGTATCTTTGTCTATTTCCCATCTACCACTCATTTTTGTAGTTGGTAACTACCTCCACCTCACCAACAGGTGGCAGGTAATTTCTAGCTCATTAATGGGCCTTCTTTTCCCACTCCTAAAGGAAACATCCTATCTTTTATGGAAATAATTAATTGGCCAACTCCATAGTTCCACAATAAATATAATTATTTAGATTAGATGCCTAAGGCTTATTACTAGGTAATTAATATTCACCGTCAATTTGCAGCCTCATCTGTTTTCAACCAAATGTATTTCAACATTAATTTTCCAAACCTCCTTATTTGTTATAAACATCTAAAATACAATTTTGCAATCATTCATTATCAGTAATAAAGTACTAATAATTAAATTCTCCATATGTCTTTCAAACTTTAAACATTATAAAAAGTAAAACACATATATACAATTAGTTACATAAAAACCTCAAGCGAGGGGATGTCGCAATTTTAGGGTGTGCATGAAAGGTAGAAGTTCATGTGCAAGTTACAATGTGTAGTAAAGAAGGGGTTAACGTCTCAACCTAGAGGGATCAATTGTAAATCATATCGATAAAACACATATGGTCAAAAACACATGAGGAATTGTATGAAAATACTTATCATTATATAATAATATCGAAGGAATGTACCATATATATATTGGATGTCACACCAAACCAATCCATTTCATTACCCACGCGCCCTTTTTAATTACAAAATCACACCAAACCAATCCATTTCATTACCCACGAGCCCTTTTTACAAAAATTCTTACAGAATCGATTTCATTATCTCTGAAACGACGCTGAGAGTTCGATTATCACCTAATCAATTTCATTATCTCTGCAACGGTGCTGAGAGTTCGACTATTTGTTCAACCAGTTAGCTGTTCGTTGGTTCGAGGGTTTAGCAAGTTCAGGGGTTTAGCAGGGGACC
This sequence comes from Pinus albicaulis, assembly GCA_034641835.2. Classification (NCBI taxonomy): domain Eukaryota; kingdom Viridiplantae; phylum Streptophyta; class Pinopsida; order Pinales; family Pinaceae; genus Pinus; species Pinus albicaulis. The sequence goes on from CM076582.1 coordinate 78,248,937, forward strand.
CGTTGGTTCGACCACCAAAATGGTAAGCATACACTAATCCTTTAGCTGCAATGTCCCGAATGTTATAAAAAATTGCAATTTATTGTTAATATGGATGGAGGGTTTCAATACCTGGGCTTTATATTGAAACTGAATGGTTACAAAATCTGTGATTGGGGTTGGCTCATTTATAAAATTGTGAAGGGGCTCAAACACTAGATAAAAAAGTGGATATCTCTTGGGGGTAGACTTGTTTTGATAAAATCCATTTTTCATAGCATCCCCATCTACTCGATGTGCATCTTCAAGTTACTCAAGGGTGTTATCAACATATTACAAACCATTATTTATCAATTTTTTTGGGTTGGAACAAGTATATAAAGGAAAATCCATTTGGTTAGCATGTATTTGATTAATCCTCCTACTGCCCTTGGTGGTTGGGGGAATAAAGACAAAGTGACTTTTAATATGGCTCTTCTCTTAAAAACTTTCTAGCAAGCAGTATCCATCAAAGGACTTTGGAAAAAAATAATTTGTGTTAAAAATATGCAAAATAGGGAATTTATTATGTGGTTGTGTAATGCCGCTTTGGATTCCTCACATGTCTCGTATTGTTGGAATATCCTTCTATCGACAAAACATTGGTTTTATGGTAATCTAAGGTGGGCAGTTGGTTCTGGCTCCACTCCTGCAATAGGCCTTGACTCACTCTCATGCATGATTGGATCACATATCCTATCATATGATCTCATTATATGCCTAAAAAAAATGGGTTTATATGTGATTAGCCAACTATTTTAACTTTGATAATTAGAAATACCCAGAAAACAAATTGACATTAAACCTATATTTACCACTAACCATATACAAAATATTTTTTTTTCTAAGTTAGTTTAATCTATTAACAAGAGAAATAATTTACATCATGGCCAAAGCCGAGTCTTTGCCCAGACCTGTGGCATACTTGACAAAATTGACAGAACAAATACTGCCCACAAGGGGATAACCAGCCTCGAACAATTCTCAGACTATTGCGCTGCCCTCACAGGGTTAACAACTGTGGATTCCTCTGAAGATTACATCGATTATAACTTGTAAAAACAAAACTATAGACCGAAATATCTAGATAATAAAAAACAAGCCCGGTAGAATGGGCCTTGAAGCACGAAAACCAGACAAGAAAAGAACAATTACTCATCAGGCGGATCTTCAACAATGCGACACCAGTATGCAGCCATATCTTCATCCTTCTTTGACAGGTCCTCGGCGGGATCCGATTCTTGCATGGATGGTCCTGGATCGCCTTGAGCCGTCTCCCCCTCATGAACCCTGCTGACATGTGCATCCTTAACTTGCTTGTTCAACGACCCGTCTGATGGTCCGAAACCTGAGCTTTCTCTGTACTCTGCCCTGCCTGACAAGTGCTCAGCTCTCTCGCCTGGGCCTCTTCTTTGAAAGAAACTGTAATTGAGGCAGTTATGCGAGGGAAATTCAAGGAAAAATTGAAAGAGAAATGCGCAGTTTGGAGGGAGGGAGAGGTCTGAGCAGTGGGGACGGGAGGAGCAGAGGAGCCCAAACGATGGCCGGTTTCATGGAAATGACCCCTCCCACTTCTAGTATTAGGATAATGGCCAGAGAAAGATTCACTGGATTGAAAAGTTGACTCAGAGGTGGAGCTTGAGGGCGGACGCAGGGGTTGGCTTCTTGTGCTACCCCTGCGGCAACACATACGTTGACGTAAGCGAGGCATGGAATCAGTCTCCGCGGAGGGCAAGATAGGTGATAGAGGATCAGGAGTGAAAGAGGTTTGGTTAAAGAGAAGTGCAGACCATCGCCAATGTCTAAGCAGCAGTTCAGCAGGCTTCTTCTTCTTGTAGCCGTGCACTGACTGGGGAACCCAACAGTCGGAGAGCAGATATAGTGCATCGGAGGAGGAACACCCGAATAGCCAGAGCCACTCTCCATTTTTAAAACCTGATTGGAATTACATCGAAGATCACCCTGCAATAACATCTCATTGATGAGAGCCGAAGGTCGAAGCAATGAGGAGCATACAGAGGCGTGTAAGAGAATTAAGGTCGGATCTCGACCTGCGCATGGAGTAAATGCATTTGATGCGATGACAGTGTGATTTGAGTGCCCCTCTCTGGTAGTGACTTGGGTGGGCAAGTGTCTCCAGCCATTGCCGCACCCAGGTCCCATCACATTAATACCTCTCCAATTAACCATATACGAAATATAACTGTGCTAGAGATTTGATTTGTGCAACCTAGTTTATATGAAAGAAACTAAAATATTTCATTTATGGTGATTCTCCTTTTAGATCTTAACGTCGAATAACATAAAACCAAGATATAAAGGAAATATATAGAAAAATACAGAGCGTAAAGACAACTAAACTAGATTGCATGTAGATAAAAGACACCATAAGAAAATCACACTAGATATGGTATTAAAAAACCACATGATACTATTCTAATGGAGGCATGTCAAGCTTGGTTTTTGGGCCTTGACCAGCCATCTTGCACCCTCTTAAAGTGATATTAGATTACAGAACACAATAGATCATCACATAAAAAATGAAAATAATAGATAAGAACCTAGCATTTAGCTTATGTATTAATGAAGTCTAGTATGTCAATACATGATGAGCTTAGTGATTCATACCCAACTGAGAAAAAGTGATACCAGACTTCAAACTAACAATTCAACCATACCATAACATCACTAACCTATCTCTAAGCTTTAACTCATGTTATAAAATTTGATTACATTAAAATCTCGCCAAAATGAAGCCAATCACATATAAAGAAAACAGGAAACAACGTCCCTCCATCGATCAATCTGGTACAACCATTATCTAACTAAAAATATTTGGTCCATTGTGTGACGGTTTCTTTGGAAAAAAGTTAATTCCTCCTCAGGCTACTATGTTGACTGCAAGGGTGGGGTAGGTGCACACATTCCTTCAATCTCATTTCATAGATATATTCACAAATATTCAATCATCCAGTTGGCCACGATCCCCTTTATATATCTCCAATAACCAATAGTCTTGTGCCTTGACAGTGGTGCACAAACTCTGTAACTGGTGCAAGAATCCCGTAACATGTGCATCAATCCCATGACTAGTTAAGGAACACCAAAATGAGTACAAGAGCTACACCTACTTAGGTAAGTGACTTGTAAAAGTTTTAAAATATAAAAATATAATAAATGAGGCATTTTGATCCAAATTAAATATGTACCTACCACATTTCGAACAATAAGCAACTTGTACTCAAATCCTCCATATTACATCAAAAGAGCATGGAAATACTAGGCATATCCTTCAAAATTGGTAAAATAGGTTAGTGGTGAGGGTATTAAATAAAAAAAATGAGACATTTTATAAGATTTACATCCCCCAAACCCGACTTCATTGTGTGTCTTCATACAAATAGGGGTGTGCCAAATGACTCCATAAAAAACCAAAATTTTGAAGCCCTAACTCCATCACTTTTTCATTAGGATGTTGATTTCTGATCTTGTGCCTTGAATCTTCTTCAATTTCCTCTTGTCCCTCCTATGTTTAGTTTTCATATATGCTACATGCATCCTCTAACATTTGAATTTGAATTTTAAATATTATGTCTCCTTTACCAAGTCTTCATTTCTAGCCCTCAACAAAAAATTCTAAGACTTCAGGTGGTGGTCTAGAATCACAATTCATCCCACTTTTCTCTTCAAAGTTCGAATTCTATTCTCATATTTAATTTTTCTCATCAAATAATTACGTGGAACCTAATCTTCTTTTTTTTCAAAGACTTCATACATATAATTGTCACCACAGTCATCCAAATCAGCTGATACAACTCCTAAAATGGAGATTTTTTCTTTCTCAAGTATAAGTTGCCTACCAAACAGTAGTCAACCCAGTTGTCAGTCTATAATATAGGGTCATATACAGATTTTTCTTCATATAAGGTCTCGGTTTTTCCTCCTTCCCAATCTGCATGTGTTTTATGTTGTGGCTCTAATGTATCAAAATTTATATAGAGGTTGACATCCACTAGGTGTTCCAAGAGGATTCTTTACTACATCAAGCTCAAACCTCTATCTCATTTATTTCTTGAAGCTCAAATGTTGTGTGAACCTTATGCATCATTGCACACTAAAGAAGCCTCGAGCAAAGGCAATTAATACTAAATAGATACCAAATAATTATCTCTACATGGAGTTACAACACAGGAGAACGAAAAATGTATTAAGATAGGTCTAATGGGAAAGTAATGTTAAACAAGAAGAGAGGCAGGTCTTAGTGAGAATAATGGAGTTATTAGAACCACCAAAGATTTGATATCATGTCATATAAAGGTGTAACTCCAAACTTGGATCATATTCCATTAACATGAATCCATATTTAATATGGTAATATGACTCTTGATTTCATCTTTCAAGAGGTTAATTATGAAGTTGATTTGTTTCGATAATTAATATACCTTTTGAGATTTTAAAATTTCACTACAAATAACCCAGTTTAGTCTTATTGTCAACTCGTCTCTTGTTTGGGTGCCTTAATGTGCAATGACATGTTTCCAAGACTGAATTCAATGCAAGGCATATTTGAAACTCTAACTCTGTCTTCCGATGTCTTATTAGAAATTATTTCAGTTTTCATTTTTTGTTTTCAAGTTAGATATTGTTTTCAAGTTTTTACATTTATAATTTTATTGCAATGTGGCAGACAGATCAAGGCAGTACAAGAAAAACCCCGAGATGGGATGATTGCAGAAAGGGGCCAGCGGAAGAACATGTAAAGTGCCAACATTGCTCTATCTTCAGGTATTTTAGCTATTTAAATAATTGAAATAATATTAATTTTTTTCAAATATGCAGACACCTGGCCATGGTATGCATGATGATTCCCTCTATGAGGAAGAGCTTTCTTCATCCCTATCTCCATTCCTCTTGCTGCGAAAAAAGGCGAGAAAAGCAAGGTCAGAATTCGATACTTTGATAGACGCGCCTCAAACACCTGAAACAGAAGAGAAGATAAAACAACTTATGACCTAGCTAGAAACATATCAGGTAATAATAAAAAATCAAAAGGATATTTTTTTTGTTCTACATGAGATGAATTGTGATAGTTTTATTTTTAATTTTTACATTGACTAAACTAACAAAATGTTCCTTTGTATGTAGCATTATCTGACACTTGTTGAACCCGGTGTTGGTGGTAGTGGGACATAAGGGAAAGAGATTGCCCAGCAACCCTCTCGTACACCTTCTACTCCTTTAGGTGCTAGCCAAGAAACACACCCTGCCCAATCAGACACCCAGCCAACCACTGAACGTGTTGGCAGTGATGAGGTTGATATGGCCAACTTCATTATTGCGTTTCCTGGAGATACATGTGTCAGCTCCACGGGGACCATTAATGGCACGTTGTTGGTGAACGATGAAGGTGTCCCTATAAAGCACGTACAACTCCCAGGTAAGATTTAATATTTTAACTATTTCATGTACTCTGTCAAAAACATATTTTATCATGATTTTTATTTTTAAATTAATGATAATATCTTCTTCTTCTTCTTCTTCTTCTTCTTCTTTTTCCCGTGTAGGAAACAATGAGTTCTACAGGTTTTTGGAGAGCCATGTGTTGGTAATTTTTGGCCCAAACATACGCACAAGGTGGAATTCCCAGAATTCCAACCTGAAAAAAGAACTTCTAGATTATCTAGAAGCCCTTTTTTGGGTGGGCACATTTGACAGAATAACGGTGGCTCGGGTAGCTTGCAAATATTTGAAATATACCAGGGAAACCTATAGGACGCAATTTCAATTTAACCCTAGATACGAGCATCCTCTCACAGTTCCAGAGAGTGAGTGGAGAGCACTCATCCATGACGGAAAAGAGAAAAGGGCAAAGAAAGAAGGAAAAATGCCAACTGGACCCGCAAGGTAAATTACAAATTTAATTCAATAGCTTTAATTTTCTCTATGTCTAAAATAAAAGTGTGCTACGTCATATCTGACTTCAATATTTTGATGATAGGTTGTCTGACACCTCGAAGGCAACCAAATTTAGGATTGAAAAAAAGGGCCATCACAAGCTAGGCCAGGGCGGCTACTTGAAATTAGCCGCAAGAATTGTAATTAAGTAGCTAAACATCTTATAATTAATTGTATCGCCTTCCAACGTTTTTGTAATCCTATCAAATATGATTAAAAATACACAATCATATGTAATATAGGGTGATGACTTCGAAATAGAAACTGCAGAGGAAGATAAAAATATCGCTTTCCATTTCGGCTATCAAGCCATAGTTGAACGTCGCAGAAGCTTGGGGCAGGTCCCAAGATCCAGAATGCCTGATAAGGTAAAACATTAACCTTTCAATATGTTTTTTTTCGTCCATAAATTTAATGTCTAACAACTTTGTTTAAATCAGGGGAGCAACACTACCGACGAGGAAAATAACCCAGTTTTAGAGGCAGATGTAGATGATCCTCACGTGCAACCTGATCATTGTAGTGGGGACCAAGCCGACAATGCTACTATCAGTGAGGGTCGTGACGGTAATTAATTTCCACTTATAATTTTTCTAATTATACCTTGATGGTTGTCCTTATAACGTTTTTTGTTTAAATGACAGAGAATGTTTCCCTTGAGGATCTTACCACCAGAGAGGAAGACAGGGCAACAGTCCCAACGGCGACAACTGGTGCACCGGGTAAATAATCTCATTGCAATTTTTTTTATTAATATTACCGAACTAGTTCAATGATATTTAAAAACTGACAATTAAAATTTAATATTATCTGTTTTGTAGGCGATGCCCCGTCACTAGATGAGACCAGACATCGTGACTACGCAACTAGGTCGGCAGTGCGGGTCGAAAGGCACGAAACAGGAGCAGAGCATGATGATATTGATGATGTAATTAGGAGCTTTAGAAATAGGAAGAAGAAAAAGAAAATTCGATAATGTAAAATATTGTATTATTATAAGACAAATGTTACCATACTTGGAATGTTTTTTGCGTTATATAAAAAACTCATTTATCATACTATTTTTATGTCAAGCACTAATTTCAATGTTTCCTTGCGTACTTTTTGTTGAATTGTTTTTTTATTAGTTATTGAATATTTTTTTTATGCTCATGAAAGTAAAAAATGAAATATAGATTGGGTATTGGGGAATTGAGAGTGATGTGAGGGGGGGAGGGGCCATAAGAGCTTCCACCTTCATGTGGTTGGCCCTGTTTAGTAGAGAATAATTTATTGGAGCGATTTAATCTTGGAGCAAACCTCCCTAGATCCAGCGTAGCAACAAAAAAGTCACTGTTGACTTAGTTGCTACTCTTTCAGATCGTGGGAGGCTTGTTCCAAGTTCATGCGACTCCAATAAATTGTTCTTGAAATGAAGAGGAGCTTATTCGGGTATGTTTTGACATTTTCAACATATGTTCTAACATTATCATAAGAATTCATCTTAGAGTAAAAAATACTACATCAATTACTTGTATTTATTGTATAGATATTGATGGATTTTGATTGACTTGGCAGTGCAGGTACAAATCCTCTTGCATCATGAGCAATACAACTTGTCAACCAGGGTCATGTCCAGGATATTTTTGCTTGTGCGCTTGACCAGGTTCGTAATGTCACATTTTGTAAGTTCCTTTACAGTTCATAATTCAATATTAAACTTGTTCATGATTATTATCTAGGTTTTTTGTATGTGTTTTTTCATCTATTTGATTGTAAGCAACTCTGCATGTTTCCTGTTGTTCACTATGATTTCTCCCATTACCACTCCCAGGATGAATCCGACTTTATTGTTACATAGGTTACTTTATTATTACTATGATTTCTCCATTTACGATTTCATAGGTTACATCATGTAAATTTGTCAATCTCAGGTTGGTGATGAGCTTTAGTTCTCCAGATTTGGGGCTTTTCTGATATTTTCTCCCTCATGTCATTCCTGCATCACCTCGTTGTTTGAGCATGCCAATTGTCTACCGCTTGTACCAATTGGCACATGTCAATCTCTGAGTGGTGCCACATTTCACCTATTTTTGGCCCACTTGACCACTTGAAAAACTCAAATCCACACACCATGTGTCTTTATCATGGAGTGCCATATGTCCTAGATATTTTAGATGTTAGCATCATGCTAACATCATCACTGGAGAAGCAATACCCAGTTTCAATACTCATGCTCTCCTCCTTAGTATGGTAGTTCACTCAAGTCCTCCGCCTCCTGCATACATCCTGACCTCTGAATCAATTAATTGCGAGACTATCATGCTGGGATACACCATGTTCAAACTCTTTGCGAGAAGAGAAGACAAATTCATCTCCATATGAGTAGAGAGGAAGAAATTGCAGGTTTAAGGTTTAGTCATTGCAAATGGAATCACCGCACTTTTGACTATTTTTCAATCCTCCCAAATGCTATTAAGGAAGAAAAAGTAAGTATATTGTTGATCCATGGACACTTGTTAAGCCTTTCAGATAGTTGGAAGAAACCTACTATTTGAGAGGCTAAAGGTATAACTCTCCTATGCTTGGCGATCTCTATAATTATGAACATATATGAGATTCAAATGATCATCTATGGAGTCTATTATATACATTAACATAGTAGTCAAGCAAGGGTTTCGACTGCCTCACATTCTTTGGACTTCATATTTATGGATGAGAGTTTCTCATTTCACAATCCATGGGTGGTAAAGGTGGAGGCCCTCTATGGGATCTCCATTTCACTATTTTTTGACAAAATTGTCCTTCTATTTCACGAATCCAAAAACAAAAGTACATTTTGAGCTCATTCTGGGATGAACATGGTCTTCAAGTCCACCTTGCAAACACAAAAGCATGTAAGTAATTTTTCCTTCTTTTCAAGGATAGCAGGTAGAAATGGTGACATCCTAGTCTTTCCTTTGAATGCTATTGTTTGGTTCATTTTAACTTGTTTTCGACATTTGTATCAATGTTGAACAGAGGATTGCAACATTAACAACCTTGGAGAGATGATGTTTCCAACTTCAGTTTTAGGATATTCAGGCTAAGTTCTGGTTTCTTGAAGTCTTTTCATAATAATTTGTTACACATGACTTTCATTTTCTTCTTGCATAATTTCTAGAAATGAATGGATATCTTGTGGACTGTTGTAAACAAATTTAGTTCTATTACCACGCTCAAGAGAATTTAATGTTTTCCATTATTGGAGGACAAAGATATACCATAAGAGCTCGGTTCCGTGTTGTAGCCTTTTATTAAGACTTGAATCAGTTAAACCCTCAGACCTACTGCAACCCTATATTGAGGCTTGGTTCTATTGAATCCACCATACTTTGGACCTCTTCATTGCAGTCTCAGGCCAGGGATATAGCTACAGGATTTTGACATATTTTATGCAGTGAAAATATATTAAAATCTCAGATTATCTCCTATTTACTGATGCTTGGACAGAACTTTCGAATTAGCTAAGTCACCTATTTACTTAAAACTAGCACATTTGGCGGATTTAAAAAAAAAAATATTTTTAACCAAGATTGAATGTTATGTACTACATATAGAAATCTGGAGGGGAATGGAGCGTTCAGGTTGTACAATTTATTACTTCAGTCTTATGATTTATCAATGTTATGTTGGAAACTAAGTTGATTGCTGGTAGAGTTATGTTGCATTATTCTGTTGTAAATTAAGTTGACCGCTGGTAGAGTGCTGCTGCATCGTACCTTTGAGGGTATCTCTATTTTTGGAGCATACAGGAGAATGCTACTGTTAATTCTAGAGGCCTCTGTTGAAGGCATTTTTATGTTGAGCGAGGGCTACTTCTGTTGAAGTAGCCCTCGCTCAAGTAAAATGGATAACACAGAAGTAGCTCCCCAAATCAATCATGTTATTGTGGATAAACTATAACCCTATCCTTTTCCCTTGCTTTTTCTTATAGTTCCTGGATCCTTCTTGAAGCTTATCAATGAGTCTTTTACCCTGTTCTTGACCTGCAGCTTCTGAAAATTCAAAAAATTCTTTGGAATTCGGCTCCATGTCCCTTATTTTGGCCTTCATTTCTTTGACATCCTTGTATATTCACAGATATTCACATATTATTGCCTCCATTATTGATCAAATTCACAGATTTATTCACTGGAGCAGTGAAACAAAACTATGCGTTGCTTACCATATCTATGTATTTTCCTGCAGGCATTGTTCTGATGGTGACCCTTGAAATGGAAATAGAAAATGTAGTTTTTCATGCCACAGTGTGTCATGGTTATGTGGTAACATTTTCTATGGAAACTTTATGTACTATGCGAGAGTTGTGTTATTCTATTGATGCACCAGAAAATATGTATAATATTATTTTGATCAAAGTGGGTGCACCTCAGTGTTTCTATTTTCATGTGTACTGTGTTTATAGAAAAATGAATTTTGCTGCTCCCTTTCATTTCACGTGTTTCCAGACAAAATCAAACAAGTTCTTGAAAATGGTTGCATGATTGGTGTAAATCCCTCAGTTGAGATTTTGTTCTTATTTTTCATTCTGGGAAAATTAAAGAGTTTGCATTTATAAAGGGAGTGTTATCACCCTATTAATTCTCAGGTTGTGGGATGAGGATTTTGTAGTTAAGAAAACTAGGGGTAACCAGGAACCGCTTTGGGAATTCAGGATCTAGCCTTCTTGAGCTCCGGAGAGGGATCTCTCCTAAAGATTTAGCTTTGTTTTGGTAAAGAGTTTTAGGCTAGCTATGAGTGAACAGTAGGAATTGTTTTGAAAGAGTGGTGGGAATAAAAAGTGTTTCAAGGTAAACCAGAAGGATCTACCAGAACATTGGGCTATGGAGTCAACTCTCTAGGCAAGCAGATCTAGGAAATAAGACTTAAAGATGCAAATGTACTAAGGGCAGGATAGATGACCTTCTAAGGCTTTGAATAGGTTTTGTTGATGGAATAGGTGAAATCTGAACCAAAGGGCACTTAAGAATCCTTAAGTTACAAAAAAGAGGATTGAAGGAGGGGATCAAACAGGGACCTAGAGGAATTAAGAACTCTATATTCTGGTTATCAAGCAAAAAACATAAAAATGCCAACTAGTTTAAAACATGGAGCTTATTATCACTAATCCTGTTTAATTTCTCCTTAGTTGATCATTACAGAATAGAAACACATTAAATGGATGTATGTAAAATTTTAAAGAAAAACATTGAAAACAGGAAAAAGATGAGACTTATCTTGTCACCACGAGAATCCTTAGTTATGATGTCTCTAATCTCGTTTCCAGTCTGCTGCTTTGCTAATTGACTCACACCAACTTCAATATATCCAACAAAATGACTATAGTAGTCTTGAGAAATTTTATTCCACCTTGAATACTTCGAATAATGAAGTATTTATACACATACATTGTTTACAAAATATCTCAAAATTTGAGATACAGTTTTAAGGAAAAATAGGAAAGAGAACATAAGAAGAGGGACAACAAAAAAACAGTTTGCAAGCTGTCCTCTTTTACAAGGAAAAATAGAACTGCTTATCTTATCTAAACTGATTTTTGATGTGCTGTGAGCATAGCTGGCATTAGGTACATCTTCTCGTGGATGGTGACTTGTAGAATACTCTTCCTTTTAATCTTATGTTCTGATACTATTTATCTATGATTTTTACTATTTCACTGCTGCAATTGAAAAATGACCAGCAGTAACAGTTTGATTTTACTAATACACTTTGACCCTGATACACTTTGACACTGATTTTTCACCATAAAGTAACAGTAAAATATGAATTTTCATGTAATTTTATTACTCTTTACTTGTCAAATTCACATCAGATCTGTGAATTCTTGCCACTGTTCAGCAGTGGGGATCTTCATATTATTTAGTTTCCTGTAACTTTCATCAGCCTCTGTATATTTGGAAAAGTTTGGCTTTACTGTGAACATATGCTTGATTTCATTTTCCAAAAAGAATAAATTTTCAAAATATTGAAGAAGTACTTTGCCACTTGGAGATCCTTGTTGCAAAGGCTGTTTAGCTTGTTCCTTAGCATGAGCTCTGATTTTTTGATCATAATATTTTTTTGGCATTAATTTTTCATTTAATGCATGAATGTCTGGTAAACCTGCTTCTGATAATACTTTGTATTTGGCCTAAAATCTTGTGATGGCCGAGTTCATATCTTTACACCTATCTTCCAAATTATTCATCATATTTCTCTTATTCTGAACTTTTTTAATTTGAAGGATGGCCTCTGTTCTGTCAGTAATTTTCAACTCTTCTAATTCTTCCCTGTTTTTGCTGTTCAAAATGCTATGATTTGAATTGCTTGTGGTGGCTTATTTTCAATTTCTTTCTTGGTTTTATTAATTTCTGCATTTTCTACCTGTAGCAACTCTTTCTGCTCATAAATTATCCGAATAGAAGGCCATTGTGAGTGAATGCCTTCAATGATTTTTGTCCATAAATTATTTTTTATGTATGCAAACTGATCTGTAAGATTCACCTGTTGTTAAAGAATTTTTGCTTGTTCTTGTAGTCTTTCAGCTCTCTGTTCATGCCCTTTGGAAGTAATTAAGGTATCTCTTTTAGAAGTTTCTAGATTTTTAATGATGTCTTTCAAACTAAATATTTCTTTATCTTTTAAAGACATATCTTACATAGCTCTGATTATTGCAGCTTTGTCCTCTACTATGTTTATCTATGAGGTTGATGATGAAGAGGCAGAGATGTCATGAGAAGTGATTGGTACTACAGTTGCCAATATTCCTTGTGGTGCCAAGTTTTTTGCCAATGTAGATGGAACAACTGTGCTTACAGTTGGGATCACTGTAAGAATGACAACCTGTTGAGCTTTCTTCAGTTTTTCATTCTCTTGCATGAAAGCTTCTATTTGGCTTTCCAGTTATTTTATATGGTCTGTCATTTTAAGAACAAGTTGTTTTAGTTCATCATTCTCTTTTTTTTGCTGAAGGATTTCTTTTGCCTGAGGATTTTCACTTTGAGGCAATTTTAGCTGTTTTCTGAGGGCAGCTATATCTTCATTTTTTTGTTTGATTAAAGCCTTTGCAACTTCAATGTTAGATGGATCAACTCCTGCTTCAATCACCAAGTCTTCTAATGTTTTGATCTTCAAGTTATTGGCATGTAATGAGGCTTTATCCAATTTCATTTGAGTTTGGAGGTTTATCAATGTTTTCTCAAGCCTGATAGAATTCACAGTCTTATTGACTATTTTAGAATACAACATCTCTGTATTGTTCCTATGAAATTCTATTTGGTCCAATTCATGGACAACATATGCATCAAATTCAAGGTCTGTCTTTGAATAATCTGCTATAGTTTTGTGGATCAGCCACTGTAGAATTGAGAAATGACATCACCAATTTATTAGAAGAATAATCAAACGCCGAGAGGAGTCTATCTTTATTCCCAGGCTTTTCTTTAAGGAACTTGGAATATGCTTCACTTCTGATTTCTTCATTATTTTATTTGATTTCTCTGAACCTGATTTGAATATCTAACTCTGTGTTGTCAGGTTCTTTAGAAGAATATGGCATATCAACCTTTGTTCGTTTATCCATCATGACTGTGTCTTTCTACTGTGCTCCAAGTTGGACATTTTGAAGCTCTTTAAGAGTTTCAGTTTCTATTCTTGTTGCTTAATCATCAGTTTCATGACCATTGTTATCTTCAACATTGATAGCTTTATCCCTTTCTTCATCAGTCAATTTACTTTTCTTGCTGTAGGGAATTCTGAATCTTTTATCTAGAATAGTTTCAGCTGTGAAACTATCTTCCTTTCTGCTCCTTTTATGGAGAATTTCAGCTTCTTTGTTCACTGTAACCACCTGTGTTTGATCAACCTATTTATCTTTTCCACTGTTTTTCTGCATGCCTTGTGATTCATCATCAAATAAAGTATTTGGCTCCCACTCAAGTTTGTTGGCATATTTTTCAATTTGGGGCTTGGGATCATGCAAGAAAACAGACAATTTGCATCTCAATCTGATTTGATTTAAAATACCCTGAGTATCATAATTCCACATAAAACTGTATGGGAATTTATATTCTTTCAACTTGACATTAATTTCATTTGCTGCTTCTCTGTTATTCACAATAAATGGCCCAACTTGATTTTTCAGTTTGAATTGAGTCTTTTTTCTAGAAGCTATGAAATTAACTTCATCTGCATTCAACAACTGCCTCAAATATTCTAAAGAAAATATCCTTGTTGTCACAAATCTAGGCAATTTATATGGGGCCAAGAGTGCACCATATACTCTAATCTCTGTGTAATTCTTGTATAATTTCCAATCCCCTGTTTTACAGCTCTCAGATAGCTGTAAGATCCTCTTTGTTTCTTCATTAATTCTAGGGGTCTGTTCTTTATTAAATAAATTCATAGCAGGTACTAAAAACAAGTCATTGAAGTTTGCATAGTTGTATTCCCTGTTCCATTTTCTCAGAATTGATGACCAAAACACAACTGAAAGTACATTTCCTTCTGGATCTATCTTCTGAAACTCAATAGGAAACTTTTCTGCTTGATAATACAAAAAGAGATGAAGTAGATATGAGGTATATCTAAAGACTCCTTCTTTTGACAATCTGGACAATTGATAGTGCATGTTTTCTGCAATGAACTTGGCAAAATTGTACACAATGGATGGAGACTGGCCAGGACTCAGAGTAGACATAAAACCTAGGATAGCAACATCAGTGAATTCATCATTATTATATCCCAGTATGAAGGATAGCATGGAGACAATCTGTCTGGTTTCATTTGGAAAATCAAAAGTATCAAATGGAGGATTGAGCTTAGGGATATCAATTTGTTTGGGACAAAAAGTCTGGAAGACTTTGAACTTAGAAGAAAAATCAAGGTCTAAGTAAATTTGAGTTAAATCCTCTATTGACAATGAAGTAGCATTGGGGTCAGGGTTAAGTTGCAACATATAGTTTATGGATTTTGCATTGATGTAAAATAAGACCTCTCTGTCTTCATTGAAAATGCACCTTTGGTCTGGAAGATAATAGGATTGACACAATCTAACAAAATTTGGGACTGAATGAGTAAGAGGGACAATGTACTTTGGCATATTGGAATCCCAAACTGGTATATCTTTATCACCTTTCTCTACTGATTTGCCAAAACACTAGTTATAAACATCAAGTAGATTAAATTATACTGAAGGGTCTAATATTCTGTAATCAAGGTCAACCAGAGGACTATTTTCTTGTGAAGTAATTGGAGGTTGAATAGGCCTGACAACTTCTGTGGAATCAGCAGTGAGTGCAAGGGTTGGTTTATCAAGTTTGGAAGACTCAAGCTGAGGGATTTTAGCAGAGGTTTTCTTTTGAGCTTTTGGGACTCCTCTTTTGGGGGTTACTTGTTTCTTTGTCATTTTTTAATTGAATAGAGAAAGCTTAGACTGTTTGCTGAGTTCTTGTGCTGGAAACAAGGGAATTTTGGAGAATTTATCTAGTAAAATAGGGTTTTGAGCATAATTTTAGATGGGAAAGAGGGTTTCAATACTCAAAAGAAAGGATATGATCAATTCCAGCAGTGAAAATGATCAGAATATGGATAAAACTCGTAAAAATGGATATGAGGGATTATGGGGAAATTTTGACAGAGTTTCCCCTGTACTTTGGATTTTTTTGCAATTTCCGTATGGTAATTAAGACAATTACAGGTAATAACAGAAAAATTGGTGCTTTTTCTTTTGGAAATTGAAGCTTTTATGGTTAATTTCGACGAAAAATACCTTTAAAAGGTATAATTGAGGTTGAAGACATTTCACGGTTGCACGCAATCTTCAATTCTGCTGAATTGGTCTATCAGAGGGTACTTTGGCTCTTCGTGGTTTAATTGCAAGGAAAATGGCTTAAAAATGGCGCTGGTAGGTTTGAAAATGGTGAAAAGGGCTCTGCACAGGCTCTCAAAGGTGTAATGGTGTACAATGGTGAAAATTAGATGAAAATAGGCTTTGTGGAGGTTTTACAGGTTTAATGCGCGATTAGGTGAAAATTCATTGAAAATTATGAGTTTTTATGAATTAACCATAGTTTAAACCATAGTCAAATTATAATTAAACCATAGGTTCGGCGGAAGTGGTTTCGAAATACCACTGGGTGGTATTCGCGCAGCTCCTGAGCGGTAAGCGGTAAATCGATTTTCGAACGCGATCCAATTATTTGAGGACACGTCGACACAGGGTGGTTTCGGAAAACAACCTATATCACGCGGCTTTTCCAAAACTTTGGTCGATTAATTTTTGGGCGCGATATGAGGTATCGTCCGTCACATCTTGCTTTGGAAAGCGAATGGTCATGATCAAAAGGAAAGGTGTGGGGAACGGTAAGTCATCGGGTTCATTTTGAGCCATAGGATCTTGGAAACAAATAAAAGATCTACGGTTATAATTCAACGCGACCGGGGGGGGGGAGGGGGGGGGGAGGAATTTTATTAATTTGTCGCGTTGATTATTAATCGTCGGATCAACTGGATAGATGGGATCAGAGGGCTATCATTAATCTCGATGATAAAAAGGGATTTGGTTAAACTTTACATAGAAAATCTACTTTTTCAATGAAAAAACGATTGGGAGGGGTTTTCAACGGGGATTTAACCGAGGTTAAGACTGGCAGTTAGGGGAATAAAGGGTATGCATTGTGGATTTTAACTCAGATTAAGGTTTTAACCTTAGGTTAGGGAGTGGGGCAAGGGGAAAATATACAAGGAGATGGGGTTTATTTCTTTTGAAGTATAGTTTAAATAAAACTTCGGGGATTTTTGGTTTTAAACAGATATACAACATGTTTAAAAGGTTTTTTTCATATATTTTTATTATATTGTTAATTAAACCAAGGTGATTTAATTACCATAGGGGCGGGATATATATATATATAAGAATAGTTTTAGCCAAAGGGGGTTGTAATGTGGGTGTTTTATTTAAACATGTGGGGATTAAATAACTTTGGCTAAAGTGATAATAAGTGGGTTTTTGGGTTTATTATATAAAAATGAATTATATATAATAGAAGAAGGTTATTTTTATAGGGAATTAATACATAAGTTAAATTTAATATGAAAATAGGACAAGGTATACTCAAAACACATAAACATAACAAGTAAAGTGAGGTTTAGAAGATAATTTACATTAATCTTATCACTTAACTTATGATATAATGTTATTTTGAGGGTTGAATGTTTTCAAATGATGTAGGAAGTTAATCAATGGGAATTTTAATGCCTTTAAGTAAAAATTGGAGTTTTACTTAGGTTTTTTCAGGGGGATGAATGCATGAATGGTAAATGATGTGAGTTTAGGGATTAATATAGACATTTTACACTTTCAACTGATCAGTCATAGAGCCTTGGGTCCGGTCCCAACAAAAGTCAAGGAAATGCCTTGAGCCTTTCTGACTAATAGTTTAGAATGTTTCATGACTACGGGAAGGGGGAGTTAGTGATTTTGCAACCCATGATGAATGATATTTACGTTGATATTTTTCACCTTCTTCTACCTACCCAGTTTACCATTGCTAACAATTTTTTCTTCTTTTGTAGTAAGGTGCATTTAAACTAGCAACCTTCACAGCATTTATTCTTTCTGCAAGCAAGTAAAACTATCTAATTATACACTTATTTCATCCATGAATCCAGATTAAACTGTTGGATTAATTTTATTTATCTACCTAACTACTGAATTGTCATGATTAAACTGTATGACAACTCATTATTCTCTGTCTACAACAAGTGAAATTGAAACAATGACAAGTTAAAATTAAACTGTTTAACTCATCATAGACTATGGCATTTATTGACACTCTGCCACAGTCAAAAAGTAAAAAGTAGTGCCATTTATGCTTGCACACTTTCATTTATTATTCATTTTTCTTTTGGGGTCTTTTATTTTTTCTAAGTCCTTTGATTTTTCTTTTAGGACTTTTTACCCTCTTTTTGATTTTTGATTTTTTTACAAAATATGTGAATACAACTTGTAGAAGGCAAAGTATGTACATATTTACAAGATTATCAACAGTCAAGTAAAAAATATGACCCCTATATTATAGGTTTCTAACAGGGAGTATGTCCATAAGTACAGGTGTGAAGGTGCCAAATACAATTTGCATGTTGGGAAATGTCTCTCCTAAAGAAACAATGATGAAGGCAATACCCTTACCATTCAAATCACATGTATTTTTTGGAAAAATTGATGGAGATTGGGAATGCGGATCTCTCCATTGAGTTATCTGATATTCATTCATGTTAATTGTTCAAATTCCCATATTTGTTTGTTGATTGGATGTTCTACGTAATTAATCATTATGGTATCTTCTATGTGGAAAGAAATCGATATAGAAGCCCATTCTTTATTACTGATGGAGTCAAATCCCCTCTCTAAATTCAGAAATATGTTGGTTCATATGTATTTAACAGGGTAGCCAAATCATGATTTACCCAGGGATTTACTTTGCTCATGGATGCCAATCGCATTCCATACCTTCAGCGCATGTACTCTCTTTTTAAAAGGGTTAGTGCACTTGAGCTGCTTCAGCTGGCTCTCAGTGCATACATTAAAGCTATTGGGCAAGGCATTGTATTGGATGAAATGAAAGACAAGGACATGGTGTCATCACTTCTAGACTTGAAAGCACGACTTGATACAATATGGGAAGAAAGTTTTTATAAGAATGAGGCCTTTTCTACTACTATCAAGGATTCCTTTGAGCATCTAATAAATCTAAGGCAGGTTAGTTACTATATGTTTATGCTCATTTTCTTTCTGTTTATACAAATTGTTCATTTAATTTGTGCTCTTGATTATCAAATGAAGTGAGACATAAAGTTTGAAAGGATTAATGATAAAACAACTAAAGGTAAGTAATGAAAGAATGCTTTTAGGTAGATAATTGCATTCATAATATTAGATATATTGTTTTTGCATTTATCTGAATTATGCCCTTTGTTTGCAGAACCGACCAACAAAACTTATTGCCAAATTTCTTGATGAGAAACTTCGATCTGGTAACAAAGGTACTTCATAGGAGGAGTTGGAGAATACACTGGATAGAGTTCTTGTTTTGTTCAGGTTTATTCAAGTAAGGGACCAAATGATATTCATTTATAAAAGTCTTATATACTAATTAACCCCAACAAATGAGATGTACCAATAGCTTAACATTTCCTCATGTATGCACTATGGTAGAATTTAAAAGTGGTATGAGACCCAAATGTACATCTTCAACCATTAGAATTGGAGCTTAACAAATCTTGTGCATTAATTCGAGCAATATATGCACAAGACGGGGCACCAATAACAAGGTTTTTCCAAAAGCTTCAATTATCTATGCAAAACAAAGAGTTGTTGGAAGTTTAATTTTAGCTATCTTGTGTATGTGATGGATAGATAAAATTGTTATGAGCTGGCTATTGAACTACACTTGGATTGCTCCATAAATATAAGGGTTTCGTGTAACCATATGAAAGCCCTTCTATTGTTTTTTAAAAAAATATTATCCATTGTATCTTGGAAAGTTTTTAAGGTATCCTTGGGGAATTTCATGTGGATTTGCAATAAATCTTAGGGGTGCATATCATGCAACAACTAGATCATTTGAATTTTGAGCGGCCATTATATTATGTGGAATAATTGGTTTTTTATTTACTATTGGGCCTGTTACGTCCAATTGATTTTTTATATCTTTAATATCTCCTTCTTCGGATGATTTGGAATAAAAAAAAGAAGAATATTTTTTAAATTCAATTTGAGTCTTTGAATAAAAAACAAAAATAAATAATCTTTCATAACTTCAAAATTTTCAAGTAAAGTCGTTGTTTTTAGAGTAGTACATTTTTTCAAGAAATATAAATGCCTTTGAAGATTATTCTTGGGTTTCCTCAACAATATGAGAAGTGCATATTGAAGCTCTGTGTTAAAATTTCAAGCAGTGATTGTAAGTTTCTGTGAATCGATCATAGAGTGATCGATTCCCCAAATTACCTCTATTATTGATTTAACCTCTGTGTAGAAGGCTGAATTTGAAATCCTATATATGATTGGGTTTTACTGATGCTCTATTCTGATGGGCGAAGATCCCTTATGAAAGTTAAGGGCGTAGTTGAATAGGAATCTGGGATTTGAATGTAATTGCAGTCGAATTATCAACCACAGTTGCGAAGAATGCACCGAGAAAGACCGAAGCATAATAATGGTGGAAGCGATAGTGTGGCTTTATAATTAAACCTTGAAGCTATGCGATGGAGAATTTTAGACTTGCAAAGGCCCGAATCGAATGAACTGTAATAAAAAGGCGAAGACGAAACCTTGAATAGAGGAGAAGCAGAATCTTTCAGGAATAGTGAAACCGAGGTTAGAATACCGGCTGTATCGCGCAAGTTCACAAGTGGTAAGATGTATTTGAATTTCGAACGCGATATACATAGTTGGCTGACACTTGGAGAAGAATGGTTTTGGAAAACCATTTATATCGCGTGACTTTTGTGAATTAACACTTGTTCATTTAAATCACGTGATATGCGTTTTAATCTATTGGATCATCGATGTTGGCGCGACGACGTCCCTGCTGTCAGATGATAAGGGTGATTTAAGTACTGGGCCTAGTTCATCGCGTGAGGTTGGAGAGATAACCTTCAGACAGTGTGATTGCACGACTACTGTTGGATCATTGAAGGGTAGCGCGATAGACTTGCAGCCATTGGATGGGGCGATAGTTAATGCAAAGGTATGTCAAATGAACTGTGGGCCCGAGTCAAAATTATGTCAATATTTGAATATAACCAAAGCTCAGAGTTGTATGCTATGGGTCCAATATGGTTCATTGTCGGTATTTGATTTCTAGTCAAGGTCAGAGTATTATATGAGTGGATATCCATATGTGTTGGAAACTAACTAAGACAAGTCCCTATGATGTTTGTTGGGTAATATACATTGATACTAAATAAATCAATACGAAGGTGAATGCCGCACGAAGTAATTTTATGATATGTCTTGGGGTTAAAATATATAGTCAGGGTTGAAAATATAAACCCGATTGGTGTTTAAACAAATCGTTTCTATAAGGCCTAGGATCTCGGTTGCAAAACAACCTTGGGTCTGAAGTGAGGATTTTGAATGTAAGTGGACATGGGGATATAACCTAAGAATAAATAGTGCGATATTAAAGCTTCCGAAGTTATAAGGTGAAATTTCCAGAGTTGGTTTGATATTTATTAAATTTACCCGCTATCAATATCACCTAGTGAATGATTTAAACCTTATTCCTTCTCTTGTTTACTAGTAAGAAGGTAATAATCATCTCCCCGAAATTAAAAATTGGAAGAATAAGTGTCAATGTTTGAGACTTCAAAAAATGGTGAATATTTTCATCCGATATTTGAATATATACTATTTGCAAAGAAACTGAATTGTCACTTAAATTTTCTCGGAAAGAAACTGAAGCAATCAAAATTGATTTTGATGACAAAATTCATAGACATCACCAGCTTGGTAATTTTTTTTTAAATTTTTTAAATTTAACCCGTCGTCGATATACCGATGCTTTATAAGCGTAGGTCTTGCGACACCCTATCAATGTTGGTCTTGCGACGCCTTATACACGTCGGTCTTGCGACGTTCCACTGTACGTCGGTATTGCGACACATCTTCCTGGCGTCGGTCTTGCGATGCTTTTGCATAGCGTTGGTATCACGACACCTTAGTAATCGTCAGAAGAGTGACGTTCACGTTGGACCACTTATCGTCGGAATTACCACAGCTTACACACGTCGGAAGAGCGACAGTCTACGAACGTTGGAAGAGCGATGGTAAAAACGTCGGACCACATATCGTCGGAATTACGATAGTTTACACACGTCGGAAGAGCGACAGTTTACGAATGTCGAAAGAGCGACGGTAAAAATTTCGGACCACATATCGTTGGAGTTGTAACCGTTTTCGCACGTCGGAAGAGCGACGGTTCGGAAAGCGTCAGAAGAGCGACGACTGTTTGGAAACGTCGAAAAATGTGTCAGTATTGCGACACTTTGGAAAAGCGTTGGAATTGCGACGTTATGACTAACCACGTTTTGTACGACCTTGAACTGTCGCTCTTGCGATGAATATGTGTCGGAATAGCGACGAACCAGCCATCGGAAATTGGGCCAAATTTTCTAGTGTAGGGAAGAGATGATGAATTTTTCCCTCCTAAGATTGGTTTGCAGCTCTCTAATCTGTGCCTCCTTTTCTTTGATGGAAATTATTGATGTGGTAGTGTCATCAAAATCTTCAAGGTCTACTAGCTCAAAATCAGCCTCTACCTCATGGGAATCTTCATGCTCTTGATCTGTTTCTCCATGGCTGACCTCTATGATTTTCTCTTTTCCCTTCAATTCCTGGTGTACCTGCTTTTTTGATGAAGAAGGAAAAGCCTCTTCCAAAACATGTGGAGCAAGCATTTGCCTCTGTGCTAATGAAGAAGGTAAGACCCCTTCCACACCATGTGGAGCAAGCATTTGCCTCTCTACTACAAACAATTTTCTAATCCCTCTTTGATATGTTACACTGCATTCTTTGACTTTCCTGGGTGATTTGAATTTATGTTTCCTTGTTTTTGCAGCTGCAGGGCTAGTAGATGTCTCTCTTATTTCTTGTGGCATTGGTGGATGAATTTTGGGATTTGTGAATATGTCATTGGAAATGAAGGTATCCCAAGAGATGTTGAGTAGATTGAGATGATGAAGCACAATGAGTTTGATGAGGGAGTGATGATAGAGGCTATCCATTTGCTGATGATATTCTTTCTTTGCCACCAAGTATGCCATCTTATCAATGTTCCAAAGCAAGAAATATGGGATGTTCAACATCCTCACCCTAGTGAAATTCATGAGCAACATGATATGATATGTGTACAATTTGGAGAATCTGCCCTCACAAGTGAATTATCTCATGATAATTTTCATCATTGGTGCATACTTGCTGAGGAGGAAACTATAAGGGAAAAACTATATTTTTTCATTCTTGTACCTAGTCTTGAGGTAAGGCTAAAAATAGTGATCATACAGGTCCTGTGCTTTGTACCATCTCTCCCCTACATTTGGAATCCCTATAGCATCAACAATAATAGACGTGGAAATGGAAAAAGTTACACCTGCGAAAGTTACCCTGTTATCATGGAGATTCAGTATGAAAGCCTAGTCAACTCAGGGTGATGCTTAACTCTTTCCACCTTTTCACAAAACTCGTAGCACCCGACATATTTGAAACAGGACACAACTAAAGGTGAAGCCTCTAGCTCTACTCTTATGATTCTACCTCCCTTATGTGGCCTTCTTTGCTGTACAATCTCATCTTCCTCAAACTCATCATCATTGTGTTCCTGCTCTCTGTAATCTATTTCCTCTCTCTCCATGCTTGTTTCTTTGGCACTTTGGAAACCCTAGGGAAGAGGGAATAAAGGGAGAGTGAATAAGGGAGTGAAGGGAATGGGAGCATGGAAGGAAATGATGAAATGAGGGCTTTAGGGGATAGGGTTAGGGTCACAAAAATCAAGGGAGATGGAGAAAAGGGTTAAGAAACCTTGTGAGGTGGAAATATGAAGGGATATGAAAATGAGAATTTAATTATAGGTCAAAGGTAGGGGGAAAATCTAGGAAAAAATAGTGAAATTCCTAGAAATTGGGATTTTAATGGAAGAGTAAAGGGACTTAGGGATGAGGATGTAGGGATAGTTTTAGTGTTTTTTATAAGTATGGGATGATGTGGTAGGGTCTAGGGACAATGAATTTTGGACAAGGAGGTTTTGGGAAATTTGTGAGGGGGATGGGGATTTTGGGAGTGACAAAGAAAAACTAGGGTTTCTTTGTAATTTTTGCCAACATAAAACTCAAGCATAAAATGGATAAAGAGGGAGTTACAGGGGCTCACTTACTTGTTTTGGAGGTGAAGAAACAAACTTGAGGTGTTTGGAGAAGTTTGGGAGAGTTTTGGTTCTATGCGTAGCACCTTACCTAGGTGAGCAACGCCCTCTCTCTATGCACAACGCTGTGTAAATTTTCACTGGAAAAAACACTCTATGCACAACGCCAGAGCTCTATGCGCAACGCCAAACTCCTATGTGCAGCGCCATCCAATTTTGCAGTTTCTTCCTTGTTCAAAACTCCTCTGCTCCAAAATCGTGTTTTCTCTTTGACATATGAACAAATGAGGATTTATTTTGGCAAATGGGTTTTTATACTTTGAATGAATGGAACCCACACTTCTTTCTTCTCATTAACCTTTCAAAATACTTTTTGATGCTTTGGATGACTGATATGGCCTTTGTATTTCTTCATTAAATGTCTTTAGCTAGGAATAAGCAGCTTTTTAGGGTTTTATTACATATAATGATTTTAAATTACATAAAATTAGGAATAATCAAATAACTCTGTTTTTATCTCAGAAATGTGATTTTTGAGATGAAAACTTATAAAGATGAAATGTAACTTTACATGGAAAAACTGACTGAAGCAAATCATGAGTTTATTCTGGATCACCTTCACACCTTCTTCCGCCTTTTATTGAAATGAGACAATGCAATGATTTGACCTAATGAAACCCTTGACCTAATGAAAAATGAAAGAAACTGACTCAATGAGTGACTTTGACTAAAAGTGGAATGGGAGCAGACTTGCTTCAGCATGATGAAGACACAAAAGAGGGTCAACAGGCATATACTTGTGAAGAAAAATGGGACACTTGACAACGACAACCACTAGTGGAACAATTTTATATCATGACCTAATGGAATGATTGAAAATTATTTAAAGTGGGACACCTAAGATGCACATACAAAACATGTTTTGATCCGTGGTGGAAGTATGGAAATGCTATCACTAACAATTGGGATATGATATTGGCAGATCTTGGAGGGCTAAGACAATATTTACCAAAATACAAGTACTCCATCCCTATACCACTCAATCAAATTATAGGGTTGTTATAAGTTAGGGTTTGGTATATTTTAAATGATAAGGCAAAAAATATCATATGAAAACCAAAATAGATAATGTTATGATGATAGATCAATAAAGGATCAAGACTATCAATTAGATATGCAAGTTTTAGGGTTTACAATTGAGATTTTATGGCTAAACATGCATAAAACAAAAATACAATGATGACATCAACCCTAGAAATATGAATTTCAATGCAATAGGTGTGAGCTTTTGATTTTTGACAATTATTTAATGCAATTCCTATTTAGAGGAAAACAATACAACAAATAAAACTACTTTTTTGCAACATTTCAAAGAAACACTAACGATAACCCTAGATATCTAGAATTTTAGAGATATGAGAGAGAAAATAGTTAAAATAGAGAGAGAAATAACCACCACTTAGACTAGTGCCTTGATCTAAATGGGAAAATGGAGTTGCCTATAGAAAATTCAATGGGGATAGCCTTGATGAAGAGGGTGAGAGGGCTAAGGTCTATTCTTACAAACCCTAAAAACATCCTTGATAGGGAAATTGTAAATTCAAGGGATGTACACTTAGAGTTCTCTTGAGAGATCCAAGGAAAACAATTTCACATAGCATATATAGTCAATATTTCTTTATAAATATAGAAATTTTAACCATGGCACGTGTAGAAAACATAATTTAAACAAGATAGCACGTAAAATATAGACTATAAGCAATAATATTACATAATTTTGATAAGAATGGCTTCAATCAATCCCAAGAATTATTTCATTAAGTTTACAAGAAAAAAACCTAAACAAATTTTACTTGAGCATTCAAATAGGTGAAAGCTCACAAGGAGACCTTGAAATATCTCTTAAACGTAACAAAATGCCAAAAGTAACCCACATTTTTGGGAGAAAAATGATCTCCACGATGATATCATCCTCAAAAAATAGGAAATAAGGCATTAAGAAACTGAGACAAGGATCCAAGAGTACTCCTCACTTCAAGAAAGGCCCAAGTGCATGTGTACATCTCCAAATGGTGCCTTTTCCACCATGATGTCATTCAAGAGAGGCCCTACATAAACATTTTCAAGCAAGAGGGAGTGACATGGAATCTCCAAGGGCAGGTATAGACATCAAAGAGGGATGAAATATCCCTCCCAAGTCATCTCAGTGATAACCAACCTCATCTGGGCACTTAATCAATATATCATCCTTCAAATAGGTCAATGAAGGAAGGTGCCATAGGAGTGGGAGAGACTTCAAGGAAGGTGCCATAGCCGTGAGACTAGCTAATGGGTTCAAACATCCCAAGTGTAATTATGTAAGGAGGAAGCAATCACGGTGGTATGAATTACCTCTTTCCTCGACCCATTTTTTCCACCCCTTAGGTGCAACTTTTACTTTAATGATTTTCCTTTATCTGGTGCATAACTTAGGAGCCGAAGCATACTTTATGCTTTACTAATACCCTTTTAATATGTAGTAGTTTATTTCTCATTCGATTTGGGACATTCAAGAGTTATTTTATTTGAGATGAAGCATTAAATGATTGAGGAACTGGGTGATGGCTAATGTGGTGAGTAGAGCCCATGGTAGGATGTTTTCCATGCATCAAGAATTTGTCCCAAGCATATTTTGCATTTTAAATTTTATTTCATTTTGGATCATGATATCAATCAACACAACTATATCAACATGATATCCATCAACACAACTATATCATTATTAGCATCCAAGGAAACCTTAACATATTTTATTAAACCATGCATAAGAATAGTCTTTGAGTCAAAACTACACACATATTTGTAAGGTCTAGTAATTTGTAGCTGTGATTGATTCATGATTCTTAAAGGTGTAAAATTAGGAGAGGCTCCAGAGTCAAGCATATAATTGTGCAATAGTAGGTCATTAATTACTAGAGACAACAAAAAATGTGCATGAAATCTATTCTTTTTATAATACATGTTTTATAATATTAGATATGGGTCCTTAGGTTCCCTATAAGGGTTGAATATATCACTAACTTGATCTTTATGAGGTTCAAATTTTTCAAGGTAAAATATTGGGAGGGGCACATTCACATTATTTAAAACACTTCCCAAATCTACATCTAATGATACCACATTGTTGGCATTAGAGGAAGCAGTACTAGGAATATTTTTACTAGTTGAAACAAGTGATTTATTCACATTTACCTAGGGTGAAATGCTACTACTTGCTTCATGGCTATTGGGATCATTATTCTTGCCAACATAATGAAACCCTTTGAACCTATCCCTATATTCAAAGAGATTAATATGCTCATCACATTTTTTATCATGCTCTTCAGTTATTACCCCATGTTTTTGTCGAGGGAGGGATTGTTATAGCATCATTTATCACCTCTATATACTTGATGATCTATGTATTGGCCTTAGGCATCCCTTTCCCTTCAGACTTGATCCTTTACCTAAAAAAAATAATTTTGAATTCCATATGCAACTCTGACCTCTCAAAAGCACGTGCAGACACGAGTCCAGTTATACCTGACCCACGTATATAATTTAAAATATGAAAAAAAATAGAAATTCCCTATTTTCTGGGCGGAGTTTATGGGTTACACCGGAAGCCTA
Source organism: Pinus albicaulis (assembly GCA_034641835.2). NCBI lineage: Eukaryota > Viridiplantae > Streptophyta > Pinopsida > Pinales > Pinaceae > Pinus > Pinus albicaulis. The sequence continues at coordinate 78,276,482 of CM076582.1, forward strand.
CCTACAGGAATCCGTGGCCAAAATGTTTCCCAACTGAAAATACTATTTTGAGGAAGTATAAATATGCCTCTTGGGAAGGCATAAAGGGAGATAGAGAGATAGGTATTGATACTATAGCCTTTCAGTCCCTGATCAAGTCTGATTATCCCTGTGCCTCCTGCACTTTCCAGGTTGTGGAGCCCTTGTGTCCCTCTTTGATATTTTCACCTCCCTTATGTGACATCCTTGTCGAAGAATATTATTGAGGCTTGGGCTGGATGAATCCAGAGGACGGTTTCGCTTGGAGCCATGGCTGAATCAGGTGGTATACCTCCACATATTTTACATACATCAATAAAGAAGCTCTGTCCCATTCCTGATGTTGTGATATTTAATGATTTTATATATGTTATGATCTTGTTATAGTTAATTTCATGTTATTTTATATAAGCTTATATGATCTAACCACTGACATGTAGAACATGCTTTCAATTACTACTAGTTTATGTGCTTTTCTTATGATGAGTTGCAGGTTTTGAAGCACGTGGAGAAGTAGAGGGTTTCAACCCAATGGGAACGACCTCAAACGTAGGACCTATGGGTAAGGTCACTTCTCCCAATTTTACTAGTTTAAGCATTAGGACCATTAATTTGCTTGATTCTTGCTGTTGTATGCCTCTTTCTCTGTTGGAGTTCTCAACACACACCCTAGGGTAATTCATCCCATAATAGAATTGGAGACTCCACTGGGGATTACATTCATGTAATTCCTAGTTTGGGTTGTTTGTCTCTGGATTTTGTTTTTCTCATTGGTCTGATCACTTTTCTAGTTTCTTTGGTTCTTTATTCATCCAGGAAAAAGTCCCAATCTTCTGGATCAGACTTGGATTTTTTATTTTTTCTTTGCTGCCCTTTTTATACGCGTTTTTAGTTTACACAGTCAGGTATATACACATTTTGGTCCAAAGAAACACACGTATATGTGGGTTTCCTTGTACACAGTTGCGTATGCACGATGTTTTTCCACTGCCAAGTTGCGTATGGCCAATTTTAAATGAAAATTTGATATTGCGAATCCTGTAAGGTATTTTTGCCTATTCTTGGCCACTGCTATTGAATCTTGGATGTGTCTGGGAAGTGTTTCTTTCTGCTATGTATCAATTTCTCTTTTTCTTGATTGAAAATCTAGTCAACCTACAGTTTACCTTGCTTTGTGAAGTTTCAGTCTTAGGTTTGGCACCGAGGCTTCTTTATGAAGTTCTTGGTTGTTATGACATTTCGGGACAGTGATCTAGTGTCAGTTTTCTCATGCTTAACCTTGTTATTGCTTCACATTTTTCTTTTCTTTTGTTGGCTTGCTTGGTTTTATTGGTTTCTTGAGGACATATCTGGAAATATTGATAAGTCTTCTTGATTTTCTAGAAGTTTATTTGTTTCCTAGATTTTTTATACTGTTGTTCAAGTCTTTCATTTGAGTTAGTTACCTCTTTATGTTTTTTAAATCCTGTCATGAAAATGATCTTGTTGGCTCAAGGAAATTGAGGTATCTTTTTTGCTCAATCTGGTGATTTTGAGTTTTGGGTAGTTTTTTTCTTTCTCAAAAAGTTTTCTTATTTCCTTAAAAATAAAAAGACTCAAAAAACATTTCTGTTTGCCTTTTATTTTTATTTTGGTTTTTTTTTAGGGCTTTTTAATTATTTTTGAGCAAGTGTGAAGTTTGTCATTTGGTCGAATTCACTTGGTGTTGAGAGAATTTCTTGGTTGAATTTGTCTCCTCTTGTATCAAGTTGTTTTTTGGAATTTTTGTTGAGGGAAATTCTTTTTTGAACTTGTCTTTGCTGTTGTGTCAAGTGTTCAAAAATCTTTACTAAGAAACTCATTTGCTTGTTTGATTAGTGTAGTCCTAGAATCATGCAATTGGCATTGGTAGTTTGCATTATAGTAGTTGCACTGTAAGAAATTTTATTCTTTTGTTAGATTTTGAGTGTGTGAGCGTGTATATTGAAAAGAAAAGAAAAAATTTGTGCTTTCATTAGTTGTTCATAGAACCTGTGTAGAAATCCCTTTTCATCGAAGAGAAATTTGCATTTGCATGTAGTATGTTTCTATTGATTTCTCTTTGCATCCAAAACATCACAAGTTGCACCTCCATTTTACCCCTGAATTAAAAGAACAACCTTTAAAATCAAGCGCATAATTTAAAATGAACTAGAATCTTTTTGAGTTGTCATTAATATACATCAACTAGTCTAGGTCATTAGGGCCTTGGAATAGGTGCGTGGAGAGTTAACTCTCCAAGGCCACTCTAAATTTTAAACTTAGAAGTTGATTAAAAGAGTGAAACCCAGTCTCGTTAAGCTATCCGGGAAAGCTCTCATAAAAAGGGAGTCAAGTGTGAGGGTGAGTGGAAGCAGGGAAGAGAGATACCCCCTATTATACTTGAAGGATCTTGACCAAAGACTGTTCGCACAACTTCTGATACAAACTGGTGACCTTAGTTTCCATTCCTAGGTATCACATAGGTGACTACAGGGGGGAATACCCGTGGTAACTGGGGAAGACGTTGCATCACATTCATTAATAATTCTGGAGGGTTCCCTTGTGAAGCTTGGGTACTTGCATCGGGAAAGAATTTTGTATGGAGTTCAGCGTAACTATTTATGTTACCTTTGCTTGTAGGCCTAGGGAATAATTACCCAGACTATTTTTAGAAGGTCCTTATTTTCACTTTCTTATATTTTGGTGTCCAGTCCTAATCACCCGGAGTGGGAATACCTGAGAGCTACTTGATTTCTGAATCTTTAGGGACATTTTAGAGAGTGCTCTTTGCTCCTAGACTGCCATATATTTGTAATTTTTCGAGTCTGTATAAGTTATCATAATAATTAAAAATGGTTGATCGATCAGTTCTTCGATCTAGAAGGTTTCATGGGCTTTCTCCTGCGAGTGCCGAGCCTTCTTTTAGAAGGCATAGGAGAAATTTTGCTGGTGATTTCCAACCAGTAGTAGCGAATGAATCAGAGAGTGATCCTCCGCTTGGGGCTATTATTTCTGAAGGTGAGCCTAGTGTTAGTTGTGATTTAGAAATGAGTACTCCACTCCTTTCTAGGCTCCCTTTTCTAGTTGAAGAAGTTGAGGTTGAAGAAATTCCTGAACCTCCAGTTACTCCTCCCTCTCCTCTTCCTGATAGTTTTCTGAACGCTTTATTATATGTTGGGCCCCTGATTCATAGGCCAAAAAGCCCTCATATTTCTCTTTATTTTATTTTCCTTTCTCAGCGCAAAGTCAAGGTTTCAATCTTCTTCTAGGAGGTCAAATTTCTAATGCTTTTCAAGGTTGGAACCTTGCTTTCAGTGGTTTAGGAAATGGGAATCAGTTCATGTATGGTCAACAAGGGAATGTGCCTTTCTCCTCCATAGGTACCTCTCAAGGTTTTTCTCCTTTCACTAATGCATGGAACCCTTACCAAGGGGTCTCATCTTCTTTTAATACTTTGATTGGGGGGAACATTCTTGTTTATGGCAACCCTTCAGTGGGAGGAGGTCCTACTCTGAATTTCTTTGGACCACAAGGTTTTCCATATGGCTCATATTCTTCAATGAAAATTCCTTGGTAGCCCAGTGCCTCCGCAAATCCAGGATATTCTTTTCAAAGTGTTAGGAATCCTTCCCATGGTGGATGAAATTCTCAGGTTCCTCCACGCTTATCATTCTTGGCAACCCTAAATTTTTTAGATATATCGAATTTGACTAACGATCCTATCCGATATATCTCGGCTTGGCCTCTGGTTCCTACCAAGCGTCCATGAGATAGTCCAAAATTTGAAGGGAAGACTGGTGAGGATCCAATCGACCATGTCACCACTCTCCACTTATGGTGCTCATCAAACTCCCTTATTGATGACTCAATTAGGTTGAGATTATTTCAGCTCACTCTAACTAGAAATGATGCTAAATGGTATATTGAGCTAACTGGAAACACCTTTGCTTCGTTTGGTAAGTTGGCTACCATGTTTTTGAATTGTTTTCAGTTGCCTATTTGTTATGATGCTGGAGCTGAGCTTTTGACCAAATTCCAGCAAGATAAGGCAACTCACATTTCTGGCCATATTCAGAAATGGAGGAGAAGGAAGAGGCTCATTAAAGCCTATATTACCAATGAATTCCTTCTCGAATGGTTCCTCAAATATTTACAGCCTGAAATATCAAATTATTTATTTCTAGGATATTCACTAAGGAGAAAGCCATCTTTAGAGCCCAAAAATTGGAACTTATCTATTCTCAGTCTAGGATACTTAATAAGAGCTGTCTAGTCAATTTAGTGTTCCTAAATTGCTTCCATTAATTATCAACCAGGCCTTGAAAACTTTGATGAAGTGTGGTGCACTATATGTGCCTAATTGACCTTTTCCTTAATTAGTTGTATGTGTTTTTCTTATTGTTTTTGGGGGTTTTTTATTTTTAGTACTTAGTATGCTACTCTATGTTCAGAAGATGAAATTAAATCTATGTCAAAAAGAAAAGAAAAGAAAACCTTAGACTCAAAACAGAGTGTAATTGTAAATTCTGTCCCTAATTAAGAAAATGATGAAAAACATAGCATTCTAATCCATGGATGTCCTAGCTTGCAAATGATCATGAAATGTAACTCAAGACATTATATTTCAACCTGATCCTTTAGAGCTTTGTTGGAATAATTTGTGAAAGAGATTGAACTCCAATGTGATGAGGATCTTCCTAAAAACAGACAACAACTTAGAATATTATAGTGCAATCTTATTCATATGATAGAGATATTTTGGAACAACTTGAGAAGAAAATTGCTATAATATGCTAAGGATATCCTATGAATATTTAAAACTACTTATGCCATTATAACTAGATCTCGTTCATCAGCTAGAGATTTATTGGAAGAGTTTATTGAAGGAGATTAGATATAATGAAATAAGGATATTCTAAACAACAAGTAACCCACAATATTACAATTAGGTATTTTATGTGATTTAGATATTTGTTGGAACAGTTTTGAGAAAAAGACTGTTTGTAACAATATGAGGATCTTCTATCTAATTGCAGAATAGAAAATGCTAATTAACTCAACATAGTACAACCAAATCTCATTCATATAATAGTGATATGTTGGAAAATCTTTTAAGAAAAAGAATGGCTGTAGGATAATGAGGATATTTTAATCTAAATGACAAAAACTAAAGTGTTGGTAACTCAAGATGTCACAATTAAATCCATTCAATGAATAGAGATATGTTGGAAAAACTTAAGAAAGGACTAACTATAACATCATGAGGATCTGTTAGTTAAACAAACAATGTAAGACATGATACTAAAAGATATAAACTCAGAAAACTGTCTAAGTAAGAAATATAACAACACAGAATTAAAAGCTACTTATCTAGAAAGCATGTAGAAGCCTCCTTGGATAGCAGGGGCCCTCTTCTATCAATTTGGCATAAAAATCTTCAAATCCTCAAGGTTGTCTTCAGTACAACATCAGAGGCTAATCTCCTTTATTAAAAAAACATTCAAAAACAGAGTATCACTGTAAATCTGAACTGCACTGTACTTTTTCTGAAAAACTCCCTTTTTGGTCTTGTACAACCAATATTTAAAGGGAAAATACATAACTGATTATGAGATATACTTGCTATAGGTGGCTAATTCGAATTAGACTTGCAATAGGACTGTTGGAATCTTCCTAATTCGAATTTAGACTTGTAATAGGACTCTTGGACTCAAATCAAGAGTCCTACTGCATTTGGATAACATAGTTTGAATCCACCTTTGACCATGAGTTTAGGCATGTTTTTCTGTTGATCTGGACTAAGTGAGTAGGATAGAATCCGTGTAGGAATAATTCTAGAAACACCCATGTGGCCCAATCCTCCAACTGACACCTAGAACATATTCAACCACTAAAATAGCTGCGGAACGCCTGATCGGCTACATAACGCCTGTATTCTATAGCTATTTTGCACAAAATGATTAAAAGAACAAAAACCATGAAAATACAATATGTTAATCAATTACATGTAACCTTTAAGCAATCCTAATCATTCTTCATTGATTTTAGGCTTATGAAGTGATAAAAGAATGATGAAATGAAGTGAAGGTTTGTAAAAGAGAAGGCAATTCTAGGGCTCAACAAGAGCTTTCCTGATGCTCCTCATTCCAAGATAGATTTATTCAAGCCGAAGCCAAGTCTCCATGCTGATGGGCTTGATGGTTTGATCGATAGTAATACGACTAACCTTTTGAATCAATTGCAAGAGTTGTCTTTACAATCTGCTCCTTATATTCAGGCTACACCATTAGTGTCTACGTCTTCCCAACCTTTAATGATTAATGTTGTTCAATCCTCTAACCCCAAATGAAATCAACAATTCGATGGGAAGAAGAAGGGACATAATAAGAAGAAGGATAAGGAAGGGAAGGGTATTACGAATAAATCCAAAGATAATGTTGGAGAGATATGGGAGCGGGGTTCCCTGAGGCACAAATTTTGATGTAACTTTGTATAATTTTGTATGTGCATGCTACACAATTGAGTCAAGGGGCTTTGCGGTGGGTCAAAGTCTCTAATTTTGATGTAAATGGATTTAAGGGTAAACTGTGGGTCTCAAATCATGGTTTGAGACCATAATATCTGTGCGCTAGGAGAATATATATAGATATACTGAGTCCAAGCAAAGTAGTTAGTTATAAGTAAGTTCATGATATTGATGTTTATGTGTCTGTAATACGTTGCAAGGGTTTGTATGTGTGGGTTGAAAGGCTCCTGCTGGTTGTGTGCATGGAGACCTAGTCCTGGCTGTGTCTGGACACTGTTAGCTGTGTGCGCATAAGGGTTTTGTAAGGGACAATTGATGCAATGAAAGTCTGATGTATTGAACATATATGAAGCTAACAAAAAGAACATATTTTGGCGAACTTCTTATGTTATGAATCTGAGTGGTTTACTGTTTATGTTTTGTTGAGATCACACTGCTTCTGTCTTACTTATTCATTATTGTGCAAGGATATATGTTATGATTATGAATGATTATTTATGGTTGATAGATATGTTTAAGTATTTTCATTGTTTAAGATATGGATCTGGTTCTATTTATCTGTGCTAAGGTGAACAACGAGTTTGTGTTATTTTATTAAATATTGTGCATTCTCTATGATTCCGCTGTATATTGTTGCGTGCATCTGTTTACAATTGATATAATTTTGAATTCAATTTGCTAAGGACCACTTCATTATTTTCTCCCTCAGGGTGCGGAAACCTAGTTCCAGCACCTCCCCATACTGCTTCGGGTGAGACTTTGGTCTGCGTAAGCAGATCATTGCTGAAAGGGCTAGTAGTTGGAGGGTTTGTTGGTTTATCCATAAAATCTGATCCTGGGTTAGGACCCCTCAAGCCAAAAAATGGTTCCATTTCTGGGAACGAGATCATTTTAAGGGAGATTTGATGTTGTGGTATCCATCAAAAAATAAAATACAAGATTGGCTGGATATAAAGATCCTTGAATTTTCACTCCGAGAGAATAGAAGTACTAAGTTATCTGACGAGTAGTGGGTACAGAAATATATTTATATAGAAGTGCATGAAATATTATTCTTTTCCTTTGTGCACGAGCTACATGAGTGGTTGTCACGCTTAGCTGAATTCCATCACTACATAAAAGACGACATAGTCATTGAGTGGACTCCTGAATTGATCCAACAAGTACAAAATTTTGATAATAAGATCACCCGCATGGTAGATCATTAGATCAATCACCTCTTGGGAGTATTTGTGATTGAATTTTACATTGATCAATTTGTGTCCTATTATGAAGCAGAAAGAATATTTTTCAAAGGCCCTAGAGGTAAGTTCATGCGCTCATTGAAATTATTGCTGAAAATTATATTGTGGAAACGAGGTTGTTTGTGCGAACATACTATTTGAATGCATAAAATAGGTCTAACTACGCGTAGTAGAAAATTTTACCACGAATATTCTGAAAAATTATTTATAGCCCTCTGAAGCCTAGATCTAATAGTGAACCTGTACTAGACACTGCTAGCTCAAGTGATTCTGAAGAAGAAATCTCATCACACGTGTTATCACCAAATTGAACCTGATTGGCTGCTCATAAACCAAATCAGTGTAACTATTTCAAACCACTTCTAACTGAAGATTAACCTCTTGAGTGTGAGAGGGATCTCTCAATGGGGTTTTATGATTTTGAATAATGATAGTAATAGATGGCCAACTCTATATAAATTGTAACTTGTTTGTATGATTGCAGGTTGAAAAATGCAGGCATGCTACCATTGGGCTTATGGAGTAAAAAATCAGTAGTTTCAGTGACAATAGGTCTTCACATGGAAGATGAGGCAGATAGAGGTTTTAGACAAAGGCAACTCACACATACAACATAAGAAAACACAGTCATTTCATCACTAAAGGAAGTTAGAGCATAATGTTATGAATTATGAGTAATTAGGAATGAAATATACTGCAAGTGATAAACATAAGGATATATATCAATAAGACATCAAAAACCTCATGATAATCTCAGGTCTGTAAAGAAGAAAGTCACTTTTTATTACTGATAAGATTCAAAGGCATACACGCAACAATTTGGTGCAAATGTTCTCCAACCCCTTACTACTTCGATGATTTGTCTTTAAATAGACATTATTTACAAGAAGGATGATCTACTTGGTGGCTATATCATCGAATTATCCTATGACACCTTTCATAACTGAAATACATAACTTCTAACAGAAAGTTGACAACTACACTTTAAAGAAACCATTTCCTAATAGGAATCTAACTCCTATTTATTACATTGCTCTACCTTATCTGTGAAATAGTTACATGATGGTTACAAAATAAATATCACATGATCGAAAGACACATGACAGAGTTCATAACCACTTTACATATTTAAAACCCTCCTAGATCTATGGAACACAACCTTGCTTTTTAGGAATGGATGATCTTCATCTTCAACGCTGTTTTGACTGATGACCTGTCTTCATAGCACTTCCTTCGAGTCATAAATATCTGATAATAAGCTCCATTTACATGTTGGAGGTTTCCAGCTGGCCAAAAAATGCCTTTAAGATGCTCAAAAACATTTAACAAATTCTTTCTACGAAAACAGTACAGTTTCGTAGAGAGTTTTGGTAGCGTGAGAAAAGTAGCCTTTCCATCCATCCTCTTCAATTTTTTGTTGTTCCATCATGTCAATCATGTCATAACACCTTACCACCATGAATTTCCCTCGAATCATGCAAAAATGTCTTTAAAATAAAAAATACACCTACAAGTTTTTTCGTAGCGTATTCCTGGCTTCAAGCCTGTGGTACACTACGAAACTGTGTAAAAACCCAGAAATTGCCCCTTTCAAAATTGTCTTCAAAAACTGACCTCCAGGTACAAAATTTTTATTTTATGCATGTTATGGACATCCCAAGGCATATCTCATCTCAAGTTATTACCCCTATGGTGTTTCTTCCCCATTAACAATCAATTGAGCTATATGCTCTTCTACCAATGTCATCTTTAAACCTTTATTTTCCAATTCTTCATGAATCAGGTCCAATTGCTGCTCTAGATATTTCACTTGATCCTTCAGTGCCCTGTTCTTGGATTGCAAGTGCAGATTTACCGTTTTGATGTGATTTCCCTCTCCTCTTAGTGGCCAAGTCCACTTTATCGGATTTTCTGTATTGTCCAAGGTCTTTGAGACACTTTTGACTTGATCTTCCCATTTGTTCAAACTGAACCCTTTTTTCTCTATGCTTCTTTGCTTCTTGATTCAAGACTAATATCTCCCTGCCTGCCTCTTTCAACTGCTTCTTAAGGGTTTCAACTTCTGAGTTTTCAGTGATTTTCTGTTTACCCTTATTTTTTTTATGACCAACTATTCTTTTGCATGTGAGGAGAGGTTTACGATGCTTGGTGGTGGCTGAGTAGTTTCACTAACCTTTTGAGTCTCTTTGCTGCTTTCCATGACCTTTCTAGCATGTCTGGTCTTTGGATTTCTAGCTTGAAACATGAAACCAACATCATCACCTACAAACTCTAAATTTTTAGCTGTCTTGCCTTTATTTAGCTTTCTTCCCCCATATTCGACATCTTCAGCTTGGACAATGGGAGTTTCTTCAATATCAATTGCATTCAAAATGTCTTCTAAGTTACCCTTAACCACTGTTTGGCTCCTAGTAACTCTCTTGTTTCCATGTTTGCTAAATGTTGGATTCTATTTTGCAGGTGTGGTTTTAGGTGTTTGAATCTTCTGGAAAGGCTTTGTCTCCATGCTCACTGGTTCTAGTGGGGATGATCTATTAACTTCTTCAATTTCCTCTACCACTGCTGGTGATGAAATACTTCTAGGTTTGGGAACTCTTTTAAGAGTGACAACATCAAATTCAAAACCACTCATGAACATAAAATATATCCAATATCTGTCTAATCTCTTCAACTCCTCCAATACCAACAACTTAATCAAACCATGGTGAAAGAAAGAAGTTTCATTGCCTTCTTTTTTAACTTGAAACTTATCTGACATTTTTCCTAGACTTTTTTATAAATAAAAGGGAAATTCAAGTGACCTCTTACCCACAAAATGTAGAAGAAGCCTGAGGTGGTAGGATTAGACTATGTGAAATCTTCCTTCGTAGGTGAAATACTTCTGAATGATCATCAACAGCTTTGAAAAGTTTTCATTCATGAAACTCCTAGGGATGGCATTTGTAAAATTAATTTCACTATGCTCTAGTTTGATGAAGTCTCTGCAATCCTGCATGGTGAAATTGATGCATTTAAACCACTGTTCCCATCCTCTAGGGATTCCTGTTGCTGCTGAAACATTGTCTGGTGTCACTGTGAGGTTTAGCATTCCCACCTTTGAAGTTTTCCCAGTGAAACTGTTAGAAAAATCCTTGGAAACCTGTAGATGACAACCTTGCAATCTTTGACAGAATTGCAAGCAACCTGTTCTTCTAGATACCTCCAAGGAAGTTGGGTCTTCATTTAACAAATTCATGTCCATAGGCTCATACCTGTGGCAGTGACCACCTTTTTTAGTTTTCTTCCTTGCAGCCATGGTGAATTTATATCTTCTCAACCTCGCTTGTTAGATGACACCTACAACCTTTGAAAATGCCAGCAACCTGCTTGGCTCGATGAAGGAGCTCTCCAAAAATTCAGTAGCATGCAAAGATAAAGTGGATTATGACAAAAATAATAATTGGGTAAGGTTTTATGGTTTGAATGACAACTCATGCCTTAATCATGACACATGCATGCTAAAAATGGTAATGATGACCTCAGACATGACCTTGTACTTTTTGATTAACCATAATTGACTCGAATGGCATCCACCCTAACTCCTCTAATCATGAAATAACACCTTGCATCAAGTTTGACAAGACAGACATAAAAATATTTTTTCATAGCGTAGCTAGTTCATTCTCTGAGAGTTTCTTTATGAAACTATTAGGCAGTTTCGTAGCGAAAACTGCTATTTCACAGTGTAAAACACTACGAAAATAGGTAAAACTGGCTAAAGTGTCCTTTTCAGATTTAAACGCTGGGGACATGGAAACTGACAGCAAATGATGAATGATGGGACATGACATGACCTGAATGGAGGTGGATTGAGATGAAATGGAGGTGGACTTGAACCTTAGGATAGGTTAAATATGAAAAAATGAAATTTTCCTATACCAACTTGAGACTTTTGATACATGAACTATATGATCATATCAAGTAATGTTTCCCAAATTATAAGTGATAACAACACCAAAAAACCTTGAGTCTATTTCCAAATCCATCCACTCCACTTCTTCACTTACATCACAAATCACCTACTCCACTTCACAATCCATCTCCACCACCACCTCCACCTCCCCTTGAAGTATATATGTCTGCACCAATGAAGTTTACGTAATTTAAGAGGCATTGGAAATGAGGATAATGATCACTTCTGGTTTGTGACTAAGGCCATTTGGAAGGCTCAGCAAATAAAAAATATTGATATTAGGAAGGCGAAACTGGTTACTTCTTTCCAAGATCGTGCATTAGATTGGTACATCAGGTACGCTCAAGAAAACCCTAATGCTACCTTGGAAGAAATTAAAGTGGCCCTAAAAGAGTAGTTTAGGAAGCCTAAGTCATATGCATAGCTGGTGACATAAATGAAGGATATTCATCAGGAGGCTAATGAATTTGTATGGGAGGCCAATCAAAGGTTGAAGCGCACCATCAGAGATGGTGTATTTGTTATTGAGGACACTCAACATAAGGAATGGTTCATTTCTATGTTTCTCCCACATTTGCACCATCCCTTAGGTCAGAAAAATATTTCCACTCAAGCTGAGGCTGTGGAGGTCGCAATGAAATTGGAGGCTAACCCAACACCTATTGCATTGGGAACTCGACAGATTCAGAATCAGTTGGAAGCCATGAATCTAGAAATTCAAAGTCTGCACAAAGACAAGGGCAAGGGGGTTTTCACATAGGTCTGGTGTATAAAATGTAAAGCTTCTGGGCACCATAAAGACCAGTGTCCCATATTTAACAATTATCTAAATGCTGGAGGTCCTAGTCCATTGATGAATCCCATGTGGTGCAATATTTGTCAAATTGTGGGATTACATGACACATATTATTGCCCAAGGATTGGAAAATATCAACTTGAATTGATGTAGTTATTTTGAAAATTATGTTCGTCATTAGGGCACGATGAGCATCATTGTCGCACTTTTGATATGATGTTGGATAAAGAAAAAATATATAGAATGCAGGCTGAGCCTACATCACCAGCATCCCCTTTTGGGCACAGAGGATTCCAGGGTAGAGGAAGAGGCTGAGGAGGTGGATCAGCTGGCCGAGGAAGAGGACAAGTCATTTGCTATAATTGTGGAGATCCTAGCCATTATTCGCGCGACTGTTTGAATCTAGCACGGCAGTCCTGCAGGTATTTTAGGCAATTTGATCATGTCATAGAATATTTTCCTGTCTTGATTGCTAAAATGCAGGAAATAAGACACTAACCCCAACACAAAATATTCAGATGGTTCGTGCTAAAACTTGTGAAGAATATCCCAGTGTGAATGTGGTACTTACTAGGAGTGGTGTAGCCACTAATGAAGATAAGGGAGAGCAACCAGACACTAATGTATGGATCCATAAAGCACCAGAAAACAAAGAAGGATTTAATATTCAGTGCGCAAAAGGTACTTTTATTGAAGCTCGAAAATAATTATAGAAGGAAGTACGTCGACTCCATGATGGATGAATTGCCTCTAAAGTTAGGTTTCTGGTAGGAGCATTAATTTCCTTATTATCCTCAGGCCAATGGGAAAGTGGAAGCCATGAATAAATCTTTGAAGGTTATCCTGCAAAGGATGATGAATAAGGCTCGATCCAATTGGAATTTCATGTTGTATCCTATGCTTTGGGCATACCGGATGTCAGTTAAGACTACAACCGGTTTCACTTATTTCTAGCTAGTTTACGGATTGGAATCAATATTCCCCGTGGAATGTGAGATTCATTCCCTTAAGCTAGATGTTGAGCTTCTTCTAGAAACTAAAAGTCTTGAAGAATGAGTTGTTTATCTAGAATTTCTTGATGAGCATCGTCAAGATGAAGCCACGGTTAATGAGGCTCATAAGAAAAGAGTGAAGGTTCAGTATGATAAGACTGTGCCACCTAGGGTTTTCTCTAAAGGAAACCTCAACCTGGTCTATGATAAAGAAAAGGATGCCTTGGGGGTAGGTAGTTTAAATCGATGTGGTGTGGTCCACTCATTTTTAAAAGAGTCCTTAAAAAGGGAGCTTATGATTTGGTTGACTTTAATGGAAACGAGCCGTTGGAGCCCAAGAATGGGCTTTATCTTAAGAATTATTATGACTAGGCTTCTACCTAGAATTTTCTTTGGTTTGTACATATTATATTTTTTGTGCATATATGTCTATCAGTTTTGTTGTGACGTTGATATTTTTTATTTACCTTAGCAGGTATCTATGGATGATATGATCTATTTAGGCTTTGCCGATGGTGCTAGTTGACGTACTCGAAATTTGGCTTCCACGGCTTGGGTAATTTACTATCCATTTGGCTATTTGTTTGTCTCAAGGGGAATATGTATTGGTCCTGCTTCGAATAATGTTGTTGAGTATACTGCTGTGATCAATCTACTATCTGAAGCAATATCTCATGGTGTTGGTTCGTTAGTAGTGTACTTTGACTCACAATTAGTGGTGTCTCAGTTGAATAACATCTATCATGTTAGAGATCCTTATTTATATCGCCTGTTTCTGAGAGTGAATTTATTACAAAGATAATTTAATTACATTATATATATATTATTATTCCACGATCATAAAATATATTTTCCGATTCATTAGCTAATCAAGCAATCGATTGGAATATAATTCATTCATCACATTAAAAAAAAAAAAAAAAATCATCAATAATCATTGTGTATATGAGAGATTCACATCAAAAAATCGCCTATATATAGATCAGAGTCATATGTTCAAAAATATACAAAATTGGACAACAATGTCCTAAAAAATTAGGGCTTATGTCCAATCATGTATATCATAAAAAGATCAAGTCATATCTTCATCCTAAAATATATGTTTGAGGGCCCTGCCCTGGATGAGCATCTTGAAAGAAGATTATGGCAGTTGCCACACATCGGAGATCATACCCAATCCCATGGTACACCAACCACGCGTTTATGAATATATTTTGGAAGATCCTGCACTGCAACCATAGGCACCTAGCGGGTTAAACCCTCCAAGTTCCTCTGTACGGCGTGGAGGACTCTCTCAAGATCACCTGCGACATTTTCTTCCTCTCTTCTGCGATGCCTGTGCCTCGGTAGACCCTCAGGTCTAACTGGTCCAACATCTGTGTCATGGTCAATAATTTTGTAAGTAATTTGTCCTATCAAAAATATTTTCATTTCATTTTTTTTTCGAAAATCCAAAAAATCAAATAAATAAAAAATCATTAAATGCGATCTTACCAATCACTCCCCATGCAGCTCGAGGTAGAAATGGCAGATCTGGGTCTGCCCTGAAGTCAATACCTACATAAGGGCAATCCTGTATGGCGATCACTTGTTCTCCCCACTACAGGAAGAACTCATCATCAAAGGTAGTCCTAGGGACCTCGCCACCCCCAGACTCTTCATTAGATCAACCTACACTAGTAAATTTGGTCCAATTTTCGACGGCCACTTCGTCGCTATTCCGAAACATAGTCGTTGCAAGAGCAACAGTTTGAGGCTGGAGAAAACGTGGTTAGCCTTTGAGTCGCAATTCTGACACTTCAATAAAGCGTTGGAAGAGCGACACTTGTTCCGATGTTTCCAGAATTCCGTCGCTCTTCTGACGTTATCCAAAACGTCGCTATTCCAACATTTTATAAGTGTCGGTATTCCGACAAGCCAAAAATATTAGTCTTTCGACGCTTATGAAGCGTCACAATACCGACAAAAGGAAAAAAATTTCGTAAGTTGAAAGCGTCCGAAGACCGACGCTTATGAAGCGTCGCAATACCGACGAAAGGCAAAAATTTTCGTAATTTGAAAGCGTCGGAAGACCGACGCTTATGAAGCGTTGCAAGAGAGACGAAAGGCAAAAATTTTCATAAGTTGAAAGCGTTGGAAGACCGATGCTTAGGAAGTGTCGCAAGAGCAGGCAAAAATTTTCGTAAGTTGAAAGCGTCGGAAGACTGATGCTTAGGAAGCGTCGCAAGCGCGACGAAAGGCAAAAATTTTCGTAAGTTGAAAGCATCGGAAGACCGACGCTTAGGAAGCGTCGCAAGAGAGACGGAAGGTTAAAAATATTTAAAAAAAATGAATTAATATATAGTCATTAATATTAATTATGTATATTAACATTAATTATATATAGTCATTAATATTAATTCTGTATATTAACATTACCATACAGAGTTAAATTTAAGGGGGTTTGGTGACTTCTTTTCTACCTTTCCTATTTCGAAAAATACTAGAGAATGGTTACATTTTCCTCCTACACCGACTCTCTGCGTTATCCTGAACTGACAACCAACAAGCACTTTATTTAAAAGAAACTTGTCCAACCTCTTTTCAAATATATAGTGGTACCAATTCTCAGATTTACTCACTAGGTAGGAACTTTATAGGCTCCACATCTAAGAAACCTACTTCATCTAATTTTTATTTTATATTTATATATATTGATATCTCGGTGATTTGGGTGTGTTGATTGACCCGAAAGATCTGATTTACCCAAAAAAAGATTTAAATCACCACTCACCATTACATTTTCTTCCTAAAAATGTGCATAGCAAGGATCCTTTCCTACTATTTAAATCTGTCAGCATATGGCCCATATATGTTCAAAAATATAAACTACTCCCCTAAATACTGTGAGGAAAGTACTAAACCTAGACCCAATTCAAAAGACATGGAATTAGTGCATAAGAAGGAAATTCCCTTCAGCCCAAAATGAGACCCCAAGAATGACCACTGAATTAGTAGTAGAAAATCCAATTGCCCATGTGCTTCCCTAATTCCCCAGATACTTTGGAGTCTGGAGCCTTCAATCATAGATTCCTAAATAAAACAATTTCTTGGTTGTGGGCTTCCACAAGCCTCTTCAGGCCTTATTTTTTCGAAGTGTTGCCCATCACCTGGATATTCAAAGACATGAAAATCATGGCTTTCACCTAATGGGGTGTTAAACTGCCATAGAAACTCGAACAACGGATTTTTCGTTCGTAAAGGATAGGTTCGTTTTGGATTTTTCTTCTGCTATGGCTAGGTAAGACTTTTGGCTTCTAGAACTTGGGCCATCATGCCAAATACCCATACCCAACTCCTTCTACATTAGGAACAACTGACCCTAAACCCTTATTTATAGATCATATATAATATCTCACCAGACCTCCATCACTACAGATACCCACTCTTCCAAAATATTGTGGTTACAGGGGGAAGTTAAGGGGTCCTCGGCCTATTGAAGGAAAGCAGAGGGAAGCCCAACAATAGGACAAAAATCCCTATTGATAGCTGCAACAGTCT
Source organism: Pinus albicaulis (assembly GCA_034641835.2). Lineage (NCBI taxonomy): Eukaryota > Viridiplantae > Streptophyta > Pinopsida > Pinales > Pinaceae > Pinus > Pinus albicaulis. Next base: position 78,293,550 of record CM076582.1, read on the forward strand.
TCCCTGACATCTCCCGTGAGGTTCTTGAAACCTCTCAAACCCATAAAACAGAATTGATAAGCAACCCCCTGGCACAACTATATATTAATATTAATTATGTCTATTAATATTAATTCTATATATTAACATTAATTATGGCAGTAAGAAACCCCCTGGCACAACTTGTACATGAAGCTCTTAATAATACTGGGAGGCATTTTTGTGTGGCTTCGGCGATAACCATAAATGTACTTCTTGAGATCAGAGTCCATGTATTAAAAAACTAAGTAAAGAAGGGGTTTCCCGTTCTTGCTCTCTATTTGTTCTACATCCAACAGCCTGACAATGTGGATGTACTGAGAAAGCATCTGCAGAAGGGAAATCTCACGGAGAGCGGTGGGAGGAATACCCTCATCGTCACTGTCCAGCGTTGTTTTCTTAAGGGCGACAAATTTCCCTGTGTTCTTGTCCTTAGCCTTGTACACCTTCCCATAGGTTCCTTCTCCCACCTTCTCCAACTTCTCATAAGCATCCATTGTTTCAGCACGCGCAGTAAAGTAGAAAATAAAAAGACTCGCAGAGCAGAGGATTCTCTAGTTCCCTTTGCATTTACCCATGCATTGTGACATTGTTCTGCAGATACTGGTTCCCTTTGAATTTACCATTCAGGGTTACCAAACCAAAGACACTCAAGAAGGATCACACAGTACTTGACTTTTGTAGTGAACTTTGTATCTAGAGCCCAATTCCAGCAAATTGGTGACCCACGCATTTTGGTAGATGACTCTGTTTGCAGTATCTTATATGTATTAAAGTTTCATTGCAGGAGATTCAGTTGCCAAAACCCTTTCAAGCATTGGTTACAAGAAAAAGCATCCGTTGCATAGCTAGAAATTATAGACATTTGGGAGATTTTATAATATGGAGCCAAAACATACCAGAAGTCATTTATTATAACATATCAAGCCTTGTATTGCAAATAAAGAAACTAGAAAATATACATTATCTATTCATTAATAAATGCACTAATTTTCCACAGTAAGTTCTGAAATATAATATCCACAATCGTGATCATCAGCTATTTCTTTCTTATCTTTCATTTCCACATAACGCATTCACTATGTGTAAAATAAAACAGAAGCAATGCATGGCACATACAGAAAAGGATGATAGTGCATCCAAAATTTGAAACTCCAATCCTCTCACATCAATTTGCCCATGCAAGTTGGGAAATTTTTCACCCTTTGACAAACAAATGTGAAATTGTGTACCAATTACCACCGCAATAAGATTAGAAAAGAAACTTCTCTTATGATCTTACATTCCAATGAAATTTCTATAAGCTAAAACAAGGGTAAAGAAAACTCAACACATATCCCTAAATTTATAAAACCCTTCAATAAAATGAAGGATTAATGCATTGCTGGCAATTTAGAGAGTAGTAAGTATCCCTTATTATAGTTATCCATATTATTTTCGTTGATTTGTAACAAATATCAAAAATTTAATATTTACATAGAATTACAAGTCTGTTAGAACCTAGAATTACAAGTCTGTTACAAGTCAAAAATTTAATATTTCCATAGAATTACAAGTCTGTTAGAACCTAGAATTACAAGTATGTACAAGTCTGTTTCACGTGTTTGCTTGTTTACAACTTACTCTATTATTCTAATTGCTACTCACTGATGCTTCTCTTGGCTTGCAGTACCTATATTTTTTTGTGCAATTAGAATAACAATTAATTGGATTACTATTGCTTTCGACTAGATCATGGGATTGATATCAGAGGGAGGCTCCAATTGAAGTAGAAGGATGAGGAGGCATTGGAGAAGGCGTGAAGGATGAACAAATCCCTTTGTTTTTAATTGTACTATTATTTAGTCCTCATCAAAGAATCCACTACAAAAAATCAATAAATTCATGATGATCCCTTTCTCAGATCAACAAAGAAATTGAGGACTTAGTTATGCTCCTTTTGAACATCCTTAGACTATGTTTGGAGACTTGTTAGGGCATTGAACCTAAAGTTTGTTCATACAACCTAATTTGAAATAACAATTCTTATCTTTATGACATCAGTAACATATCAAAATGAGTCTTGTGACTTGCGAAGGCCATGGGCCCTCCTTTAATATTGACAGTTATGAACATCACTCAGCCCTCTAGGATAGTGAACCTTGGGCAGAAAAGTTCTTTGAGTTGTGGCTTAGTAAACAAGGATTTTTTTGGAGTGTTTGTAAGATTTTGAAATAAATTTTAATGTAGTCACCTTCGACCATCATTAGGGTATCCTTATGATCATAATTCAAGCAAAAAACACCTTAATCTCATTAACAGATGTGTAGTCCCTTAAAGCTCCATGTATACAATTATGGTGTAAACATTGATAACAGTTTAACAGTGACACTTTGAGGTGTGACCTCACTTAACAAAATTAAATTTGAAAACACTTAACAACATTATTCTACCTGTAACAATATGTCCTCTTATTAACATTGATATGGAAACAACGTTGATGTTTGATAGTAACCGAGCCTCAAAGATATATTAATGATCGTTTTACAGTACATTGGATTTGATCTGAGTTCAATTTACCAGGAAACCTTAGGCAACAGGTAACTCTGCTCATGGTTGCGCAGATCAGGTGGTTCAAGTCACCAGCTGCATGGACACACAGATCAATAGAATGTCAGTTATGGGTTTTTTCGACAAAATAATCACTTCCCTGTATCCATCATGAACACATTGAAAATAAACAAAACAAAACCTTAAAGTAGACCATTTTTCCAAAAAATGTTTCAACAACTCAGATATCATGTCCCACATGAATCAAGATAAACTTCAAAACTAGATACAAACAAAATCCCATGAATTTGACATTGATATGTAGTGTTTCCTGCGATTTGGATCCCTTCCTATTTCAAGAGCAGTGCCGACAAGGGAGGCAGCAACTATCAGTTGAATCCTTTTTCTCACCGAGAGAACGCCACCAACTTATTTAGCAGCAACACGACCCAATAATCCATTGATTCACCAGCGTTAGAGGCCCTCACCAACATCTCGTATAGCATCTAAGCTCTCAGTTCCATAAAATGAAGCATCCAACAGTTTATGATGCCAGTAATTCATAACCCATTGACCCAACAAAGGTAGCTTTTTCATTTGGAGTTTCACCAGCACTCAGATATAGATCACATTCAGTTAACCGACAAGTAGCATACATACTTCTCGTTTGCAGGGTAAAGCACATCAACCCTAATATCTTCATCGAAAAAACTTCTCATGCCGAGAATTTTTCGCAGACGAAGAAATATCACAAGGTAGAAAATTTTATAAGATACATTTTCTATATTAACTGAAAATCTAATTGGTGACAAAAATATGAAATCTAGGTAATCAAAAACCCACACAACAAAAACCCTGTACACAACAAAAACCCACATCATTTTAGCAAATGAAATCCTACATTTCAAAAACACAAGGTCAAGGATTCGAATCTGAAAAAGACACATACCTTGTAGGAAATCACAGTTCTCAGCCTCCTTCCTAATGACATCAAGCACAAAATCAATGATATCAGCTCCTTCCGTGTAATGCCCCTTGGCCCAGTTGTTTCTAGCCCTGGATTGGCCAAAAACGAAGTTATCAGGTCTGAAGACCTGTCCATAAGGCCCGGTCCTCACACTGTCCATGGTGCCAGGCTCCAGATCCATGAGCACATCTCGGGGCACAAATCTCCCATAGCTCACCTCATTGTGGTAAACATTAACCCTTTCAAGCTGTAGATCTAAAGTGCCCTGATATATCTCAGTAGGATCAATCCCGTGTTCTTCACAGACCACTTCCCAGAACTTGGAGTCGATCTGGTTGCCACATTGGCCCCCTTGAATGTGAAGGATCTCTTGCATTTTTGCTATCGACCCAACTTAGATTTGGATCAGATCCTCCCTCCTTCCCTAGACAAACCATGCAACTAGAGGGAAATGAATGAGGGAAATTAAAACTTTTGATATTTGAAAATTTTTGACATTTTGAAATGAAACACGTGTATTTTTTTTAAGGCCACTCAAATTAATTTAAAAATAAATATTTTTTAATAATTATAATCATTTTTAAATAATTAAAATAATTTCTAAATAATTAAATTTTTGTTTATTTTGATTGTTTAAAAATATTTACAATAAAAAAATAAAACATATCTTTTTGAGAAGCAATTAAAGTTATATGAGTAAATAATGGACTGATTTTTGCATATAGTAATCCTTCTACCCTACTAAATCATCATGCTTTATTAAAAGGAGTTTTAAACTTTACAGTATTAAATTATGTTGTATTTTAAATAATTAGAGTTTTAATCTCTCTTTTTTTATATATTTTTTCTTTATAGTTTATGTATTATTTTTTCCTTATTTTTAAGTATTACTTTAAAAGTGAAATTTACATTTTTTCCTTTAATGATAGTAATCTATGTATTCATTCATTCAAATTAGATACATTTTCTATAATAAATAATAGTGTAGTCTAATTAATAGATGAAATGGTTTTTTTGATTGAAACCTGACAATATCAACATTGTGATTTCTTATTGTTTATAATCAATTTTTGAATACATAAATGAATTAAACACCTTAAAAATCTCTTTAGAAATTAAAACTTAATAAATTAAATAATTTAAACTAGTTTGGGTAAATAAGTGGTATTGTTGATTATAAATAATTATTAAAGAGATTAAATCTAAGACATTTATTTAAATTATTAATTATATAAAATTGTTGAACTTTTATTTCATAAACTAAGGATTTTGGTTGATTTTTTAATCTAATTATGTGATATTAAAGATGAATTATGGTAACTTAAAAATAAGTTTTATGTGGTTAAAAGGGAAGTAGTAATTTTATGGTATGAATGATTATTTTCAATGAAATTTTTGGTTTAGTAAGGATAACTCATCTATGGACATTTTCCATGATTTTTAAGACGGAGTCAATATAGAAAAGGTGATACTAGAGCTAAGTTTGTTCCAACTTAGCTATATCTTGAACAACAAATTGTTGTTGACATCAAGGATATGATAGAAATTTGGTGGGTTGTAGGGTAGTCTTGTCATGAAATAAATGTAATGTAGTTACTAGGTAGGTAGGGGGAACCATTTTGGTGGAACTTGGCCATAAATGGGACATCTATCCATGCATAGTTTTTTAAGAACAAATAAACCTAGTGGATTATCATTGTACAGGAATCACTTTAGGATCTAGGCTACTGTGCACACAGTAACTAAAGGGATATTAGTGAAACCCACAAAAGTATTATAGGTGCTTTTATATAAATAGGTGTTCTTGTGTTCTTATTGGTTAGTTATGGGAAAATGACAATAAAGTAAGAGAAGTTATAGGTGATTTTATAGAAATAGGTGTTCTTGTGCTCTCATTTGTTAGGTATGGGAAAATGACAATAAAGTAAGAGAAGGATTTGACTACTGGACAATTAGAGGAATGATTCCACACAAAACCAAGCGTGGTGCTGCAACACTTTCTAGACTAAGGGATTTTGAAGGGGTTCCCCCACCATATGACCAGAAGAAGAGAATAGTCATTCTAGATGCTCTGAAAGTGTTGAGGGTTCAACCAGGCACAAGTATTGTCTGCTAGGAAGGCTTTCCAAAGAAGTTGGCTGGCATCACTATGACACTATTACAGAATTAGAAGGGAAGAGAAAGGCAAAGGCTCAGGTATCATATGAGAGAAGAAAGAAATTGGAAAAATTGAGATCAAAAGAAGTGGAGTTAGATGAAAAGAAGCTTTCCCTAAAGATGGAGCTCTTAGCTTCAATAAAGTATTAGATAAGCTGCATGTTGTGCTCAATGAAGCAATCGATTTTGAAAATGACAAGAAAATATTTTTGAAGATGAGGTTTTTGACTAGAAAGATATAACAACAGAGAAATAATTACACTGTTGATACAATAATAATATAATCCGCATACAGCCTTCTCACATTCATGATCTAAGTATATAGTGAATTAGACAGAAGTAAGAACCTGATAAGTAGCAAGGAAATGAGCGATTTGGGGTTTGTTCAGCAAACCCTAGAAGCATCAATAACACAATAACGCGCCTTAAACCCTGTATTGTGATTTTCTCCGTCAGGAAACCTTTGAAGCAGCAAATACTCGTATAGATAATGAGCTTCAAGATAAAAATCCCATAGACATGAAGAGTGTCATACACCTTGTTCAAAAATTAGTAAATGAAACTGTGGATATAAAAAAGAAATCTAGAGAAGATACCTCTATTTAAATAACTTACAAACCATATTGCAGAAAAAAATTACTTCTTCAAAGCTAATTCGTTGAATTTGGAGGGCTTAGGGGATTGGGGGTTAGGGGTTAGTGGATTTAGGTGCATTTAGGGGTTAGGGGTTGAATAATGAGTTATTAGTTTAGGGATTAGAGATTGGGGGCTTAGGGGATTCGACCCGAACGTGTTTGGGTGGGCGCACTCTATCGAAACGACCTGACCCGAACGGGTTTGGGCGGGTGCCCTCAAACGAAATGACACGGCGCGCCCGACCGAAAGAAGGCATAAGGGAGCAAACGACGAATGGGCCGCACGGACATGCACAAGGCACCCATGTGGTCACAACTTAACAAATTTGATACGGCCACCCTCAAATGAAACGAACCAACCCGAAAGCGTTTGGGCGGGTGCCCTCACATAGCGCAACACGGTGCGCACGAATGAATGAAGGCACAAGGGAGAAAACAGAAAACGAGCCACACGAATGTGAAAAAGGCACCCATGTGATCACAACTTAGCAAATTTGATACGGCCACCCTCAAACAAAACAACGCGACCTGACCCAAATGCATTTGGGCAGGCGCCCTCACAATATGACGTGCCTGACCGAACAAAGGCACAAGGGAGAAAAAATCAAATGGGTCGCACGAATGTGCACAAGATACCCATGCGGTCACAACAGGTACTTAATGAGTGTGACAAATTTGGTCAGGCACCCTCACACGGCGCGACACAACATGCACTACCGAACGAAGGCACAAGGGAGAAACCAACAAACGAGGGTTAAATGGGACAGGTTGAAGTAAGGTTTGAGGTTGAGGTTTAGGGTTTTAGGTTTAAGTTATAGGTTAAATGGGTTAGGGGTTTAGGGGTTTAGGGGTTTAAATGGGTTAGGGTTAAGGGTTTAAGGAGTTAGTGGTTAAGGTTTAGAGGTTTAGGGATTTAGGGTTAAATGGGTTGGGGTTTAGAGGTTTATGGTTTAGGGGTTAAATGGGTTAGGGGTTGGGAATTAGGGTTTAATGGGTTAGGGTTTAAGGGGTTATAGGTTTAGGGTTTAGGGGGTTAAATGGGTTAGGGGTTTAGGGGGTTAGGGGATTTAGCAGTTAAGGATTTTAGGGGTTAGAAGTTAGGGGCTAATGGGGTTAGGTTTTAGGGGGTTAGTTGGGTTAGGGGTCGGGAATTAGGGTTTAAGGGGTTAGGGTTAAGGGTTTAATGGTTTAGGGTTTAAGGGGTTAGGGGTTAAGGGTTTATAGGTTTAGGGTTTAAGGGGTTAAATGGGTTAGGGGTTTACTAGGGGTTTAGGGGGTTAAATGGGTTAGGGGTTAAGGGTTTAGGGGTTAGGGTTAAGGGTTTAGAGGTTTATGGTTTAGGGGTTAAATGGGTTAGGGGTTAAATTAGTTGCTTATTCTTTGCGTCTCAATGTAACAATTTTGTAAGTATTGTTGCTTATTGCCATGTCTTCTTTATTTATTAATTTATAGTATTTGTTAGCCATTGCTTTACATTTATTGATGAAAATGTATATTGCAATCAAACAAAATGTATGTTCAATCTCCAGTTTCAAACTCAGCCACAGTGTTGTCACAAAATTGAAGTCCAGAGAATGGCCATCTGATGAAGTCTTAATAACCAGACTGCACCTCATGACTAGTCCAGAAACCATACTCATGTACTGATGGCGCTCAAGGAAACGCGTTCGAACGAAATAGCCCGACCCGAGAAAACAGAGCGGACATGGGAGATTGTTCAAACATGCCTCCGAGGACGAGCATGGCCAACATTACAGCTCATATGCTACTGAGTGGAGATGGAGAGAAGAAAGTCGATGACCCTAAAAATGACCTAAGGCCATTCTTTAGGCACACCCGAACAAAACAACTCAATTACCAACCCACCTTTCACATGAAAAGCCAACCCCTACCCCCGACCAGAAAGGGATAGCTGAATGACCGAATGATGCCACAAGGGAGCAAACGGAAAATGGGCCATCCAAATGTGCACAAGGCACTCGGGTGGTCACAACTTAGAAAAACTAATACAGGTGCCCTCGAACGAAACGACCCGACCTGAACGCACCCAGTCGAGCGACCTTGCACGACGTGACAAGGCGCGCCCGACCGAATGATGCCACAAGGGAGAAAAAAAAAAATGGGCTGCCCAAATGTGCACAAGGCACCTGGGAAGTCACAACTTAGCAAAACTGATATGGGCGCCCTCGAACGAAATGACCCGACACAAACGTGCCCGCTCGGGCGACCTCGCATGGCGCAACACGGTGTGCCCGACTGAACGATGCCACAAGGGAGAAAACGACAAACGGGCCACCCGAATGTGCACAAGGCACCTAGGCGGTCACAACTTAGCAAAACTGATACGAGCACCCTCGAACGAAACGACCCGACCCGAACGTGCCCGGTCGGGCGACCTCGCACGACGCAACATGGCGCGCCCGATCGAACAATGCCACAAGGGAAAAAATGGCAAACAGGCTGCCTGAATGTGCACAAGGCACCCGGGTGGTCACAAATTAGAAAAAGTGATACAAGCGCCCTCGAACGAAACGGCCTGACCCGAACGCGTCTGGTCAGGCGACCTCGCACGGTGCGACACAACGCGCCTAACCGAATGATGCCACAAGGGAGAAAACAAAAAACGGGCTGCCTGAATGTGCACAAGGCACCTGAGCAGTCACAACTTAGCAAAACTAATACGGGTGCCCTCGAACGAAACGGCCCGACCCGAAAACGCCTAGTTAGGCGACCTCGCACGACGCTCCCGACCGAACGATGCCACAAGGGAGCAAATGGAAGACGTGCTGCCTGAATGTGCACAAGGCATCTAGGTGGTCACAACTTAGAAAAACTGATACGGGCACCCTCGAACGAAACGACCCGACCCAAACATGCCCGATTGGGCGACCTTGCACGACGCGACACGGCGCGCCCGACTGAACGATGCCACAAGGGAGAAAATGGTAAATGGGCTGCCCGAATGTACACAAGGCACTCGGGTGGTCACAACTTAGAAAAAATGATACGGGCACCCTCGAACAAAACGACCCGAACCGAACGCGCCCGGTCGGGCAACCTCACACAAAGCGACATGGCGCGCCCAACCGAACGCTGCCACAAGCTAGGAGAAAATGGAAAATGGGCCGCCTGAATGTGCAAAAGGCACCCGGGCAGTCACAAATTAGCAAAACTGATACAGGCGCCCTCGAACGAAATGACCCGACCCGAACGCGCCCAGTCGGGCGACCTCCCATAGCGCGACACGACGTGCTCGACCAAATGGTGCCACAAGGGAGAAAACGACAAACAGGTCGCCCGAACATGCACAAGGCACTTGGGTGGTCACAACTTAGAAAAACTGATACGGGCGCCCTCAAATGAAACGGCTCAACCCGAATGCGCTTGGTTGGGCAACCTCGCATGACGCGACATGGCGCGCCCGACCGAACGATGCCACAAGGGAGAAAATGGAAAACGGGCCGCCCGAATGTGAACAAGGCACCTGGGTAGTCACAACTTAGAAAAACTGATACAGGTGCCCTCAAACAAAACGGCCCGACCCGAACGTGCCCAGTCGGGTGACCTAACACGGTGCGACACGACATGCCCGACCGAACGATGCCACAAGGGAGAAAATGACAAACGGGCCGCCTGAGCGTGCATAAGGCACCCGGGCGGTCACAACTTAGCAAAACTGATACAGGCGCCCTCGAATGAAACAGCTTGACCCGAACGCGCCCGGTCGAGCGACCTTGCACGATGCGACACGGCGTGCCCGACTGAATGATGCCATAAGGGAGAAAATGGCAAATGGGCCACTCGAACGTGCACAAGGCACCTAGGTGGTCACAACTTAGCAAAACTGATATGGGCGCCCTCGAACGAAATGACCCGACCCGAACGTGCCAGGTCGGGCGACCTCGCACGGCGCGACACGACGTGCTCAAACGAATGATGCTACAAGGGAGAAAATGGAAAATGGGCCACTTGAATGTGCGCAAGGCACCCGGGCGGTCACAATTTAGCAAAACTGATACGAGCGCCCTCGAATGAAATGGCCCGAACCGAACACGCCCGGTCGGGCGACCTCACATGGCGTGCTCGACCAAACGGTGCCACAAGCTGGGAGAAAATGGAAAACATGCCACTCAAACGTGCACAAGGCACCTGGGCGGTCACAACTTAGCAAAACTGATACGGGCGTCGTCGAACAAAACGGCCCGACCCGAACACGCCTGGTCGAGCGACCTCGCATGGCGCGACATGGCGTGCCCAACAGAATGATGCCACAAGGGAGCAAATGGAAAACGGGCCGCCCAAACGTGTACAAGGCACCCGGGCAGTCAAAACTTAGCAAAATTGAGACAGGCGCCCTCGAATGAAACGACCCGACCCAAACGCGCCTGGTCGGGCGACCTAACATGGCACGACACGACGCGCTCGATTGAACGATGCCACAAGGGAGAAAATGGAAAATAGGCCACCCGAACGTGCACAAGGCACCCGAGCAATCACAAATAAGCAAAACTGATACAGGTGCCCTCGAACGAAACAGACCGACCCGAACGCGCCCAGTGAGGCGACCTCGCACGGCTCGACACGGCGCGCCCGACCGAACGATGCCATAAGGGAGAAAATGGAAAATAGGCCGCCCGAACGTGCACAAGGCACCTAGGCAGTCACAACTTAGCAAAACTGATACGGGTGCCCTCGAACGAAACGACCCAACCCAAATGTGCCCAGTCGGGCGACCTCGCACGACGCGCCCGACCAAACGATGCGACAAGGGAGCAAACGGAAAATGGGCCTCCTGAATGTGCACAAGGCACCCAGGCGGTCACAACTTACCAAAACTGATACGGGCGCCCTCGAATGAAACGACCCGAACCGAACACGCCCAGTCGGGCGACCTCACATGGCGCGACATGGTGCGCCCGACCGAACGATGCCACAAGCTAGGAGCACACGGAAAACGGGCCGCCTGAACGTGCACAAGGCACCTGGGCGGTCACAACTTAGCAAAAATGATACATGCGCCCTCGAATGAAACGACCTGACTCGAACGTGCCCGGTTGGGTGACCTCGCACAACGCGCCCGACCGAACGATGCCACAAGGGATAAAATGACAAACAGGCCGCCCGAACATGCACAAGGCACCCAGGCAGTCACAACTTAGAAAAAATGATATGAGCGCCCTCGAATGAAACGAACCTACCCAAACACGCCCAGTCGGGCGACCTAACACGACGCGACACGACGCGCCTGACCGAATGATGCCACAAGGGAGAAAACGAAAAACCAGCCGCCCAAACTTGCACAAGGCACCCGGGCAGTCACAACTTAGAAAAACTGATACGGGTTCCCTCGAACGAAACGGCCTGACCCAAATGTGCCCGATCGGGCGACCTCGCATGGCGCGCCCAACCGAATGATGCCATAAGGGAGCAAACGACAAACGGGCCGCCCGAACGTGCACAAGGCACCCAGGCGGTCACAACTTAGCAAAACTGATACGGGTGCCCTCGAACGAAACGACCCGACCCGAACGTGCCCGGTCGGGCAACCTCATATGGTGCGACACGGTGCGCCTGACCAAACGATGCCACAAGGGAGAAAATGGAAAACGAGCCGCTCGAATGTGCACAAGGCACCCGGGCTGTCAAAACTTAGCAAAACTGATACGAGCGCCCTCGAATGAAACGACCTGAACCGAACACGCCCGGTCGGGCGACCTCACATGGTGCGACACGGCGCGCCTGACCGAACGATGCCACAAGGCCCAAATCATTGGAAGCGAGCCGCTTGAATCATGCACAGAGCACCAGCGGTCAACAATCAAAGCGATGCGAGCGCCCTTAGGCAGCGACCATTTGAACATGCAGTGAGGGCGACCTCTGATGCAACACGGTGTGCCCGACTGAACGATGCCACAAGGGAGAAAACGACAAACGGGCCACCCGAATGTGCACAAGGCACCTAGGCGGTCACAACTGTGGCCAATCTTGGAAGCCTCAGATATTAGCATTCAGGCCAGCCAGCACTGGTGAAGCCTCCAGTGCGACAGCGCCTGGCGAACGATGCCACAAGGGAACAAATGGAAAATGGGCCACCCAAACATGCACAAGGCACCTGGGTGGTCACAACTTAGCAAAACTGATACGGGTGCCCTCGAACGAAACGGCCCGAGTCGAATGCGCCTGGTTGGGCGACCTCGCACAACGCGAAACGACGCGCCCGATTGAATGATGCCACAAGGGAGAAAATAGGAAATGGGCCGCCCGAACATGCACAAGGCACCCAGGTGGTCACAAATTAGAAAAACTGATACGGGCGCCCTCGAACGAAACGACCCGAACCGAACGCGCTCAGTCAGGCGAGCTCACACTGCGCGACATGGCGCGCCCGACCGAATGATGCCACAGGGGAGCATTAAACGGAAAACATGCCGCCTGAACATGCACAAGGCACCTGGGTGGTCACAACTTAGCAAAACTGATACGGGCACCCTCGAAAAAAACGGCCTGACCCAAATGCTCCCGGTCGGGCGACCTCCCACGGCGCGACACAACGTGACCGACCGAACGAATATGCCACAAGGGAGCAAACAACAAACGGGCCACTCGAACGTGCACAAGGCACCCAGGCAGTCACAACTTAGAAAAAATGATACGGGCGCCCTCGAACGAAACAGCCTGAATCGAACCGAATGGCACCTTGAGAAGGGATAAAGGTAGCAGTTTCCTCTCACATGTGCATACTATAGATATGGAAGATGATATGAAAAATGTTTAAATCGTTAAAAAAAGAGAATTTCATTGTATATAAGGAATTCAACATAGAAGCCATGATGTTTGATATGATGTTAATATTATTCCTAAAGATTGGATCTTCAACCTTGATTCAAGTACAAGACATAGACCCGTATATATATGGAGGATATATTTGTGAATATATATCAGAAACTTTGTGAAGTATATATCATTTTTTTAGTATAAATGTTTCATTTGGGTTCTCAAACTATTTTTACTTGAAATTTTTGTGTCTTTCATAGAAAAATATGGTTGATATTTCAAGTTGATTCTCATCGTGTTAATATCTGAAATAAGTATTCATATAAATATATGGTTAATAAATTGGTCAATTTATCAATGTTACAAAAGAACGTCAATAATAATATATTTGGATCAATTTTATAAACATACGAAATATCTACAAAACTAAGATTCTTCTTAATATCCTTTTCATATTTCATTCGTGATAACCAAAAAAAAAATTATGAAGCTTATGATATACTATCAACACGAACACATAAAGTTGAAGTTAATGATTGGTTGAGGTGAAATAAAATTACACTTTTTATTTCGGTATTGCGATGCTTTGGAAAACACGTTGGAAAAGCGACGTTTTTCAAATAAACGTTGGTCTTGCGATGTTTGGCTTCAAAACATCGCATCCAAACGTCGCAAGACCGACGTTTATTTGAGAAACGTTGCTTTTCCGACGTTTTCTCCAAAGCGTCGCAATGCCAATGAATGTGTAATAGACATCGCAATTCTGACGTTTCATCCCATAAATGTCATAAGACCGACGAAGAGTTTAAAACGTTTCATTTCTGACGACAAACATAAACGTCGCAAAAGTGACGATGTCCCTAAACGTCGGTATAGTGACGATTTTTGGCGGGATTCGAAAAATTGATAGAAATTGGGGAAATTTCCAAAAATACCACAAAAGTGTCGGAACTAAAGTGTCGGAATTTCCGCCAAATGTATTAGTGCCACCATGCTATGTGTGGATATCTTGGGCTGTTGATTGTTGATATCACTTTGGGTCGAAGCCTAGGTAGTCTCTTTAAAAATAAAGTGCAAAGGATAGTACCATATCTGAAGTGCTTGGTATTCCCCTTCCGAATTGAAGTCAATTATTTTTTCAAATTGTTCAGTAATGTTGTGCACCAATCATACAATGTAGTTAGGCAATCAATTGCCAAAATCATGGTAGCTCATGAGGCCTGGTGTAGTGATGCTGATCCGGCTACTCTGACAATGGTGAAAAGAAGGATTTTCATGTGTAATCTATCTACATCTCTGATTGGGATTTGGTTCCCAACCTTAAATACTTTGGACTCAAATATTCAAAGGTAGATGGCTTCAACTTGATTGGATATTTTGATTTAGAATTTGATGGAGACAAAGAAAATTGTGTATCTACTTCATGCTATCTTGTGAGTCTGGGATTAGGAGCTCTCTCTTGAAGGTGACAAAAACAATCATCTCTAGTATATTCCATGACAAAATTAGAGTGTGTGGTAGCTGTAGAAGCAACAAAGGAGATTGTGTGGCTCAAGAAAAATATTGAATATTTGTAGGAGAAACAAGTGAATTCTACTCCTCTTCTAATTGACAATAATTTTGCAATCAAGATAGCCAAGAATCCCATATTTCATGATTGAACCAAATACATCAACAAAAAGCATAATTTGATTCGATATCATGTATAGGCCAAGGATTTTCATCTAATACATTGTTCCACAAATGAGAAAATTGTGAACATCTTCACTAAAGCACTTGGAAGAGTTAAAATTGGAAATTTCATAATGATGCTTGGGCTCACTAACAAACCTTCATATTAAGGGGGGGAATGTTATAAACCTAATCCTTAGGTATTGGGTGAAATTATAAATATTTTATAAATATGAAAATACAAAAAGTTAGACTAGGAAGAGATATCAAACCTTGGAAGTTAAAACAAAAGGTCACAACATCATTACATATATGTTGTGCTTGGTTAATGTAAATAAATTTTAGTTTTGTGAGTTACCTTGGTTTGACATATTTTATAAATTAGGGTTTATCACCTTTGTATAACAACTTAATTTCATTTTTTCCTCTAAGTTTTTGTCACGTCACAATTTCTCTTTAAATTTTGATCTAATAATATTTTTAATATTATCCTTCTTTTGAATGATTTTTCATTTATTTCCCAATGGTTTAGTCAAGACTAAGCATCTTTATGCCATCCCCACTTGAGTCAAAGGTGGTTTTGGTTATATTTTGAAGCAATTTTAGGAAGTCCCTTATCTTCCATCTTGTTTAATCGGTTCTTATATTATAGGACCTAATGATAATTGTGCTTGTAACGACCCATTCCCAATTTATACACAAAATAATATTAGCGTGTGTACGATATATGAATTTGATAGCTACACCTACCTATCTCACACACATCGCACTAGTACACCTACCTACTAATATCAAGATTACATAAGTGAGGGATTTAATATTAAGATTTCAGATTAATATTAAGATTAACTAAGTATAAATTATGTGAAAAGGACTAATAAAAGAAAATGACATAATAAAGTTAATTCATTAAATAATGTAAAGACACATACTCCATACATAAGACAACCGTATAAGTTCATCTCCATAAATATATTCGTACCCACATTAATGTGGATCACATCACCATGAAAACATGTAATACCAACATTCAAGTGGATAAGACCTCGAGAGGAAAGAGGTGGTAGGGGAAGATTATTTAAATCCACATTAATGAAAATATCACACCACCATAAATACATATAATATCACCATTAATGAGGAAGGCCTTGGGAGGTAAGAGGCAGTGGGGAATATTATTTAAGTATGAAACATGGAGGAGAAGGGGGGCGTTTTTTGTTTTGGGGAGAACAAAGGAAAAGGAATTCTGCTTGAGTTAGATAAACTGTCTGGGAAGGAGTCTCGGGGTTCTTGGAAATCTGGGCACGGGGGCAGAGGAGACATCCTCTGGGTCTGGGATTGTTCCTAGATTGGCTGGGAGGATTTGATTATTCCGATAATCTATTCACGACATCACAAGGAGCTCAACAAATCTTCATCCCGCTTCATGATTTGTAAATTTGTGCTGATTTTCAGGTATTACTCTATGTATAGATTAATTTTGCAGGCTGAAATTTCAATTTAGCTGTTACAATGTTTCATTGGATCTGTTTTTACTTAAATCAAAGTTCAGATAGGTACAGTTAAGAAATCAGGGGACAAAGTCATTACACATGGTATCAGAGGGTGTTTCAAACCCTTTTTCGACCTTATAGGCCCATTAAATTTCATTTATAAGCTTCTGCGTGTTTAAACTAGTCTATGGCTGTTCCATTTTTTTTTAATAGTAGACAAACATTAATATAGATCAGAGCTCTTGTTCAAAATTTTAGACCTGTTAGTTAAGATTGATGTTAAACCTGCTTGAGTATTTTGAGTCTTCTGTCTTAGCTATGGAAGATAATAGACAGATTTTAAGTTTAATCCCTCTGGCCAATAAAATAAGTACTGAAGCTATCCCTGAGTATTTACAATCTACTTCAGCAACTCGGTTATAACTCTGCCTGAAGAGATCTTGGTCAATCCAGGAGATCCGCTTTATTCTAGCTTTCAAGGTCACGCATATACTCCAAAATTATTAAGAGGGTGATCCAAAGTATTATATATATATATATATGTAGATTAGGCCTGTATCAAGTACCCAAAATCATACTTTCCCCTAAAAATGGAATTGAAACACAATATAAATAATTGGCAAAGATAATCCTAGGAATAACAGTGATCAAATATAATCTATCTGCTCAACCATACATGAGACAAAAGATTAGAAACATAAATGACAGAAAAATAGGCTAAGCCAATGAAACAGTGAACCATAACAACGAAAAGAGAATTGGCATAAATAGATGATCAATCACATATGTTAGTATGAATCTTTTGTCGAAGTGTACGAAAAAAGACCACTTTAGCTACGCATAACTTATAGCCCTAACATCACATATGGCTGCCAATATCTTCAGATCTACAGTTAGTTGATCAAGACAAGTGCTGCAAAAAACCAGATCTATGCATAAAGAGACATTAAGCAGTAAAAACAAGGTTTTGCTCCATACATCCAATAGACAAGACAAGAACAATGTTTTTTGAAAGAATTTTTGTATTAAGGGCACCTGGGAGGAAAAAAAGAAGGTGTTTCCAATTCTCCTCAATGGGATGGGTTCTTGGAAGTCCTCAGCACTTCAGATCTAGCATTTCTCTCTCCTGTTGGTGTAGAAAACCAAGACAAAGATAGAACTCAAAGGGAGCTCACACAGCAAATAATGGAAAATATGACAATGATAATGGCTCAAAGTCAGACCAAGAGTTTAGATCCAGAGTGATCTAATAGGCAACAAAAGGTGAAGAATGGTAGGAAAAACCCTCCTATTTATAACAAATATTGGGTCATTCTAGATCTTGGTGCATGATTAAAATAACATTAACCAAATCTAGATCCACCTTTTATGGAATATTTTATTATATTTGTTGGAGAGAAAAAGTATTTGACTTGGGTCAAATCCCTTTATTTGTGAATAATAAATAAATAAATGATTTATTTATCATTTTAAGGAAGTGGTTGAAAGATAATAAAATAAATAATGATTTATTTAATTATTTATGGGTGATTTAGTCATATTTAACAAGGAATATTATTTAAATAAGATTTAAATAATTATTCCTAGAAAATAATAAGACAAATAAAGATTTATCTAATTAATTTCTTTGTTTTGGGTTAAACATGACCGGGAATAATAATTGAATTATTGTTTAATTAATTATTCCTTGAGGAAAATCAAACAAATATAGGTTTGTTTAATATTTCCTTTTGGGGTTTCCTGTTTAGACCATAAACAACCTAATAAATGTGTTTTATTAAGTTATTTTACATAGTGAAAGCAATTTTATTTAGGGTAAAATTGGTCTTACATGGTGTACTTGGGTCCATCTAATGATAGTAGGTTAGATGACCAAAAAATGGTGTAACAGATTGCCCCCCAGCGTGCGAGTGTTAGGAGAAAATCGTATGACTGAAGTACATTGTAAGAACTCAATCACCAGACATCAAAAGGGAAGTCAAAGAGAGAAATTTGAGGTAGAATAATGTGCTGAAGGACTAGACCCTAAGGAGACGAGACTTACAGGTGCAAAAAGTCTCTTTTTATGAGAGGCTACCTGTGCTAAAGGTGGTGGGGGAGGCATACCTATGCCCACCGAGACAAAGTACAAAAGAATAGTGTGTCCAGTAAACAAGGGACCGAACCATAAAGTACAGCCGGCATAAACATGAGCCAGGTAAAAATACAATGAGGGATCTCATATACATGCTGTGCTTGGGATAACAGCCAGGACTTATATAGTAATATCTGAGTACATGAGATACAAATACAACCCAAATGCCCCCTATAAGTGGGGAAGGGCTCACAAAATCTGACTGATACATGCAAATCAAAGAAGCGCTGCAAGCGGCTAAGGCCGACATCATCAAATATATGGAGCGGCATCGAAGGCTGCAATGAAGAGGTCATCCGGGCATGTGGGGGGCTACCTGCAGCGCCGCCCCCTCATGAGGGCTGAGACATCTCTCACACACCCGGGAATCACCAAAAGCGACTGCTGCATCACTGAACCATCAAGCATACGGATCTCGATCATGCTGAAAAGAGCTGGAGTGGAGAAACAATCAAGTCAAAGGGAAATGAGAGATCCCTTTGCCTGATCCGAGGCACCGAAAAAGAGTGGAAGCTGGAACCAAGGTACACCGCCCTCTAGACCTATCTTCTAGAATGAAGGAGCTGATGTCGACAGAAGGAGGTCCGCGATAAGTGAGGAAATGAGAGATCCTCAACTAAGGCACAAGAGAAAATAGTAGAGCGAATGACAGAATAATACCAATGATGATGATGGAATGAAGGGGAATGAGTAGAAAATGGACGAATTCCCTTGCTAGAGCATAAAGGACATGAATGACATGGCAGCGACTGACACAGTATCATAAGGGATAGGGGACAGTGGGACAGACAACCATAATGTGTCACACAAGAGAGAGACCAAGCAATGAAGGATGGAGGACTATAGCGGGGTACAAAGGGACTTGGGATAGACTCCATGAATGCGATGATGACTCAACTTGGATGCTCTAAACAAGGGTGACTCGATGGTGCTGCCACACAGTAAAGGTCCCATGGGGGGCCATGAAAACATGAGTACAAGATGGTATCTCATGACGAAAATCGACACGAACAAAGACAAGTATGGAGGCAAAGTGGTGCCCCAAGTACAAGTGTTGTAAGTGAGGAAATTCGATTTTGGGGGGAGGTGAAGTGACCCTTCTGGACAAAGTATGTCCTGGTGAAGTATCAAAGTACGAAAACGAAAAAGATGCTGGCTATCGAAAAGAAAATAAAACATGCATTTCAGAAGGGAAATGCTAAGGGTAATATTTCTTAAGATAGAGTGCATTGCGAGGATTAGGAAGGGGGTTGCCTTCGAAGTCCTCTAAGAGGTATGCCCCCTTACTGGGATCCTTACTGATGATGTAAGGGCCTAGCCATAATGAGTCAAACTTCCCATGATCAAGAACATCATAGGCCTGGTCATATACTAGAACAAGGTCACCTTCGTGAAAAGTACGAGTGTGGACTTTTCGGTCATACTGAGCTTTGGTGCATTTCTTAGCCGCTTCAAGGGTTTGCAATGCAACATGACGGTCTTCGGAGGTGCCTTCAAGCATGATAATTCGTTGTTATAGAGGTTGGGTATCAGGGAGAAGTTCAACGGCCAGATGAAGGGAAGGGATTTCACACTCGATCGGTAAGACTGCCTCCTCTCCAAAAACGAGGTGGAAAGGAGTAAACCCGGTGGCGGTTTTAACAGAAGTTCGATAGGCCCACAAAGCAAGGAAGAGCATAAGATGCCAGTTGGTTTTGTGCTTATTCACTGTTCGTTGAAGCATAGTCTTGAGGATTTTGTTGACTGCTTCAACTTGGCCATTACCTTGGGGGTAATAGGAGGAGGAATATTGGTGCTCAAAACCCAACAGTGAGGATAGCTCACGCCATATCTCATCTTAAAAATGTCGGCCGTGGTCAAAGACCAGTTGTTTCGGAACCCCAAATTGAGCGATAACGTGGTTAAAGAAAAAGAGGGTTGCGGTAGCTACTGTGTTGTTAAATTTTGGCATAGCTTCGGCCCATTTAGTGAAATAGTCGACCGCCACGATGATATATTTATGGTTACCAGCGGATGGCGGGTGACACTCCATAAAGTCGATGGCCCATTTATAAAAGGGACCAATTGAGACGACTGGATGGAGGGGAGCTGGGGGAGCTCGCGCCTTAGGGGAAAAATGTTGGCAATTGGAACAGTGTTTGACTGCTTCAATGCAATCACTGAAGAGGGAAGGCCAGAAATACCCAACGCGCATGACTTTTTGGGCAGTAGCAAGACTAGAGAGATGGCCACCGCAAGCTCCGCTATGGCAGACATTGAGGACTTGTTCAGCTTCAGTGTGCGTGAGACAACGACAAAGGACAGTATCTATACCACGATGATAGAGGTCGTCACCGATAATAAGGTAGCGAGGAGCCTGGTGTCGGATACGTCGCCGAGCGTCACGATCAAGGTGAAGAGCGAACTTTTGGGTTCACAAGTAAGTGAGGATATCGCCGTACCAAGGATCGTCCGAAGTAATGGCGAATAAGTGCTCATCAGGAAAATCATCATTAACTGGAGGATCTTGTGTTCCGGTAGGTAATTCAGAAATGAGTTCAGCAAGGGCTAAACCTTTCTTACTTTTTGGTGTGACAAATTCGAGGTCGAATTCTTGAAGGATGACGACCCAACGGGCGTACTTCCCAGTGAGGATGCGGCGACTCAATAGGAAAGCCATGGGGTTGGAATTAGTCACGACCTTGGTGGAACGCATGAGGATGTAATGACGAAGTTTTTGGACCGAGAACACGACAACGAGTGCTAGTTTTTCTTCATGTGAGTAGGAAACAGGAGGCCCTACGAGGTTCTTACTGACGTAGTAGATCACATGCTCGATATCGTTGTCATCTTCCTGGATAAGAACTCCAGCGACCGAATAGGTGGAAGCGGAGATATACAGGATGAAGTCCCTATCAAAGTCGGGAGGGAAAATCAAGGGAGCGGATGTGAGAGCATGCTTGAGGGCAACGAAAGACTCATGAGCATAGGTATCCCATACAAATGGGATGTTAGAGCGGAGGAGTCTAAGGAACCCATGTGCGGTGGTGGCATAGTTAGGAACGAACCGACAAAGAAAATTAGCTTTGCCTTGGAGACTTTGTAGCTGGCGTAAGGTGCACGGAATGGGAAGTTCAAGAATGGCTTGAACTTTCAAAGGGTCAAGAGTGATATCGTCCTTAGACACTATGAAGCCTAGGAGACGGCCGGTGGGAACGCAGAAGATGCATTTCAACGGGTTAAGGTGGATATTATACTTGCGACATCGGAGAAAGACAGTACGCAAATCGTGGAGGTGTTGCGCCCGATGCTTAGAACGTGCCGTGAGGTCGTCTAAATAAGAAAGGATAATATGAGCTAATTCATGGAAACAATAAGACATGGCCCATTGAAAAGTGGCGCCGGCGTTTTTAAGGCCGAATGGCATGACCCGGTAAGCAAAAGTTCCCCACGGACTGATGAACGCGGTTTTAAGTTGATCAACAGGATGGATAATGATTTGATTGTATCCATAGAAACCATCCATAAAGGATAGAACCTCATGCCCCGCACACTCATCAATGATTTGGTCAATAAATTGTGTGGGGAAGTTGTCTTTGGGACAAGCTATGTTCAAGTCGCGAAAGTTCGTGCAGACACGGATGGTGCCTTGTTTCTTGAGGACGGGAACTGGGTTGGACACCCAAGTGGTGTATTCAATGGGATAGATGAAACTAGCCTGCTTGAGCTTGTCGATTTCGGCTTTGATAGCATCACGTCTGGACGAATTAATAGGTCTCAATTTTTTACGGACTGGGTTGGCATCGGGCCATGTGTCGATATGATGTTCGACAATGGTGGTATCGAGTTTGGGCATTTTGGAATAGGACCAGGCGAAAATATCACGGAATTCTTTGAAAAGCTTAGTGTAAGCCTAGATTTCTTCTGGGGTGCATTGGGCGCCCAAGGTGATATATTCTTCGATTCCCGGTTTGACCGAAATGTCAATTTTAATGGTAGGAGAGATATTGGCCATGTTTCCTTCTTCGAAAGCATCAGGTGCAGGGATGGGATTTTTGAACCAATCGACTGCATTGGGAATGAAGTCTTTGGTTTCCACAGCATATTGGTCATGGGACTGCTGTGGGAGGAAGTATGCGCAATGGTGCATATCATCCCACGGAAAGTCAGGGTTGGTCATGGCTTCCATAATGTCTTCATCGGACTGGAAGATGGGAAGACTGGAGGAAGGAGGATCACCCGAGAATGTAGTAATGGCTGACTGGTCATCCTGTGGAGAAAGGATGACATGTGCAATGTCAGTAGATCCAAGGTCTACTGAGGTGGAGCCGAGAGTGTCCGCAGGTAGGAGGTTAGGCGAATCATCTCTCAAGGATGACGATAGGTAAAAAATGGTGGTCGAAGGCTCTGTCGTGGCGACAGCGGGAGGAAGAATGTGAATGGGAGGAGGAAGATCCTCTGGTCCGACTGAAGTAGAACTCACAAACAAGTGAGAAGGTATCTTGTCATGCGTAGCCTTGAATTGGCGGTACGTGTCTAAGGAGGAACGATACTCGTCAAGGCGGGGACAGAGGTGGGTGTAATGGCCATGGAAATCGCACAAAGCACAAGGGTGATTCGTGCGCAAGGTTTTGAGTTTCGGGATAGAATCCGGGATGGTCACGTAGACTTCGGGGATATCAGATTCCGGAAACGTCTCGTTGACCATGGTCTTGAGGTGTGGCAATTCAGGACACATGTGGGTGGCGTGACCGACAATATCGCACAAAGCACACTAGATAGCGCGCTTTAGCGGTCGAGGAGGGGTAGGGTTCGTCGGGGCGGCTTGGTCCTGATTGGTTTTTGTGTGAGCTTTGCCCCCGTTGCCTGATACTGTCGCAACCGGAGATGGTACGGGCTGAGGTGTGTGAGGCACCGTGGTAGCAAGGGAAGGGACGGGGATCGGTTGAACTGGAGTCAAAGCAAGGTAGGGTTTGGGGTGACTAGGTGGGGTAGTGGCTGGAGGTTCAAGGTACCAGACGGGGATACCCAGGGTCAGGTTGGGGAGACAGAGGGTAGCCATAACGGCACCGAGTACACTCCAGGAGGTGGAATGAATAACGGTATCTGACCGGAGGGGTAATGGCCGGGCGGAACGGCTCCGAGGTGGCTAAGGCCAGGAGGAACCGATCCAGGAGTATAGAGGGGCTCATGGATACCAGCTATAGGAGAGGGGCCAGAAGGAGGAGGTTCGGCTAGCTGAGATGAATGGCTAGGAGCGGGTTGCGGTGGGCGAGGTTGAGGTTGCTGACTAGCCGCAGCGGGCTGTTTAAGGGTTTCCCGAGATGATTGCATCATGCAAACATTCGATAAGATGGGATCAGAGATAGGAGGAGGAGGAAGACCAGGGAAAGTACCAAACAAAGAGGAGTCTTTGTAGATGATGGGAGAGACACTGGTCAAGGAATCGACGGTTTTCGTATTGGCTACAGAAGAGATGGTCGTCTCAGGGGAGGTCTGAGACTTTGGATCATGATATGTCAACTAGTCGATGGTGACTATCTTTCCATTATGAGGAAAAGACATCTTACGAAAAGCCGCGGAAGGGACAACAGACATGGCATAGGTGTAGCTTCGCCCCAAGATAATGTTGTAATCTAGAGGGGCGTCGATGACTTCGACATCAACGCAAACAGTCTTGCCTGCAAGAGTGATGGGACAATTACGGAAGAGGCCAATGGGCTGGGAGGCGTGGCCATCCCACTCTCGAAGGGTGATCATGGACGGGGCCAACTCAGGAGATCCGAGTTGCTTCCAAACTGAAGCGGACATCACACAGGTGGATGCCCCCTCATCAATTATACATCGAGAAACGTTAGCGTTCCGGATTTTGACTGGGATTTGGAAGGCTACGGAAGAAGGAAGAGGAGGATGTTCTGATTGATGGGCATCGAAAAAAATCATTTGGTCATCAGCAAGATCTACAGCGCCCATGGCAGATAGCAGAGACTTCTTTTGGGAAGGGCACGACTGGAGGAGTTCCAATGTGGAAATGGCAGCAGGAGACTGCGCCAAATCATCTACTATGATATACGAATGAGCAGCTCGACCAGAAGTAGCATTTCGGCATAGTGTTCCCTTAGGAATCTTGGTATGAACCTCAACTTTGGGTTGAGGGATATGTAAGGGACCATTGGATGTCGAAAGAGGCTTTGTAGAACCTGAAGAAGGGGACTCGGGGGCAGACTGAGCGGAAGGCTTGGGGTACTGGCGAGACCGAGTTTGAAGGTGAAGGTCGGTGGTTGGGGATGGATCAGAGTGAGTCATGAGGATCTGGTAATCAGAGGAACTAGAAGGGGAAGGTTGAGTGGCGACCTGTCCGTCAGGTGGTTGGGCAGCCACGAATCCTTGTTGGGGGAAAGGATCGGTAAACACAACCGATTGAGTAGTGGCCACATTAGGGGGAGCATGAGGGGAGGCATGTTGTCCTCGCAATGTGGCTTGAGACTCCCACATCTACCGCATCTGTGGTAAGAGGGGACAATCGTGGGTGTAATGACCGTAAACACCGCAACACGAACAAGGCTTATTTGTGCGAATAGGCCTGTCCGGCTTGGGCTGAGTGCCCTGTTGCTGGTTAGCAGTGTTAGGGTCAAGACCTTGAGGATTGGGTCCACGAGTACCAGGGGCAGATTGATTTTGATTGCCTTTCCGCCTTCTTTGAGAGGAAGGGGGATTAGTCGCACCCTGTTGTGCAAATACTTGCCCTGGAGGGGGCCGTAGGTGCTGTTGCTAGGGTTAAGAAGGCAAGGGGGGTGGAAGTACAAATGCTGGAGGAGCTGGAGCACTAGGCTGAGGATAAGGATAATGATTAGGTTGGGCAACATTGAGGTAAGAAGGAGGTTGGGCAAAAGGATGAGGCATGCCGTATCCTGGATACATGCTACTTGGAGGGGGAAAAGTGCTAGAGGTGCTGGCCCCTCCCGGAGGGAGACCATAGCCCATAGGAGGTTGAGCATATGGATGAGAAAGGGCTCCAACGATACCGTCGGCGGAATGAGATGCCCCCGGGGCGTTAGCGCCACCGGGCCTGGGGAGGTCAGGAAGGACGGTATAAACATAACCAGACTGAGCATAGATCAGGTCATATTTCAAGGCGATTTGGAGGGCGGCTTCTTCGGTTTGAGGGAAATGAGAGGCGACATCTTTGCCAATGGGAGGTAAGAGAGTGTGAAGGAACCAGTCCATATAAACCCGATCCTCGAAGGTGGGAGCACGACATAAGCTCCGTCTTCTCCGCCATTCCTGGACATGAGTGGAAAGGCGGGTTGAAGAGGTTTGACGGAAGGAGGTCAAAAGCTCTGTACCAGTGTCGTATCAGAGAGGGAGCTGGAAATAAGATAAAAAGGCTTGGGCAATGGTCGCAAAGGTGGTATGGGAAGAGGTGGCCTGGTCAACATACCATTTAGAAGCTTCACCCGTAAGCGTGTGTTGGAACAACCGAAGACGGATGGAATCATCGGTAATGGAATTGGAGGAACACCACATGTGGAAAGATCGGACATGGTTGGTTGGATCTTCTCCAGCAAGGCCTTCGAACTTAGGGATGTCGGAGGGGAGCTTGGTTGGCATAGCAGGCCAACCAACATCATGGCGGATAGGGTCATTGGTCAACTGATTGAGATCAGGGAGGCTGAGGCCTGCCATGTAAGGGAGCAAAGGTGCAGCTGAGGTAGTTCCTATGTCGATTCCGCTAGTAGTAGTCCCGACATTAGGGTCGGGATTACCGCTAGCGTTAGGCCCTGGACCAGACATAGTGAAGGTGACAGGGGGAGAACCAGAAGTAAAAGGAGAACCCAATGAATCAGAAGAGGAGTCAGAGTGCGGACTCGGAGGAGGACTAACTCGACGACGACGAGAAGGAGTAGGTCGGCCGACCGGAAATTGAGGGTGAAGGCCAAGAAGTCTCTGGGATGTGCGCCTTGGGGGCGCAATGGTGACAACACAAACACGACACAAGGGGAAGAAGAACGACCAACAAAGGCAGGGAGGTGCAGAATCAAGTGATTACAATGTCGAAACAAGGGCAAAAAGGTGCAGTGTCAATTGATTTTACAATGTTTTAAAGTCTTTGCCTGGCGGTGTTAACCAGGCTCTTCTTCGCTTAGGGTGAGTGTGTGGCGTGCGTTAATTTTAATTTTTAAACCCAGACGTTTTGAGAGTAAAAGAAAAAGTGTGCTGCGTAACTGAAAATAAATCTGCAGAGAACAGTATATAATTCTAAAATAAGAGAAAATTAACAGCTAACAATGCATCGATCTAACCCAAAAAGGCGGGTCTCTCAAAACTAATCTAAAAGAGGGAAAAAATCTAGTCAAAACACACTAAAAAGAGGCCAATAGATCTAGGGTCGAAAGGGACAGGGATCTAAAGGAGAAATCTGCTGAAAAGAGGTGCAAATCACAGCTAAGAGGCAGAGGCAAGGTGGCTGGAAAAAAGGAGGAAATCAGCAAAAAGCAGAAGGGGCAAGGAGGAGGCCCTAAAGGTAGATCCAAAAAAATCTTTAGGAGGTGATTTGAAAGGGAGGAGAGCTGATTAAAAGGGATCTGAAAAGGAGGTATCAGATCTGGAAAAGGGGCGGCTGAAACTCTGAAAACAGACACCTGAAACAGTTAAAACTCTTCCACCAAAAGTGGAGGGTACTGAAGCCCTAGGGGGCTATGTTCCCACTTAGATGAGAAAAACAGATCAGAAAGAGGTCGAAACGGGCTGAGACAGAGGCTGGAAAACCCTGACAGAACCTTCAGAAAAACCCATAAAAATTGCGGAAAAAGAGCAGAAAAATTGGCAGGTCGCAGGTTCTGACCTGTTTTCTGTGCAGGTCGCAGATACTGGGCTGAAAAGTGTGACCTGGAGGTCCAGGTCGTAGGTTTTGGGCTGAAAAGTGCGACCTGAAGCTCCGGGTCTCCCGGCGGCAGATTTCCGGAAAAGTTGTCGTCTTAGTTGCGGCTGATGTCTGTCACCTACGCAATAGGGCCAGAAACACGTGGAAGTTATAAATTTTAATGTTTTAGGGTTTTATAGGTGAAAAAAAACATGAAAATAGGAAAAACAAAAATCTGAAAAGAAACCCTAGGGTCTGAAGTAGCTGGATATGCAGGAATATGAAAAACGACAGCGGTCGTAATTGAAAACCTGTGTGGAGTCGCCAGTTGTTAGTATGAATCTTTTGTCGAAGTGTACGAAAAAATACCACTTTAGCTACGCATAACTTATAGCCCTAACATCAAATATGGCTACCAATATCTTCAGATCTGCAGTTAGTTGATCAAGACAAATGCTGCAAAAATCCATATCTATGCATAAAGAGACATTAAGCAGTAAAAATAAGGTTTTGCTCCATACATCCAATAGACAAGACAAGAACAATATTTTTGAAAGAATTTTTGTATTAAGGGCACCTGGGAGGAAAACAAGAAGGTGTTTCCAATTCTCCTCAATAGGATGGGTTCTTGGAAGTCCTCAGCACTTCAGATCTAGTATTTCTCTCTCTTGTTGGTGTAGAAAACCCAGACAAAGATAGAACTCAAAGGGAGCTCACACAACAAATAATGGAAAATATGACAATGATAATGGCTCAAAGTCGGACCAAGAGTTTAGATCCAGAGTGATCTAATAGGCAACAAAAGGTGAAGAATGGTAGGAAAAACCCTCCTATTTATAACAAAATATTGGGTCATTCTAGATCTTGGTGCGTGATTAAAATAACATTAACCAAATCTAGATCCACCTTTTATGGAATATTTTATTATATTTGTTGGAGGGAAAAAGTATTTGACTTGGGTCAAATCCCTTTATTTGTGAATAACAAATAAATAAATGATTTATTTATCATTTTAAGGAAGTGGTTGAAAGATAATAAAAAAAATAATGATTTATTTAATTATTTATGGGTGATTTAGTCATATTTAATAGGGAATATTATTTAAATAAGATTTAAATAATTATTCCTAGAAAATAATAAGATAAATAAAGATTTATCTAATTAATTTCTTTGTTTTGGGTTAAACATGACCAGGAATAATTATTGAATTATTGTTTAATTAATTATTCCTTGAGGAAAATCAAACAAATATAGGTTTGTTTAATATTTCCTTTTGGGGTTTCCTGTTTAGACCATAAACAACCTAATAAATGTGTTTTATTAAGTTATTTTACATAGTGAAAGCAATTTTACTTTGGGTAAAATTGATCTTACGTGGTGTACTTGGGTCCATCTAATGATAGTAGGTTAGATGACCAAAAAATGGTGTAACAACATAAGTTATAGGAAAGAATTTTACAGAAAACCAATGGTTATTTTCACCCTCTTAAAGGTATTTTCTCACATTAAGATACTGAAAATGAAAGCATCGGTAGAATATAATACATAAGAAGAGCTCAAGAATATAGAATACGATATTAACTCTGTAGGAATGTTGTGAGTAAGACGTGTTTACAGCAGAACAATAGTTCTCCTCTCAGAAACACTACTCGACTAGCATAGATCACCCAATTCCATTTTCATAAGAATTTGCAAATTAACTATCCTGCAACAATCTAGAAGGTGACGTGCACGAGAATGAAAGAGGGGGAGGAGAATCAAAATTGGTGACCATCTCTCTAAATTGAGAGGGCATGAGAAAGTAGTGAGGCCCTGACAAAATTCTGATCGAAAAATTTGTAGGCTCCTTATCCACCACCTCTCGCGTGTTGGCCGTGTTCACCGACCATTTGTGTGGCCAGCCGAATTCGATCCACGATCGATCGCTTTCCATTTCTTTTCATCCACAAAATTTCCTTCGATCTTGATAGCCAACCTAATCGACAGCAGGGTTCAAACCTACGCGGGCATAGCCCATCAAATTTCAAGTCTGTCTCTGTAACCTCTCGGACTCATATGCATCAGTCTCAGCGTCAGAATCAAGTTAAGTAAACTTGAAACTTCTTTCCATGCAACTTCTCATCACGACCCTGATGTAACAGTGCCTGCGGGAGGAAATTTAAGGAAATCAAAGGGACAACGGATTGCCATCTGGGTCATCTATACGATTTGCTGTCAAAAATTAAAAATTGGTGTGTATATAAGGTGAAGCCACCGAATAAAAAATAAATCTCTCTCTCTCTCTCTCTCTCTATATATATATATATATATATATATATATATCTATTGTGCATATTGCAAATGGAGAGTATATATATTTGCACCACCGATTCGTCACTGCACATTAAAATATATTAATATATATATGCTAACCTAAATCTGACCCTTATAATATTGAAAAATCCGCATATAGCATCAAACCAACAGTTCGCATTGGTAATAAAATGGTGGGTTCAACATTTTATATGGTTCACATTCATATCAAAGTTTCCATATGTTTATGTTTAATATTTAATATGTTTATAGTATGTATCGATGTTTAATATGTATATGCATTGGCAAGGCTCGATCAAATGTTTACAATGCAAATGTTAAAAGGCGCGAACTATTAAAGTTTTGTAATGCAGAATTATGGGCGGATGTCGGGGTTTGACCCCACAACCTCCTAAACCACGAGCGCACACAACTACCAATATATATGTAGACTGTTAATATATATATTTTAATCTACATATATTAACAATTTCCAAAAGTTTAAATTTTAGTTGTGGAATTCATACTTTATTATATATATAGATGGAGGAATGTACTAAGCATACTTCTGAAGCATACTATTATCAGTTACAAAATAAAAGAGAATGTGAGTTGTCCTCAACCAACGCTAATTTTTTCTTACTGCATTCGATTAATTAAAAATAAAATTTTAGTGCAAGGATTATATTTGTCTATATCTCAAGCTAATTGTAAATTGGGTGATGTGTAAAGTAATTGCCAATATTTTATATTATGAATTTGTTTTTTTTTTACAAAATAAACTTAAAATTAGATTTTGGTTCTCTTTTTAACACAAATTGGGGAGAGTCTCAATGGTAAAGAAAATCAATATTCTAGTATTGGTTATAGTCATAAGTAGCTGAAATCAATACCCCCTTCTATAATTGCATCTAGGACTGAACATTCTAGACAAATTTTTCGAAACAACACTATGATCTATGAAAACCCCTGCATTTCACTCTAGAGTTAGTACGCATAAAATACCCTGCATAGGACAAGGAGGTCACGTTGGCACCCTCCTTGACCTCGGTACCAGTAAGACCTGCTTGTAGGTAAAATAGAAAAAGAACTATACCCATATGCAAGCTCAAATTTTACGAAAATTATATTTAATCAGTCTAAAATTTACCCATATCTCATAAATTTATTTTCAGGAAAAATTACAATGTTTAACACGTACCAAAGACGACAATGCCAACGAAATGCATCGCCGCCACCTCCACCTTCACAATCACCACCGCCACCACTAAGATCGCCATCAGCGCCTGTTGCCCCACCCAATCTCACTACTGTGATGAACTCATTAGAAGCCATTTTGGAAACGTTAAAAGGGTCGCAGTCGAACAGGAACAAGGAGGAACAACGTCATCTAGAGGAAAGACATTCAAAAAATCCTAAGGATTATGATGATAAGCCTCATAGAGAAGATATTTCGCGGGAACTGCAAAAGATTAAACTCCCAGAATTCTCTAGAGGACGAGCTAGAGAACATGCCAAAGCATGGTTGGAAGGGATGATCAGATGCTTCACATTAAGAGAATATTATTCAACTTCTAAAACAAAGATCACCGTATTCCAACTCAAGGGGAATGCTCTAATTTGGTGGGGGAATATGGAAAAACAACTGCATCTCACTTCAGATACCGTTCCTTGGGAGTTGTTCGTGGACCGATTCCGTGCGAAATACTTACCGCCTTTCTTTCAAGAGCAGCAATCCGGAGCCTTCCATACTCTAACCCAAGGTGGTAAAACCATGGAAGAATATGAGATAAAGTTCATGGAACTTGTAAAATATGTTCCTTATCTAGACACGGATGAACGCTAGGCCGAGTGTTTCGTATTTGGTTTAAATCCTCGAATCAGAGCCATGGTAAGAATGTGGAATCCATCGACGGTGGCAGAGGCGGTTGAATGTGCTTGTTATGCAGAAGAACATCTGTGGATTAAAAGGGAGTTCAGGCCAGCTAAACCAATACCAGAGGCATTTACAGGAAGGACTCCCTCAAATTTCTTCCGAGGAAATAAATTGAGACCACCTCCTTATGGTAACAGGTTTACCCCAAGAGGAGCGGGGGCAGGAGCTCCCAGGACCATAAATGCAATAGCTTCCGAATCCTCAAACATTAGTCCTTGGAGATCTTGAGCGACTGGTAATCGGGGAAGGAGTGGGAGAGGAAGCAGCACCAGGGGACAGAGTTCTTGGTCGGGATTTTCTCAGTCAAAAGCAAAAGTACCAACCCAAGTGGACTATTGGGGGTGTGGAGGACCTCATCTTTGACGTGATTGTTCGGAGAACTCCCGACAAATAGGAAAAGAAACATCATCAGATGCCCAAAGAAATCACAGAATCCATGCTGTCGTCAACAACAACCAAGCAGCACATCAATCCACTGTAGTGGAATCTTCAGGTACAATCAACAGAATAAAACTCAAAATCTTATTTGACACTGGAGCTACTGATAGTTTTATTTCATCTTATGCATTGAATAAATGTGGGTTTTCAGCTTGCAAATAGGATGATTTTAGACAGGTAGAAATGGCTTCGGGAGACCTTCAATCGGTAGAATTAAGTGTTGAGGATTGCAAAGTTGATCTAGGAGTCTGTTTTACCAAACTAAAAGTATATGTCACGGCCCTAGGAACTTACAACCTGGTGATAGGAATGGATTGGTTAGAGTCTCATCGAGCATGGGTAGACTATTCCGAGAAAAAAATACTTTGCTTAAATGATGTGGGAGAGACAATCCAAATTAAAGGTATTAAGAGAAAAGTATCCTTGCATTTCATCTCATCCATGCAAATGAAGTGGTGCTTAAGGAAGGGTTGTCAAGTGTATGCAGTTCAAGAGGTAAGCAAAGAAAAAGGGCCTTCCTTAGATCAATATCCGATTCTATCGGAATTTCCGGATGTTTTTCCAAAGGAATTACCTGGACTGCCTCCTCGGAGAGAGCTAGACCTCACCACTGAATTGAAACCTAGTACGAAACCTATATCTAAAACTCCTTACCGAATGACCGCCCCGGAACTTCAAGAATTGCAAATACAGCTGAAAGAACTGTTAGATGTAGGGCACATTCGACCCAGAGTTTAACCATGGGGTGCTCCTGTAATCTTTGTCAAGAAGAAATATGGTTCATTACGACTGTGTGTGGACTATCGAGATTTAAACCGGGCCACGGTAAAGAATAGGTATCCAATGCCTTGCATTGACGACGTTTTCGATCAAATGAAAGGAGCTACAGTATTTTCAAAGATCGATCTGCGATCGGGTTATCATCAACTCAGGATTAGCGAGAGATATGTTTCTAAGACTGCATTCCGAACTCGTTTTGGGCATTATGAATTCATTGTGGTGCCATTTGGGTTGACCAATGCACCTGTAGTCTTCATGAACCTTATGAATAGCGTTCTCCGCAAATATCTCGACAAATTTGTATAAGTTTTCCTGGACGATATTCTCATTTACTCTAAGAATGAGAAGGAGCATGAAGAGCATCTTCGGATAGTGTTGTCTTGTCTCAGAGAACACAAGTTATATGGAAAATTATCCAAATGCGCTTTCTTTCAGAAGGAAATCCATTACTTAGGTCATATCATATCAGGCAAAGGAATCTCTGTAGATCCTGAAAAGGTAAACACAATAAGGGAGTGGTCGATACCTAAGAATGCACATGAAGTGCGTAGTTTTATGGGTTTAGCAGGTTACTACAGAAGGTTTGTGGAGGGATTCTCCAAAATTGCAAAGCCAATCACAAACCTCCATCGCAAGGGTGTTAAGTATGAATGGACTGAGGAATGTGATAAAGATTTTTCTGAACCTAAATGATTATTGAATAGTGCACCGATTTTGCGAGTACCGGATATGGATAAAGATTTTACTGTGTGTACCGATGCATCTAAGCAAGGGTTAGGCACAATATTAATGTAGGAAGGAGGTGTAATAGCATACGCTTCGAGAAAATTAAAAACCCATGAAGAACTTTATGCTACGCATGATTTAGAGTTAGCCGCGGTGGTCTTAGCTTTAAAGATGTGGAGACATTACTTGGTAGGGAAATTTTTTTTGCTTAAAAGTGACCACCAAATTTTGCAGTATTTATTCACCCAGAGAGGCTTGAATGCAAGACAAAGATGATGGATGAACTCCTAAGCGAATACGATTTTGCGATTTCATATATCAAAGGGAAGGAGAATGTTGTAGCAGATGCATTGAGTAGAAGACCTCGAATATTCTCCCTTATACCTATCAGGGTGAACTTGAGAGATCAAGTACTTGAACATCTTGTAAGAGATAATTGGTACTTAAAAGTAAGGTCAGGGCTCGAAAGCAACCATTCAAAGGAACCTAAGTTCAAAGGATATGATTTGGAAGAGGACAAAATTCTACGACTTCACGGAAGGATGTATATACCAGATAGTGGAGACCTCGGAAACACCATCTTGAAGGAAGCACACCGAGCAGTGTATTGTGCACATCCTGGGGTAAAGAAGATTTATGCTGACACTAAGACCTCTTCTTCTGGTCAGGCATGAAAAACGACATTGTCCAATTTGTCGCTAGGTGTCTTGAATGTTAGCAGGTAAAAGCTGATCATCATCACCCAGCAGGTCTCTTACAACCTCATGACATCCCTATGACCAAATGGGAGATAATTTCTATGGATTTTATCATTGGGCTGCCTCTTACACAACAAAAGCATAATGCCATTTTAGTTGTGGTGGATAGATTAACAAAAAGCGCCCATTTCATCCCGGTAAGAGATACTTATGAAGTAGCTGACGTAGCACAGGTATTCATAAATGAAATTATCAGATTTCATGGAGTACCTAAGAAAATCATATCCGACAGAGATCCTCGGTTCACATCAAGGTTCTGGAATTGTATGCAGTTAGCCTTGGGAACTCAATTAAATTTGAGTATGGCATATCATCCTGAGACCGATGGACAGACAAAAAGGGTAAATCAAGTACTTGAGGATATGCTAAGGATGTATGTTATGGACCAACAGTCACGCTGGGAAAAGTACTTACCCTTGGTAGAATTTTCTTACAACAATAATCAGGATGCCGCCATTTGAAGCATTATATGGAAGACCCTGCAGAACGCCGTTGAGTTGGGACAGGTTAGAAGATTGAATAATCGTCGGACCAGAATTGATCCAAGAGATGGAGGATCAGGTAAAACTGATTAGACAATGATTGAAAGAGGCTCAAGATAGACAGAAAAGTTATTCTGACACTCACAGGACAGATAGAAGCTATGTAGTGGGAGATAAGGTTTTCATCCGCATCAGACCAAATAAGAGCACCATTCGGTTTGGGAAGGGGACAAAATTATCCCCCCGGTTTATAGGACTGTTTGACGTCCTGGAAAAAGTTGGACCTGTCTCTTATCGTCTTGCACTGCCACCCCACCTGCACAAAATTCATAATGCATTTCGTGTATCTGCCTTACGACACTATATTGCTGATAAATATCATGACCTTCAATGGAAGGAACTGCAAGTATCAGACGAGGGAACCCTAACGGTCGAACCATTATGTATTCTGGAACGTAGGGTTCGACAGCTCAGGAACTGCCAGATAGACCAAGTTAAAGTCCAGTGGGACAAAT
This sequence comes from Pinus albicaulis, assembly GCA_034641835.2. Taxonomy (NCBI): domain Eukaryota; kingdom Viridiplantae; phylum Streptophyta; class Pinopsida; order Pinales; family Pinaceae; genus Pinus; species Pinus albicaulis. The sequence continues at coordinate 78,328,697 of CM076582.1, forward strand.
ATAGTCCTGGATTAGAGACTTGGGAGGATGCTGAGACTTTATGCCAGAATTACCCCAGCTTATGCTAAATTTTGAGAAACTGGAAAATTTATAGGTATATGACTGCTCTAATTTTGATACTTGAAACTTTATTTTGAAATATTACGTAAGGATGAGTTTTAATTTTCTAGTACATGGATACCCATAAAAATAGAATGCTACTTCACTCTAGTGATACAGGATATATGATTTTTGTTTAAATTTACTAGTGCATGGATACCGATATGCAATATGTCATTTAAATTAACATTGCAAGAATATGAAATCATAGATTAAACATTATAGATGAAACTATCTATTGATTCATCTCATTACATTTCAAATATGATTGAAGGAAAGGAAATAGAAGAGTAACTACATTTTGAATATGAAAAGTGAAACATATTGGTATACAGATTAAGATGGCTAAAACAATGCATCATAGATGGAACATGTATGAACTAAACATAAGCGGTATCTAAATGATAAATTGTATTGGACATATTGATACCTATGTGGACAAATGTTTTAATTCAAGTATGTTATATAAGTTTTAGGATCTATATCATAGATAGAAATGTATTTGGAATGTGCAGAGATTGTTATATGGGTAAAAATTTGTTATGAACAATATAGATGCATATGTTGTAATATGTGTACGAGTGTTTACATTGCAGATTGTGTACTAGTGATTACCTTGCAGAAATAAGATTATCAGAAAAATATACGTGATGACAGATTTCCAAGAACATTTGAGACTCCCTGAGATCCCACGATAGGGTGTTGAACTTGGTCCTACTGGGAGGGGTGGAAGTGTTGCCCACCATTTATCCTCCAATACCTGGAGTCATGGGGGGAATGTGCGAGTCACACTCCCCTAGACGTGTAATGATGACTTCCAGATGCCTACAAGCATGTCAGGTCGATGTAATCGACACTGATACCCGTAAGGTATATGAATGGATCAGTAAAACTGATGCCATGGCATATTCCTATAGAGGACGGATAGGATGGGAGTGGAAGAGATTAGGAAGGATAGGATGATTTTATAATAGTTTGGAGATTTGGTGGAGATGGGAAGTAACAATTAAATTACAAATACATACTTATTCAAACAAAAATTCAATCCTAAAAATACAAGCATTCTACAATTACACTAATCTCTAAAAACACAATATTGATATGAGTATATAAAACCCTAAAATTTGGGATGAATTTTTCTGAAGGGAGGAAGTATGTAACGACCCATTCACAATTTATACACAAAATAATATTAGCATGTGTACGATATATGCATTTGATAGCTACACCTTCCTATCTCGCACACATCGCACTAGTACACCTACCTACTAATATCAAGATTACATAAGTGAGGGATTTAATATTAATATTTCAGATTAATATTAAGATTAACTAAGTATAAATTATGTGAAAAGGACTAATAAAAGAAAATGACATAATAAAGTTAATTCATTAAGTAATGTAAAGACACATACTCCATACATAAGACAGCCATATAAGTTCATCTCCATAAATATATTCATACCCACATTAATGTGGATCAAATCACCATAAAAACATGTAATACCAACATTCAGGTGGATAAGACCTCGAGAGGAAAGAGGTGGTAGGGGAAGATTATTTAAATCCACATTAATGAAAATATCACACCACCATAAATACATATAATATCACCATTAATGAGGAAGGCCTCGGGAGGTAAGAGGCGGTGGGGGAGATTATTTAAGTATGAAACATGGAGGAGAAGGGGGGCGTTTTTTGTTTTGGGGAGAACAAAGGAAAAGGAATTCTGCTTGAGTTAGATAAACTGTCTGGGAAGGAGTCTCGGGGTTCTTGGAAATCTGGGCACGAGGGCAAAGGAGACATCCTCTGGGTCTGGGATTGTTCCTGGATTCGCTGGGAGGATTTTATTGTTCTGGTAATTTGTTCACGACATCACAAGGAGCTCAACAAATTTTCAGCCCGCTTCAGGATTTGTAAATTTGTGCTGATTTTCAGTTATTCCTCTATGTATACATTAATTTTGAAAGCTAAAATTTCAATTTAGCTGTTACAATGTTTCATTGGATCTGTTTTTACTTAAATCAAAGTTCAGATAGGTATAGTTAAGAAATCAGGGGACAGAGTCATTACAGTGCTCTTAATGGAGGAAATGATTGATTCTATGTAGAGGACAACATATATTTTATTTTTTTGGCATTTTGAGATTATAGGTTATAAATTTCTTTTGGATATATTCTATCTTTCTACATGACTCACTAAAGATATTTGATCCCAAAACCTCACATCCATATAAAATAACAGGAGTAACAAGAGTCTCAAGGATGAGCTTTTTTAAATATAATGTTCAAAGTTCCATTGATTTACAATTTATTTCAAGCCCATAATAAGCTTTCCTTCCTCCATTTATCCTTTCTCAAGCTCACTTCGTTGAAGTTATGGTCATATATGAAAATAACATAGGTGATATTTTTGGATTTAAATATTGTGATTTTTTATTTTGTCAGTATTAATAGTCATACCCATATTGGATTAGAAATATTGAGGGATTCTTAGTTGCTTGTTAATATTGTAGCAACTCCTTTCCATAAGAACTATGTCATTAATATAAAGAAGAATAGGAATGGACATACTAGCGAGAGTTGGGCTAACACAACCTAATTCTTCCAAACAATATTCTAACTTGTCGATGTATATGCTATAAATACTAGGGGGAAAGGTACATACTTGCTTGAATCATATATTGTAGTTAGTTTCTTCTGACCATCCCTCAATGTTCCTAAAGTTGTTCATAAAATTCTCACAGAACCTTGTTGTAGCATCTCTCAACCTAAAAGGAACCTTTATTTCTTATAACCCATTCTAAAGGTTAGTCCAAGTTACTATGTTAAAAGATTTTCTAAAGTCAATGAAATAACAAAGGAGATCAATTTTATAATGTTCATTTTAGATTTATTATTATTATTATGCTTGTTTTTTAAAATATTATTTTATATAATTTCATTTTTTAATATTATGTTTTTGTATTTTTTTGTATTGTTTTTTTTAGATTTGTTTATATTATTTTTAATATTTTTATTTATATGTTTCAAATTTATGTCAAAAAGTTTTTCTTTAAAAAAGTAAAATTTCAATGTTCTTTAAAAGTGGTATTGTATTTTGTAATATTCATAATTAGCTTTTAGCTAGTTGGAATATTAATTTTTGCTTTTGTTAATAAAATAGATAAATAAGAGGGTACAGAGACCCATAAATCTCTTTAGTAGGAATAAAACCACTTCTAACGTGAATGTGGATCATTTTATCAGTTGAATAAAGCACTTTGGGGTGTGAATAGGGGCTAAAGCATGTGGATAGGGTCAAGGTTGACCAAATCAACAACGTTGTCATGGAGGTAGTGGAGAGTTATTAGAGGACATCACAGTTATGATGGAGGAGTGTATGCATGCGAGTAGCATATTTAATGAGTGGGACCAAGGGTGAGGAAGCTCACCAAGCATATAAGGAAGGGGATGGCAACCATGGAAGGAATTCTAATTATTTTTTATGTCTTGGAATTTTATGACTTTTTGCACACTTCAACCGTTTAGCGGAGTCTGCTGTGCTATTTAGCACAAGGGTATTTCCGAGTGGAAATACCACCCTCATCCTCGGGGGACTTCGAGTTCCCACTCAGGAGAGGTTCATTGAGATTCATTTCCACTATCTGGCATCAGGCCTAGCTTCAAGCAATATCCACACAACAATATCCTTTAGGATTGTGTTGTTTTGCAGGGCAGTAGCAGTGGAGGGTTGATAGACCCAGTCTTTGAGCTTGTTTTCCAGTGAGGGGAGCAGGCCTTCATCTAGGAGGCTAGAAAGGAAGTTCCTTGAGAATTATTCCACCATTCGAATTCAGGCCACGCAACAACCATCATCTACAACGTAATCTCCTCCAGAAAGTGCGACATTTTGTAGGGCAGTTACAGTGGAGGGTCAAGTACCCAAGTTATTTACCTCCTTTTCTAGTGAGGGGAGCATCCCTTCATCCGAAATGTTGTGAAAACAACTCCAAAAAGAGAAGAAAAGAGATATCAACGCCTTATAAATAAGCCACTTCAAGGGGGCGACCTCCAATACATTACATGAATGAACAATTCTTAGATGATTCAAATTACAAAACCTCCTTTCTATATATAGGAGTCCATGAGGACAAAATGTAATCCTAGTGGGGCCACAATGTAATCCTATCCGACCTAACAATAATAATTTAAGGGCACAATAATAACAATATGGAGGTTACAAGGGTACAATAATAACAATAAGGGGGTTACACTAACAACAATAAGGGACTATACTAGTAATATAGGGACCTAACATGCCCCTCTCCTTCAAAAAAGTGTTGTCCTCAATGCTTGAGTAGCTCTGGGTGCTTTTGCATAAAATTCTCATCCTCCCATGTAGAATCTTCGGTGGGTAAGTTCTTCCACTTGATGAGATACTCTGAAATTGATCGATTCCGTAGCTGTCGAGTTCTTGTTTCCATGACCACTTCAGGTTCCAATATGATTTTTCCTTCCTCATCAAGTTCTGGCAATATTGTTTGAACTAGAATATTTTCACCTACAACCTTCTTTAAGCATGAAACATGGAAAACTGGATGTACTCGCGAAGAAGCAGGAAGCTCCAATTTGTATGCCATAGTACCAATCTTTTGCAACACCTTGTAAGGACCATATTACTTTGGCGATAATTTATTATCCTTCTGAGCTTGCTTGAGGGACATTTGTTTGTATGGTTGTAGCCGTAAAAATACCCAGTCTCCTACATCAAAACTTCTCTCGCTGCGATGTTGATCTGCTTGTTGTTTCATTCGATTTTGTGCCAAATTTAGGTTGTCCTTTAAGAGTTGGAGAGCTTCTTGTTGATGCTCGATGTGATCTTCCATTGCTTGAACCTTCGAATTTTCTCTTAAAGATGATGTGATGGATGGTGGATGATATCCATAAAGTGCCATAAATGGGGTCATTTTTGCTACAGTATGGATGGAAGTGTTATACCACCATTCAGCTAGAGGTAACCACTTGACCCATTGTGTTTGTTTATCAGATACAAAACAACGAACATATCCTTCCAAACATTTATTTACTATCTCAGTTTGACCATCAGATTGAGGATGATAAGATGATCTATGAGATAATTGAGCACCCAAACAAGAAAATAACTTCGTCCAAAAATTTTCAGTAAAAATGGGATCTCTGTCGCTCACAATAACCCTTGGGTTTCCATGTAGCTTTTGAATTGTGTCCATAAATGTAGTAGCAGCTGTACTAGCTTTAAATGGATGAGATAATGCACAAAAGTGTGCATACTTGGTAATTCTATCAACTACCACCATGGTGACACTCTTTCCTTCGGACTTAGGTAAACCTGTGATAAAATCCATTGAAATCTCCTCCCAACGTTGACTTGGAATGGATAAAGGTTGTAGAAGACCCGGGGTCTTAATTGTCTCAAATTTATTCTACTGGAAAACCAAACATTCCACCACAAACTTTTGAATATCAGATTTAAGGCCATCCCAAAAAAAATTCTTTCTTCACCCTGTGGTAAGTTTTTAAAAATCCCGAGTGTCCTCCTAAAGGAGAAGTGTGCAATTCCAAAAGAATCTTTTGTTTTAGTTGGGAATTCTTACAAAGATATAAGTGATCTTTGTACCATAAAGAATCATTTTTCCAACTAAATGTATCAGATGTACTAGGATCTTGCTGCAACTTTTGAATGAGTATCCATACATCTTTGTCCTTCTTCCATTCATCTCTTGCTTCAGTTATCCAATCTGGTTGGATAATAGAGATGGCACAAAGCAATGCTTCCACCTCTTCATTCTTTCTTGAGAGTGCATCTGCAACAACATTAAGCTTTCCTTTTTTGTAGATTATTTCAAAGTCATAACCCAACATCTTTGTGACCCATTTTTGCTGCTCTTCTGAAGATAGTCTTTGTTCCAAAAGTGTTTAAGACTATCATGATCAGTTTTTACCTTGAAGTGTCTTCCCATTAGGTAAGTTCTCCATTTCTTTAGTGCATGCAGTATTGCTAACATTTCCTTATCATAAATAGGTTTTTGTAAATACTTTCCTTTGATTGGACGACTTTCAAAAGCAATGGGTCTTCCTTCCTGCATTAAAACTGCACCAATTCCATTTCCTGAGGCATCACATTCCACAATAAAGGTTTTTGTGAAGTCTGGTGTAGCTAAGACGGGTGCTAGGCACATTGCCTCTTTAAGATGTTCAAAGGCCTTAGTTGCTTCAGGAGTCCATGAAAATGCATCTTTCTTCAATAATGTTGTTAGAGGTGCTGCTATTCTCCCATAATTCTTAACAAAATTTCGATAATACCTTGTTAACCCGAGAAATCCTCGCAACTGCTTTATGGTTGTGGGGACTTTCCATCCCTTAATGGCTTTAATTTTGTTAGGGTCTACTTTAACACCCTCGTGAGATACAATATGACCCAGATATTCCACCTCTTGTACTCCAAAGAAACATTTGGATTTTTTTGCATATAATTGTTTCTCATGCAATAGTTTGAGCACCCTGTCAACATGTTCAACATGATCCTTCCAAGACCTGCTGTAGATTAGTATATCATCAAAAAATACTAGCACAAATTTTCTAAGGAAGGGTCTGAAAATGGAATTCATCAACCCTTGAAATGTAGAAGGTGCATTGGTAAGGCCAAAGGCATGACCAAAAATTCATAATGACCCTCATGAGTTCGAAATGCTGTTTTTGGAATATCTTCAGTCTTCATTCTAATTTGATGATATCCTGAATGAAGATCCAACTTGGTAAAATAAATTTCTCCATGTAATTCATTCAATAATTCATCAATCACAGGAATGGGAAATTTGTCTTTAATGGTGAGCTTATTGAGCTCCCTATAATCCGGACACATTCGCCATGATCCATCCTTCTTGTGTACCAAAAATATAGGAGCAGAGAAAGAGCTTTGACTAGGTTGAATTATACCCGCCTCTAACATTTCTGCAATCATACGTTCAATTTCGCTCTTTTGGAAGTAAGGATATCTATAAGGCCTGATGTTTGGAGGAACACTTCCTGGAATCAAATGAATAGCATGATCATGATCACGAACAGGTGGGAGTCCTTTGGGAGTTTCAAACACCTTGGAATGATTGTCTAAGACTTGTTGGAGATCTGCAGAAATAGATGATTTTGATGTTGGAACTTCTAGTGAGCATAATTGTGCAATTACGCCTCGTTGTTCTTTCTTTAGAAGCTTTGTCATGACATTATAGCTTATTATCTTTCCTGGCTTCCCCACAATACCCCGTAATTCGACTTCCTTTCCTTCTGAAAAAAATTTCAAGAAAATTTCTTGAAAATTAAAAGCTACCGTCCCCAAAGATTGTAACCATTGTACTCCTAGTACAACATCAACACCTCCCATAGGAATGGAAAGCATTGGACTATTAAATACATATATTCCCATGGTTAGCTTGATATTATGGCATTTTCGAGAGCAATTTATAGTTCCTCCATTTGCAACCATCACTTGACATTCTGGTGCTAGGCATAGGAAACAATTCAATTCCTTGGCTACCTTACAATTAATAAAATTATGGGTACTACTTGAATCAATCAACACTATTACATTTTTCTTCTTGATATGTCCTTCTATCTTGAGAGTTTGAGGAGTGTTAATTCCTACCAATGCATTACACGATATGGTCAGACTCATTTCTTCCTCTTCTTGGGTTGGTTCCTGGTGTATATCATCTTCTTGTTCCATTTCTTCTTCCTCTTCACAATCTATGTAAAATAATTTCTTCTCAATACACTTATGACCTTTAGTGTATTTGCTATCACAACTGTAGCAAAGCCCTTTTGCTCTTTTTTCTTCCAATGTTTGTGGTGTCAACCTTGTAGGTTGTGTAAATCTAGGAGTAGCAACACTTCCCTCTTTATAGAAGTGATTGGTAGGCTTCCTTGTCGCCATAGTTTTACATTCAATTTTTCTTGCCAACATGAATGCCTTCTCCAATGAATTAGGTTCCAAAACGCGAACTTCATGTTGGATGTTATTCTTTAAAGTACCTATGAAGAGATCAATCTTGTGTTCCTCTAGAATATCAGTTACCCTTATATTCAATTTTTGGAAGTCCTCAATGTGCTCCCCCATTAAACCCTTTTGTTTGAGATTTATCAATTGGCTAAAGAAGGTGTTGCTCTTTGTATCCTCATAATGTGCTATCATTCCCTCCGTAAAAATTGACCAAGTGACAATTTTTTTACGGGAGCAAAGCCATCGATACCATACAAATGTATTTTGTTCTAAATGTAAAGTTGCAATGCGTACCTTTTGTGTGTTTTGCACATTATGGAGATCAAAATATTGCTTCATCTGTAGTATCCATGTTACAGGATCCTTTCCATCAAACTTCCTCATATCCATTTTTGGAATATGGTGGTTCTTCCCACCAACATTAGAGTTTATGAAATCACAATTAACATTTATTTTGTTCTCATCATGAGTTTCCTCTGCTATATTTTCACCATTAGGAAACATTTCTTGTATCAACTTTGTCAAACCTTCCATGTCTACTTTTAGATCATTCTTCATGTTTTCCATCTTAGCTTCAATGTCATCCATATTATATTCCATGCCATATTCCATGCCATATATCTTAGATTACATGCCATTATTCAAACCATCCATCTTAGATTCCATGCCTTTCTTAAAAACATCCATCTTATTTTCCACGCCTTTCTTCAAAACTTCCACGTCATTTTTTGTTGCTCTTTGCGAGAGACAAATTTGATGCACTTGCTCTTGTAATTTTGATATGTCATGTTTCCATTCTTCATCTTCATGAGTCATAGTAGAGATTTCTAAAGACTTAATGGTGTTGAATTATTTTTAGGGGCCATTTTAGAATCCAATACTGATTGTTGGGGTTCCCATGTTTTGGCCAGGTTGGCAAGACCAAAAGATGAGACAACATAAAACCACTTTTAGACCTTAGGATCTAGCCCTCCTAGGTCCAAAGAGGGATCTCTCTATGATTGTCAAAGGTATATGTCTTTGAGGCTTAGTGTTTAAGATATTAGGCTAGTTATAGGGCTCAGGGTTTGTTTGATTGTTTGTGTTTGGTTGTTGGGACTCAGGAAATAAGGGTCCAATACAAGACAAGGATGAGCAAAAGGGAATTTAGGCAGAGGAGAGGTGAATCAGGAAAACATCAAGACCATTGGGCAATGGAGTCAGGAAAGGGTTTACTTGCTATCAACATGCAAGCTTTCAGTTGGGCTAGTCATCTAAAGCATTGGATCCTAAATTGATTTGGTGGAGTAGAACAATAAGGAGAGCAAGGTGAAAAGGTGAAAAGGGAGAGGAACAAAAAATTTCTGTCTATAGATCAGGTCAGAGGTCATTTAACTCCAAACCTACTTGGACATACTCATAGGCAACTCTCAAAGGTGGTTTAAAGCAACTTGAGGGAACTTAGCCAGATTCAAGTGACTGAAAGGGTCCTAGAGAGCAAGAGACTGAGTTCTAAAATCCTAGCATCACTAATTCATTCAATTAAACATAGCAAGAACATCTAAGAAACAGACTCAACAATTCATACATCAGAAAGTAGGCAATATCATCCACTACACTGGTTAAACCAATTGAAATCAATTCCTAGATAATCACATCAAGCAGAAAACATTAAGGCAAGGAGAGTTGAAACATGAGGTGCCTAACAAGGGAAAATCTCATGCCAAATTTCTGATGCAAGCCAAAAGAAATGAAATGAAATGGAAATGAACACATAGAAAGGAAAACATCACCTCAGCTTTAGATCAGGATCCAAAGAAATGTGCTTGCTATATTAAGAACAAAACTAGTCAAGTACAACATAGCTTACAACTTGATATTCTGTTTGAAAACCTTCCTCGGCCTATCTTACAGTCTTACACAGAGAACTTGTCTCAAGAGAACAACTTGCATTCTACTGATATCCAATCAACAACCCTTACAATAGTTTTTCTCATGATTCTTATAGCAGAAGATGAGCCGAGGAGGTAGGTGAAGCACTAAATGGAACATTAAAACACAGAAAAGAAGGAGAGGGCCGAAGCCCATTCTGTTTTAACTCTCTGCATTTATCCCTGGTACCTTTGGAACGAAGGAGTGATCTTCTCCAGCTTCCATTTACTCTGGTATGGTCCTGATGTAATCTGACTGCAGTAGTACTCCGTAGTATTGTGGTGAATAAACAAACTGGCGCACAATTGATTGGATGGTATGCCATACCGCATTAACAACTGCTATGGTAGCATAGGACTGTGGTCAGGGTGGAAAATTCTTCACTGGAGCATGACATGGAGTGAAAATTGTATGGGCACTCTGTCCTTCCATGGAGAAACACTCTGCTGATGTAAAACCCTGCTGACTTAGTTTTCTATGCACTGGCTTGCCTCTGGCCGCGAAATCTGGGCTTTAATGGATCTGGAGAGGACTTACAGAGTTTAAAATCTTTTTCTTTAATACAAACACTGTTGTATGTCTTCTCAGCCCTTTTCTCCATGAGTTTGGCTTTGAAAACAGTATCTTCCTGTCTTTCTGTAGCTGTACTGAGATTTTGAATCATGGCGGACTCCCGCCGCTCGTACTCTGCAAAAAAACGCAACTTGGTCATGAAATCCCTGCAAAGGGAAGATTGGTTATGGTGGGTGGAGGAAATGATAGAGCGGCGGTCGTGAAACAGTGGTTTACGTGAAAAAATGGTGAAAACGCAATGATATGGTGTAAACGGTGAACAATAGGGTTTGACGGAGAAATGCAACGCAGACCGTTAGATCCTGGTCTGGGAGCGAAAATCAACGGCGGAGATCGATCGGAGGGATAGCCTTATGAAACAGAATGGGAATGGAAAATAAGAAACTTTGGTTAAAAACTAAAATACAAAGGAATCGGGTGAAGATATTATGAAAATGCGCGGAGGCGAATGTAAGAGTGGGACCTAGCGGAGGCGGAGGGCGATAGATTTGAGCCGTCAGATTTTCCTATCTAATGGACGGTTAGATCTTCTTCGGAACATCGCAATCGAGAAGAGGCAAGAGGAACGCATTACAACAGTTCCGATTGCGATTGGGAATGGAGAAGTGATGACCGTTGGATATACCCGGGAATCGACGGTGGAGATGTGGATCGGGGGACCGCAATCAGAGGGGCACAAAGGAGAGACATCAAAGAACTTCCGATTGCGATTGGGAATGGAGAAGCAATGACCGTTAGATATACCCAGGAATCGACGGTGGAGATGGGGATCGGGGGACCGCAATTGGAGGGGCACAAAGGGGAGACATCAAAGAACTCCCGATTGCGATTGGGAATGGAGAAGCGAGGGCTGTCAGATTTGGCGGAGGAACGAACGGTCATGATCACATCAGAGAATCGAAATCAGGGGGGGGACAGGGGTGTCACATGTCAAAGTTCTGATTGCGATCGGCAGTGGGAGCGCGATTGAGGGTTGACCATTGGATCTGGAGATCAGATCAATGGCTCATGTTCAATCGGGGGGAGAGTGCGATCGGGAATAAAAGGAAAGGACTTGCGATTGCGATCGGAGGATCGGAGGTCGGGACTTGCGATTGATCACATTGCAAGTGTTTGCGATGGACCGATCGGAGGTGGAGACATAAGTGTTGCGATTTATCAAACTTGCGACGTTGCGCGGGCCGTCAGATCTCGATCATAGATCAACAGCAGAAAACTGAACAGAGGACTTAACGTGGAAAACCAATCGCATCGGAACTTTTTAGTTTTATAAAGGAATTCGACCTTCCGCTGATCTTCTGATTGCGATTAGCACTCGGGACTTAAGCGCTTGGTCCCAGCGCTGGGTCACATGGGGGGAAAGAATGAAAGGGGCTTGCGGGAAAGGGGCTTAGGCCTATCATATGGTCGGAAAGGAGGTTTTTTAACCTTTTTTAGTGCATTCCAAGGCCTAAGGAGGGTAACGATAGAGGGGCTAAGGGGAAATTTGGGAAAATAAAGGGCAAGGGTGGAATTTCATGGGGATTTTGGGAGGATTAAGGAGAGTAAGGGGGAAATTAGAGGGAAAAGGAGGTCTTTGACAAAAAGGGGGAAAAAAAAGGGATAAAATGGGGTATTTTGCAGAGGTACAAAGGGAAAAGAGGGTCCTTTGGGGCAAAAATTTTAGCAATCAGTGAAGCTCATAGACTCTATAATAGCAGAGGGTAACCTTTAAAGGCAGGGAATATAGGCAGCCTTCAAGGATGATGTGTTTTCAAGGGAAATGAATTCCTTGAAGGCTCATAAGACATTCTAGCCCCTTGCTTTCTTGTGATGGGATTCATAAGGGGCTAACAGTGGCTCCACATGGGGATGGCTTCTTCTTGAAGGAGTCAAGAATTCAGAAAATAGATCTTTGGAGAAGGCCAGTTGCCTTCTGCTTTACACATCCCTTTCTTTCTTTAGATCAGCTTCCACAACATGAAGACATTACATCAGCAGAAATACTTGCTTAACAAACTACCTACCCACACTACAATCCTAACATTTTTTCATTCTTCTAGGGTGCATTTGAGCTAGCAGACCCTTTTCATCATTTATTTTTGCAAACAGAAAATAAAACTATTCTTTTTCTACCCTTATTGCTCCATGAGACCAGATTAGACTGTTGGTCTCATATGTTTCTCTACCTAATCTAATATCTGCTGGGATTAAACTGTCCAGCAGATTTCTTCTCTACATTATAAGACAGAAATTGAAAACAGTCAAGCTAGGATTAGACTGTCTGACTTGCTGGACTTTGCAGAAATTAAAACAACTAACTACATGCTCACAGACTGAGCTTTATTTAGCTTTTCCTACCTACCCTAATTTTACTCAAATATTTACAAATATAGCTTACAAACATTGTCTTCCAATGTCACCAGTCCATCAAGTGATCCCATGGCTGGTGCTTTCTGCTCAACTCTTTGAGCAGGCTGGATAAGTAGGGCAGCTCCCACTCTTTTGTTCAATAACAGCAGCTTTGAAAAATTTTCTTTCTATCTGCATCATGCTACTCAAAAAGACCCTTGATCCTTCTTCAAATGTTTGCAGAAAATGTGTATAAGGATAATGATATGATACCTGGTTATGAATATTTGGCAGGCAGGCTTCAACCAGGATTTCTTCTTCTACCACTAGGTAAAGAACATGACTTTCTTGAGGAAGAGAATCTTCTTCATCTTCTGAACTAGAGGAATCATCATATATGACAGTGTTGTCCTCCTGGAGCTCTGATATATTCTGCTCTGAGGTGCTGAGCTCTGTGAGAAGGTCTATGTATTCTTGAGCAGGGGCTTGTTCCATTTCTTTCTCTTTTTCAGAAGAAGGCTCATTGCTTTCAGCTTGCTCAAGAATCACTTCTTTGCTTTCCTCCTCCTCTTCTGAAAGGAAAGGCTGCTGGTTTCCAGTTTCACTGATGATCCGTAGTAGAGTAGAATGGAGATTCAAAGAATTTTCATCTGCTATTATACTATCATATCTCTCCTCATCAGTATCATAGATAGGCCGATTGGTTTCATTACTTCTCTGAAATTACTGGCTCTGATCTTCCTCCCATGAATCTAAGGATGATGGTCCTGCAAGCTCGGCTTCCCTTCGAAAACACTCATCATCAAATGGATCGTAAATAGGAAAATCATAACTGTAAGTAATGTCACCCACCAAACCTTCTGGATTCTTAGCGGGTCTTTCTTCTTCTTGATCCACAGAGGAGTCTTCAGGATCTGAATCATCAAACTCAAGAGATGAATGAGAAGGAGCGTGTGTTCTACAAAAGGTTTCGGAGGTGGACCACTGGTTTAATATCCGATCAATATCTTCTTCTGTCAAAAGAGGGGTTTCCCTCTCATCATGGCCGGAAGAATAGCAGTCCTCACTCTCTTGTATTAGCTGACTGGGAGGTGGGATGTTTACTTGAGCCTCTTCTTCCACATCAGATTCTGCCTCCTCTATATGGTCTCTTGTTTCCTCAAGGCAGCGTTCCCCATTAGCTTTTTCCATTAGGTCCTGATATTTTTTAGTCAGAGTAACATAAGACACAGGTAAGAAATCAGGCAGTTCCTGATCAGCTTCCTCTTCGTCTCCTACAGATTCTTGAGCATCATACATGTCTTGCTCATCTTCTAGGTCCTGAGTTTGTTCTTGTTCTAGAAAATGCATGGGCTGTTCGAAATAATCATCATTTGCATTCAGGTTAGCCATGTACATTTCCATCACTTTACCAAACGTTTCTGTTAATTCATTTAATTGATTATACAGAGCATCATAATTTGTATCTCTATCCATGGTTCGATTCATGCTTATGAAAAGAGGGCTATTGCTTCTTCTCAACCAGTTCAGAGTCTTCTACCAGTGGAGTCATTTGGTATTTTGGGAGTTATGGAATGTGGAGTCGCCAGGTGGATGTATATGAATTTTTGAAGCAGGATGTTGTCCACCATCAGCAATGAGAAGCCAATCTACAGGCGAAGTGGTCTCTTCCCCAGCGGAGTCACCATTATGTTGGGGTTCCCATGTTTTGGCCAGGTTGGCAAGACCAAAGGATGAGACAACATCAAACCACTTTCAGACCTTAGGATCTAGCCCTCCTAGGTCCAGAGATTGATCTCTCTATGATTGTCAAAGGTATATGTCTTTGAGGCTCAGTGTTTAAGATATTAGGCTAGTTATAGGGCTCGGGGTTTGTTTGATTGTTTGTGTTTGGTTGTTGGGACTCAGGAAAGAAGGGTCCAATACAAGACAAGGATGAGCAAAAGGGAATTTAGGCATAGGAGAGGTGAATCAGGAAAAAATTAAGACCATTGGGAAATGGAGTCAGGAAAGGGTTTACTTGTTATCAACATGCAAGCTTTTAGTTGGGCTAGTCATCTAAAGCATTGGATCCTAAATTGATTTGGTGGAGTAGAACAATAAGGAGAGCAAGGTGAAAAGGTGAAAAGGGAAAGGAACACCAAATTTATATCTATAGATCAGGTCAGAGGTCATTTAACTCCAGACCTGCTTGGACATACTCATAGGCAACTCTCAAAGGTGGTTTAAAGCAACTTGAGGGAACTTATCTAGATTCAAGTGACTGAAAGGGTCCTAGAGAGCAAGAGACTGAGTTCTAAACTCCTAGAATTACCAATTCATTCAATTAAACATAGCAAGAACATCTAAGAAACAGACTCAAAAATTCATACATCAGCAAGTAGGCAATATCATCCACTACACTGGTTAAACCAATTGAAATCATTTCCTAGATAGTCACATAAAGCAGAAAACATTAAGGTAAGGAGAGCAGAAACATGAGGTGCCTAACAAGGGCAAATATCATGCCAAATTTCTAATGCAAGCCAGAAGAAATGAAATGAAATGGAAATGAACACATAGACAGAAAAACATCACCTCAGCTTTAGATCAGGATCCAAAGAAATGTGCTTGCTATATTAAGAACAAAACCAATCAAGTACAACATAGCTTACAGCTGGATATTCTGTTTGAAAACATTCCTCAGCCTATCTTACAGTCTTACACAGAGAACTTGTCTCAAGAGAAAAACTTGCATTCTACTGATATCCAATGAACAACCCTTACAATAGTTTTTCTCATGATTCTTATAGCAGAAGATGAGTCGAGGAGGTAGGTGAAGCACTAAATGGAACATTAAAACACAGAAAAGAAGGAGAGGGCCAAAGCTTTAACTCTCTGCATTTATCCCTGGTACCCTTGGAACGAAGGAGTGATCTTCTCCAACTTCCATTTACTCTAGTATGGTCCTGATGTAATCTGACTGTAGTAGTACTCCGTAGTACTGTGGTGAATAATCAAACTGGCGCACAATTGACTGGATGGTTTGCCATACCGCATTAACAACTGCTCTGGTAATATAGGACCGTGGTCAGGGCGGAAAATTCTTCACTGGAGCATGGCATGGAGTGAAAACTATATGGGCACTCTGTCCTTCCATGGAGAAACACTCTGCTGATGTAAAACCCTGCTGACTTAGTTTTCTGTGCAATGGCTTGCCTCTGGCCGCGAAATCTCGGCTTTAATGGCTCTGGAGAGGACTTACAGAGTTTAAACTCTTTTTCTTTAATACAAACACTGTTGTATGTATTCTCAGCCCTTTTCTCCACGAGTTTGGCTTTGAAAACGGTCTCTTCCTGTCTTTCTGTAGCTGTACTGAGACTTTGAATCATGGCGGACTCCCGCCGCTCGTACTCTGCAAAAAAATGCAACTTGGTCATGAAATCCCTGCAAAGGGAAGACTGGTTATGGTGGGTGGAGGAAATGATAGAGCGGCGGTGGTGAAACAGTGGTTTACGTGAAAAAATGGTGAAAATGCAATGATATGGTGTAAACGGTGAACAATAGGGTTTGACAGAGAAATGCAACGCAGACCGTTAGATCATGGTCTGGGAGTGAAAATCAACGGCGGATATTGATCGGAGGGATAGCCTTATGAAACAGAATGGGACATGGGACCTTTAATGGAAAATATGAAAATTTGGTTAAAAACTAAAATACAAAGGAATCGGGTGAAGATATTATGAAAATGCGTGGAGGCAAATGTAAGAGTGGGACCCAGCAGAGGCGGAGGGCGATAGATCTGAGCCGTCAGATTTTCCGATCTAACGGATGGTTAGATCTTCTTCGGAACATCGCAATCGGGAAGAGGCAATAGGAACACATTACAACAGTTCCGATTGCGATTGGGAATGGAGAAGCGATGACCGTTGGATATACCCGGGAATCGACGGTGGAGATGTGGATCGGGGGACCGCAATCGGAGGGGCACAAAGGGGAGACATCAAAGAAATTCTGATTGCGATTGGGAATGGAGAAGAGATGACCATTGGATATACCCGGGAATCAATGGTGGAGATGTGGATTGGGGGATCGCAATCGGAGGGGCACAAAGGGGAGACATCAAAGAACTCCCGATTGCGATTGGGAATGGAGAAGCGATGGCCGTTAAATCTGGCGGACGAACGAACGGTCAGGATCACGTCAGAGAATCGAAATCAGGGGGGGGGGGGGACAGGGGTGTCACATTTCAAAGTTTCGATTGCGATCGACGGTGGGAGCGCGATTCAGCGCTGAACGTTGGATCCGGAGATCAGATCAACAGCTCACGTTCAATCTGGGGGAGAGTGCGATCAAGAATCAAAGGAAAGGACTTGCGATTCTGATCGGAGGATTGGAGGTCGGGACTTGCGATTGATCGCATCGCAAGTGTTTGCGATGGACTGATCGGAGGTGGAGACATAAGTGTTGCGATTTATCAAACTTGCGATGTTGCGCGGGCCGTCGGATCTCGATCACAGATCAACGACAGAAAAATGAGCGGAGGACTTAACGTGGAAAACCAATCGCATCAGAACTTTTTAGTTTTACAAAGGAATTCAACCTTCCGCTGATCTTCCGATTGCGATTAGCAGTCGGGACTTAAGCGCTTGGTCCCAGTGCTAGGTTACATGGGGGGAAAGAATGATAGGGGCTTGCGGGAAAGGGGCCTAGGCCTATCATATGGTCGGAAAGGGGGTTTTTTAACCTTTTTTAGTGCATTCCAAGGCCTAAGGAGGGTAATGATAGAGGGGCTAAGGGGAAATTTGGGAAAATAAAGGGCAAGGGTGGAATTTCATGGGGATTTTGGGAGGATTCAAGAGAGTAAGGGGGAAATTAGAGGGAAAAGGAGGTCTTTGACAAAAAGGGGAAAAAAAAAGGGGATAAAATGGGGTATTTTGCAGAGGTACAAAGGGAAAAGAGGGTCCTTTGGGGCACAAATTTTAGTAATCAGTGAAGCTCATAGACTCTATAATAGCAGAGGGTAACCGTTAAAGGCAGGGAATATAGGTAGCCTTCAAGGATGATGTGTTTTCAAGGGCAATGCATTCCTTGAAGGCTCATAAGAAATTATAGCCCCTTGCTTGCTTGTTAAGGGATTCATAAGGGGCTAACACTAATATCTATTCTACATTATGCCCTTGGAATTAATTCAACTTGATTCTTCATACAAGACTTATGCAATTCGGAAAAAAAATACACACCTTGTACTTGCTTTTGAGGAGATCGATATTGAAATTGAATTATCTCTATAATTGCGGATCGTCAATATCTGAAATTCAGCCCTTTAGTAGCCCTTTGAAGCTTCTTTCAAATGCCACAGGTCTGATCTAATTTGGATTATTCAAGGCAAAGTTATGTCCAATCTCCCACAATGACGCAATTTTGGATTGGTTCATTAGAGCGAACTTGTACGACTTGCCACATGTCACTGTTTCCTCCTTTGGCTCTGAAATTGATAGATAGAAAACTAGAGTCCGTGTACTTGTGGCCACATTTTACAACATTCCAATCTGATGCTCACAGAGAGAGCTATGAATATTTTCCCACGATCACCTCTTTGAGATGAAATTCAGAAGCCTAAAAAAGCCCTAACTTCCACAGATCGTATCTCTAAAAATATTATGAACCAATATCTGAAATTTTGCGATGATGTGCCTTAGGATTAAGGCTTCGCACTATAAAAATTTCATCTTCTGAACCATCGTAGAAAAAACGTTATTACGAAAATACCACTATGACCTGTTTAGGTTAAATTCAGGAGCCTGCAAAATGACCTAACTTGCACAGATCATATCTCCGAAAATGTTGTGAAAAAAGCTCTGAAATTTTGTCATGATGTTTCTCAGAATTTTGGCTTCGCACTCTAAATATTTCAGATTTTGAACCTTCGTAGAAAAGAAGTGATAGCGAAAATGCCACGATGACCTGTTTGGAACAGCGAAACCCTAGAATCTCAAACCTTTGATACCAAATGTTGTGAAACCAACTCCAAAAAGAGAAGAAAAGAGATATCAACGCCTTAGAAATAAGCCACTTCGAGGGGGTAACCTCCAATACATTACATGAATCAACAATTATTGGATGATTCAAATTACAAAACCTCCTTTCTATATATAGGAGTCCATGAGGCCACAATGTAATCCTAGCCAACCTAACAATAATAATTTAAGGGCACAACAATAACAATATGGGGGTTACAAGGGTACAATAATAACAATAAGGGGGTTACACTAACAACAATAAGGGACTATACTAGTAATATAGGGACCTAACACGGAAAGCTAGGAGGGGGAAGTTGCATCCATTTTCTTGTCATATCAGCCATCTCCCAACAGTGATTTAGTGGTATAGCGTTATTCAACCCTAGGGCTGCATTTATAATAGTGTGTATTTCCAGAAACCCTTTCTGGGTTGTCTTGGAATTGTGCTTAGGAGTTTAGATCTCTGATCCCGACACTTTTTGAGCATTATATCAACAGACATTTGTATTTCTATTTTCTAGTAGCAATGCCACTCACTGGAACTGCGTTGTCATGTTCCTATGACATTTTGAGTTACAACAACATTTCATGTTTGGCTGTATTTGATCATTGGAGGCTTGTTTTACCTAACTTGAGTGACCCTTTCCTCAAGATATTGTACTCATTTGTTGTTGTTATACATAATGAAATGGATCTATTATTTGCTCATGTTTCGATGTATTGATATTTACTGCAATTTCCAGTTTAATGTTCTATATTCTTGTTTTTCCTAATTTGGAATATTACATAATTTTGGGTTAAATTTAAAAAATAGTAATGGTGGAATGAAGGTGAGTGGGTTAATTTTGATCGCAATAAGTGTGACCTTTTAGGCCATAGCTTCGAAAATATTGCAACGATATGTTTAAAATAAAAATGACACTATTATTAGGACATATTTTTTATTTAGGGGTTGATTTTAAGATTTTCAGTCACAATACAAAATGTTATGATCCGGATTTATGCAGGAACACAACAGAATAAACACATAACCATAAATACAGAGATGCAGTGGAAATAATGTGTCATTTCATTAATAACAGAAATATGCTTACAGACATAATGGAAATAAAATAGCTAGGGTGCTGGTAGCGAATCTCTGAGAAGAGATGTGATGGCTACAGACCTCTGAAATGTGTTACAATGAGGCTCGAGGGCCTATTTATTATTGAGAAACAATGTAGAATCCGAAACGTCCAAAAACCTAACCGTAGGAGATGAGGCGCCAAAACTGTGGGCGCCCGTTTGGGTAAATTGGTGGTTCAACTTCCCGGGGGCGTAAATTTGGCACCCGATCTCCGTTTGATGCGCTCAATAGCTTGTTAGAAATATCTATCCGAGGACCACAACTTTCGGGACAAATTTGATGATCAAATTTGTTGGTAAAACGATACCCAAAAAACGTCGTTTAGGGCCTCAAAACGGCTCCGGAAGTTCAGGACCCAAAAAACTGCTAAAAATAGTAAGTTTTGTTGCAACTTGAAAACTGAAAGAACTGATGATGGGGGTTCAAATGGAATAGGTGGGTGGCCACCAATATCCACCTGGATCATTAAGCCCCCAAAACGGCTCCGAGAGTGGAGGACTCGAAAACCTGCTAAAAATAGTAAGTTGTGCTGAATGTGAAAAGCTGCAAGAATTGATGGTGCTGGTCCAAATGGAATAGGTGGGTGGCCACTGATATCCACCTAGATCATGTTAAGACCATGGTTAAAAAAGTTAGTAATTTTATCCCTGGAAAAAAACAAAATGATACTATTAGTAGAATTACTTTTCAAATTGAGGGTTGATTGTAAGATTTTGGTTACATTAATATAGTTGTTAAAGCCATGGTTCAAATAAGTTATAATTTTAACCTTAAATTGAAAAAAAGTGTTATTGGTAAAACCACTTTCAATTCAAGGATTGATTTTAAGGATTTGGGTAGCAGAATTACAAGCCATGGTTGCAAAAATATTTTAATTTAACCCTTGGGAAAAAATGGAGCACCACTCATAGTTATTTTGATTCAAAGGTTTGTTTTAATATTTCTAACATAAAAATATGTGGTTTTAGCACTAAATTTTTCATTATGACAGTAACTATGTTATAAAAACAAGAAAAAACATAATATCAAGGGGACAATGGCTAAAATAAAGAGCTAATCAACCACATGATTAACAATAGGAGAAAGCTACTTGTTGTCATGAGGGGGCATGTCCCAAAAAATTGATGGATCAATGTCAATAGGTATCAAGTTCCACCCTTTAATAGGTAGATTTTGGGGCTTGGACCCTCCAATATAGTAAGTGAAAGAGAGAAAGATCTTATCATGGTGAGGGGTGCCGACATGCAAAATTTGTGTGTGCTCCCATCACTTTCAATTTTGGCATGTTTTATACACACTTGCTATCCCTGTTGTGGTGAACCCTAGCAAACCTAAGTCAAGACAAAGGTCAATGTAGTTTAGGTATGTCACATAGGCATAGAAAGTCAAGAGGTAATTTAATCATCATATAGGGAGCCTATTAGACATGTGTTGTCATTGATGTAAAAGGATGTCAAAGGAAGCATGAATTGGTCAAGATCAATTGTATGTAGGCAGATTGGTGAAATAGTTCTTTTTGGAGCAACATATTTCGATCAATTTGTGCTTAATGATATTATCTCAGATGATCCTACAAATGGTGCGGTTGGATAGTGCTTGGAAAGATATTTCCAACGGTATGCTAAAGTCTGAAAAATGTTTCCTGCATAAAAATATATAGCAAGTCAAAGTTCTAAGGATGAAAGTCAAATTTTAGTGTTTTGGCAATTAACCCCGCAAATTAGTTAGCATACAAGTGGCGATAGAAGCCACATGGGAACGAAGGTGGACCAATGAAAATCTGAGGAAGTACAATGCAGGTCCTACTCGGGACACATAACCTTGGTGGATATTTTCCCTTGCATTTTCCAAGTGCGCCCAAAGTGAAATGTCTGAGGGAAAAAACTAGTGGGATGATGTGGCACTTGACAAGTCAGTGAATGTAGCAGGTGATTGGTGAGTGTGGGATCCCACTTCACACTTAACCTCAAAGTTTTCCATTGGAGTTGAAATTTTATTTCGTAGGATACATGACTAGGGAAACAAGAAAAATTATGTCGATCGCAACCCTACTTCCTGTGCCAACCTATTATATTTTTATAAAGAAAAATTTCAGAAAAAATGAAGTCGTAGACATCCCTCAACTTTGTACCATTGATAGCATGGACCTATTATAACAGGACACATGGAATTATTTGATTGGGTTATAGACATAAGTGGGGACACACTGTCATGCTGACATTAGTATCTGAAATTCCAAGAACATGTGGCACTAAAGGTTGATGACATGTGGCATGCAGATTTGGCATTTTCGGGTGCCCAAATGGGCCACAAATAGGTGACACATGGAACCTATCAACGAGTGACACTTGGAAATTATATGCAACTGTCAAAAATTGTGGCAGACAAACAAATACAATGGATATACATGTAACCTTGATGCTTTTCCCATTGGCGCAGGTAGGGAGCATGGGACTCGGTGAAATGGTTGCAAGGACACTTAATCCCATGTATTTTGTAATTGGCACAAAGATTAGGAGAGATAATGTGGAAAAATCTAGAGAACATGTAACCTCGATTTTTTCTAGATGAGTCACAAGTTTTATTTCTGGGGTGACAGGGCGCCAAGACAAGGTGGCAAGTACATGTGGAAGAATCAAAAGCTCGGGAGGTATTTCATAGTGGAAGCATGGTGTTCCCGCCTCAACACATCACCATGGAAGATAAATACTCGAGATTTTCGAAGATGATCTGTTATAAATAGACAAGGAGATGGGCTCGAGAGATGGAGAAATCAACGATAATTGATAGTTCTGTCAAGCTTTGGAAGGCATTCAAAAGGGGCCTAGTAGGCGGTGATATGTGGAGGTTTCCCATGTTAAAAATTTAAGGTTGTTCAAGCTTAAACATGCATTGTGATAGTTTTAAAGGTCCGCAGGGGGTTTATGTGGATAAGCCCTCGAGGCTAATATAATCTACAGTCTCGATTAAAATCATAAACATAATGACAAATTTTGTACTTTTGTGCCAAATTTTTTGTTGTGGCACTAAACTAGGAGTGTGCTAAAACATGGATAACACACATGAACTAGTTGGTAGAAAAGTTGGTGGCACAGATAAATTTAGTGGAATATTTGGCAGTTTGGAAAAATATAGCAGTTCAGTAGAAAAGAGTTTATCTATGCAAGGCAGTAATTGATTTGTGAGAGAGATGAATTAGTATTATTATATGAAATTTTTTTGTTGATCTCAGTTTGAAAACTATATGAAATATGGATCAACATGGCTAGCAAGTTGGAGCTTTCATTTAAGGGGTTGTATCTCCTTATTGTAGTGGTTGGTAAACAATAAGGGGTTCTAGCTCCTTTCAGCAGTAGCTAATAAGTTATGGGTATTAGCTCCTTTCAGTGGTAACTGATAAAATAGGATTTTTAGCTCCTTTTAGTGGTAGCTAATAAATTAAGGGTAGTATCTACTTTCATTGGTAGATGATAAAACAAGGGTAGTATCTCCTTTTAGTGGTAACTGATAAATCAAGAGTAGTAGCTCCTTATGGTGAGTACTAGAGAACATTGTAAAATAAATTTGAATCTTGCCTTTGTAAAACAAATCGAAGAAAATATTGAAGTATTTATGTGTTGCATATATGATTCTTGTGTTGATGCTTACTTGAAATGTTGTTGAAGATATTATCAATGTTTTAGTATTCTTTAATTTGTGAAATAAAGTCTTAAAATTTTGACAATACTGATTCATCCCCCCTCTCCATATTTTCATGGTTTCAAACAATTGGTATCAGAGTTAGGTTACTTCAGAATCATATAAACAACAATAAGATATATTAAATACTCTGGAAAACCATGGAGGAGGATTCACCAATAGGGCACCTATGTTCAATGGAAATAACTAAGTTTTTTAGAAAGTAAGGATGGAATCCTATATTTAATCTCTTGGTGTTGATGCATGGTACACAATTGAAGAATAATATCAAAATCCTATAGCCATGATTACTAGAGATCAGAATATTGAATTTACATGCAATTCCAAGGATATTAATTCTCTACTCGCTACCTAAATCGGAACTAGTCAAGGTCATGGATTGCACTAATTCAAAACAAAAATAGGAAAACATGAGAAAATACTATGAAGGTAATAACAAGGTAAATCAAGTGAAACTTCAAGGTTTTAAAATGAAATTTGAGTCTTTGAAGATGCATGATGATGACGATATTGCTAAAGACTTTCTTAGAGTTGATGATGTTGTGAATACAATAAGAGGTATTGATAAAGATATAAAAGAGCCATTAGTAGTCCAAAAGGTGTTGATATCTCTCCTTGAGAGATCTAATCCTAAAGTCTTATCCATTGAGAAGATGATAGATATCAAGTGTCTCGACACCTTGGATCAATTACTTGGCACTCTTACTTCCTATGAGATGGGATTTATAATGGCGAGCCTACAACAAAGGAATCGACCTTCAAAGTAGATAAGAAGCCCAAGGAAGAACATAATGACTCATGTTGTGAATTCGATAAAGGGGAAGCTAAGTTTGTGAGAAATATCAAGAGAGGCTCAAGAAAATGCAAAGGTAAGATACCTTCTAAGTGCTGAAATCGTGGTAAAGTAGGTCACTATGCTTCTAAATGTCCAGAAAATAAGAAGAATGAATATGACCCCAGAGGGAAGTTTAGAAAAATAAAAAAGGACAAAAAAAGGTCTAAGAGGAAAAATTTCTACATCCAAGAATCTAAATCCTCTGATAGTGAAGGCAACCAATCATTAGAAGATGATAGAACTCATGAAAGATAAAAGGAATTTATGCTCATGGCCATAGAAAATCATGAAATACAAGATGTTGACTCTTGTTGGAGCGGGCTCCCCTGAGGCACAATTTTCGATGTCATTTTGTATAATTTTGTATGTGCGCACTACGTAAAGAGAATAAAGGGGCTTTGGGCTGGGTCAAAGTCCCCAATTTTGATGTAAATGGATTTAAGGGTAAGCCGTGGGCCTCAAACCATGGTTTGATACCATATTATCTGCGCACTAGGCGAATATGAATAGATAGATAGTGTCCAAGCTAAGTAGTTCAATTCTATGTAAGTTCATGATATTAATGTTTTGATAAGTTTATGTAGCTGTTAGGGTTGTTTGGGTTGGGTTGAAAGGCTCCTATTGGCTGTGTGCGCGGAGACCTAGTCCTAGTTGTGTGCGAACTCCGCTGGCTATGTGCGCGGAAGGGTTTTTTAAGAAAAAGTTGACGTATTGATTGACAGATTTGAAGCTAATAGAAAGGATAGTTTTGGCAAGTTTACTATGTTATGCATATGAGTTGTTTACTTCTTATGTTCTATTATGGTCACATTATCTGTCTTACTTATTGATGATTGTGCAAGGATATCAGATATGATTATGAATGATTATTGATGGCTGATAGTTCTACTTAAATTATTTTCATTGTTTAAGATCTGGATCTGGTTCTATTCTGTTTATCTGTGCTAGGGTGAACAACGATTCTGTGTTATTCTATTAAAGACTGCACATTCTCTATGATTCTGTTGTATATTTTCACGCACAATTGTTTACGAGTAATGTAATTTTTCATTCAATTTGCTAAGGAACACTTCATTAATTTCTCCCTCAGGGTGCGGAAATCTGGTTCCAACACCCCCCCATACTTCTTCGGGTGAGACTTTGGTATGCGCAATTAGATCACTACCGAAAGGGCCAGTAGTTGGAGGGTTTGTTGGTTTATCCATAAAATTTGAACCTAGGTTAGGACCCCTAAAGCCAACAAATGGTTCTGTTGTCGAGACCAGGATAATTTTGTGGGAGATTTGATGTCATGGCATCTGTCACAAAACAAATTACAATATTGGCTGAATAGAAAGACCCTTGAATTTGCATTCCAATAGAATAGAAGTACTAAGTTATCTAATGAGTAGTGGGTATAGAAATATATATATACAAAAGAGAATGAAATTTTATTTTGTTCCTTTGCTCACGAACTATAGGAGTGGTTGTCCGCTTAGCTAAATTCCATCACTGCATAAAAGACGATGTAGTCACTAAGTGGACTCTTGAATTAATCCAAAAATTAGAGAAGTTTGATGATAAGATCACCCATGCGGTAGATCATTGGATTGACTACCTCTTGGGAGGATTTGTGACTGAATTTTTCATTGACCAATTTGTGTCATATTTTGAAGTAGAAAGAAGGTTCTTCAAAGGCCCTAGAGGTAAGTTCCCGCGCTCATTGAAATTATTGTTGAAAATGCTATTGTGTGAACGGGGTTTTCTGTGCGAACATACTGCTTGAATGCATCAAAGAGGTCGAACTACTCGCAGTGGAATAATTTACCATGAAGATTCTGATTTTATTTTTTATAATCGTCTAAATCCTAGATTTGATAGTGAACCTGAACCAGAAATTGCTAGCTTAAGTGACTCTGAAGAAGAGGGCTCATCACATTAGAAACCCTTGAGTCTATTTCCAAATCCATCCACTCCACTTCTAAACTCACATCATAGATTACCCACTCCATCGCACAGTCCATTTCCACCACCACCTCCACCTCTCCCTGAAGTAGATATGGCTGCATCAATGAAGTTACCTAATTTTAGAGGAATTGTAAATGAAGATACTGATGACTTCTGGTTTGTGAATGAGGTCGTATGGTGGGCTCAACAAGTTAAAAATATTTATATTAAAAAGTGCAGCTGGCTACTGCATTCCAAGATCGTGCATTAGATTGGTACATTAGGTATGCTCAAGAAAACCCTACTGCTACCTTGGAAGAAATTAAAGTGGCCCTAAAAGATCAGTTTAAGAAACCTAAGTCATACGCGCAGCTGGTGACAGAAATAAAGGATATTTGTCAGGAACTTAATGAATCTGTATGGGAGGCCGATCAAAGGTTGAAGCGCACCATCAGAGATGGTGGGTTTGTTATTGATGACACTCAACATAAGGAATGGTTCACTGCTGTGTTGCTCCCACATTTGCACCAACCATTAGATCAGAAAAAAAGTTCCACACAAGCTGAGGCTCTGGAAGTGGAAATGAAATTGGAGGCTACCCCAAAACCTATTGCACTGGGAACTCAACAGATTCAGAATCAGTTGGAAGCCATGCATCTATCAATTCAAAGTTTTCACAAAGAAAAGGGCAAGGAGGTCTGCGCAGAGGTGTGGTGTATAAAATTCAATGCTTCTAGGCACCATAAAGAGTATTGTCTTGTAACAATTATCTGAATGGTGGAGGTCCTAGTCCATTGAAGAATACCATATAGTGCACTATCTGTCAAATTGTTGGATTACATGACACAAATTCTTGCCCAAGGATTGGAAAATATCAGACTGACTTGAAGCAATTATTTTGCAAAATATGTTCATCATTAGGACATGATGAGCAACATTGATACACTTTTGATATGATGTTAGATAAATCAGAGATATATAGAATGCAGGTTGAGCCTACATCACCAACATCCCCTTCTGGGCGCGGAGGTTTCCAAGGCGGAGGAAGAGGCGAAGAAGGTGGATTAGCTGGTCAAGGAAGAGGACAAGTCATTTTCTATAACTCTGGAGATGCTGGCCATTATGCACGCGATTTATGAAACCCAGTACAACAGTCCTATAGTTATTGTAGAAAATTTGATCATGTCATAGAAGATTTTCCTTTCTTGATTGCTAAAATGTAGGAAAAGAAGACGAAAACCCCAGCACAAAATATTGAGATGGTTCGCGCAGAAACTCGTGAGGAAGATCCCTATGTAAATGTGGTTACTAAGATTGGTATATCCACAAATGAAGATAAAGGAAAGCAA
Organism: Pinus albicaulis; assembly: GCA_034641835.2. NCBI lineage: Eukaryota > Viridiplantae > Streptophyta > Pinopsida > Pinales > Pinaceae > Pinus > Pinus albicaulis. The sequence goes on from CM076582.1 coordinate 78,356,561, forward strand.
CCAGCCAGTGATGTATGGATCTGTAAAGCACCTAAAAAAAAAGAAGGCTTTAATCTTCAATGCACAAAAGAGACCTTTATTGAAGCATAGAAATAATTTTCAGAAGGATGTACATCAAAAATTGGTAGAACACTAAAGGAAGCAGGAGGAGATGAGGAGATCAAACCATTTATACAAGCATGCATAAATTTTATGCGCAAAAAGAAGGCTATCGAAAATCTACATGCATTGATAGATAATTGCGCAAAGAAAGAACATCCCATGGTATAACAACGAGAAGTCAACAAAATGTATAAGAACAATAAGAGAACATGTAGGGAGATGCGTGTGACTGCGCATATTGGTTCTTATGAAATGGACCAAGTTATTTTAGATCTGGGGTCGGATGCTAATGTTCTACCTAAAAATACATGGCAGTGCATGGGAGAGCCAAAGATGGAATGGTCTACCATTCAACTACGCATAGCTAATCAACAGAATATCATTCCCTTAGGGAGGTTGTCATAGGTTGTGGTCAATATAGAGGGTGTCAAGATGATGGTAGACTTTGAAGTCATACAAATTGTAGATGATATTGATCTCTATACTTCGTTGTGTTGGATTGTATTAATAACTATTAAATGAATAATATGGTACACCTAAATTATCAATCCAGGGACGTCTTTCATTTCAATGACAGTTGCACTGTCTGTGTCGATACATCAAACCAGAAGCAAAATAAAAATAAAGAGGAATCGTTGCTGAATTTGAATTGCTGAAACTTAACACTTGTGTAGGAATAAAAACAATCCATAGGAATGTAATCACGCCTCAATTAAACGGTACCTAGAATGCCACACAAAAATTACACCAGTTGGTATGTCTAATTACATCTGTGTAACAACATAATAGTATTGAAGCTGAAGCAGATCTACTTAAAGCCAGAAAAACAACAACAACACTCCACCAATATGCAAAGAAAATAAGAAATATAGTACATCTACTTTACCACTGTAGTACCTGCTAAATAGGAGGGCCCTTCCTCCCTAGCAGGGCGCAGGAAGAGATGGAAACTAAATATGAATTAAACCAGACAACATAGCAGCAACGTGATATCTTTGTATTCTTATGACCAAAATTACAGAGCCAAAGGTAATATTGTTCTCTGCTGACCCCCTGACCTCAAGGGTCGAGATTTACATAATGGTTACATGTTCATAAAAATGAGGAACGAATCAGTCATGATAATCTTATGATTCTCATGCTGATCAAAATATGATACATATAGTTACAACCAATTCCTTAATAAAAAGTCTGACTGGGAAAATATTGATTACAATCAAAACTGCCTAAAAGTTGTCATTATAAAATATAATATTGTAATGACTTCTACAACTGTCGTGGAAAGCGAAAACTGTAGCGTAACAACATTTGAGGACAGATCGACATCCGAAAGTTGACGATATCCAATCAGAAATATGACTGTAACAACAGTTTGTAATAGCGGGTCTATAACAACACCGTGATGTAACATCATCATAGTGTAACAAATCACTGTAACTACACACTTTCAACTTCTTATGTACGCCTCATGTTGTAGGTCTCTTGTGATAAGAATAACATCTGGAAGGACAACAAAAGACCAAAGAGCTTCCTCCAACATTCATCCCAGTTAGCCACAAAAAGGAAACAATACATCATAATAATTAACGAAATGGAAAGATAATGAAATAAGGAAAAACGTCACTATTTAAGATAGAAAATAAGGGAATAAGGCAAAGGTAGTCCCAAGGTTTGAGGCACAAGGTAAAATGAGGGAAACATATGTAGCAAATAAGTACAAAAATGGCACCCAACATCTCCCCCCAGCTGAAGCACTTGCATGTCCTCATGAAATAATCTCATCTTCCTTGATAATATCTCCTGTGTAGGTCAGTGAAGTCATAGGCAGTGGTTGTGTCTTCATATGGAAACATGTAACCTTGAGTACCCATCAACTGTCGTGTCCAAGACTCTTCTTCATACTCGATCAGTTCATAACGAATCCAGTATTTCTCTATTTGTAGCCATATGAAAGGGAATTTAAATATTAGTCCAATCCAAGAAGCACCAAGGGTCTTTATTACCTGGGCATATGCTGGTACATGTGTAACAACTACTACAAATTTATGAAATGCAAATGGGTCTCCTTCCAGTAGCTCAACACTACTGGGTTGTGTACGCTTCAGGCATCCAGTCACCGCTCGAATCTTCATTTGTGAAAAATGATTAAGGAAAAAATCCACAATCATTCTTATATAAGTAGCAACAGGTTCCCTTATCCCAGGAGTTCTCAAAATATTCCTAAATTCGCACCTTAATTCGACGGCCCGTCCTGGTTCTGCTTGGATCCATAATGTTGTATTTTCTTCATTAGTATCCATATATTTTGTGGACAGATGCCACTCAATCTGATTCCTCATAAATGACATGAAGGCTCGTAACTATAAATCCCCCATGTAGGAAAATATAGTTGCTACCATATGCATACTAGCGTGCTCACAAATGATATTGGTCAAAAATAACTAGCATAGAAGGCTTTGTTCATCGAAATCAGAAGCATGAAAGACATCTAAAAAGGTGTAGGTAGAAGAACCCATATAGGGTTTGCTTTCCAGAATGGCTTTTAACTTAAATAGATAATAGCGTTCCCATAGGAAAATGGGGTAGGATGGGGAAGGTCACCTGCACCCCAAAAAATTGAGGGCAAGCTCATGGAGCTTTTTCTTATCCACAGTCAGATCCTGAACTTGCTGCTGTAACAACAACAACTATTCCTTCTGCTTCTTTACGGCTCCCTTCTGCTTCCATTCTTCCCAGCCTTTCTTCAGTTCTTCCTTCATCCATTTCTCCTGTAAGACACTTATTTCCTTCTGATGTTCTTTCAGTGCGATCACCCCCTCCTGAAGGGAGATTGCCTCCTGTTTCCATTTCTGCGACTCAGAAATCAACAAAATGTTCTACAAACTATATCCCACAGCGGGACCCGGCATTCCCCTACATTCAACATCAATGGTGGGTGTAACAACCTCTCTTGGATGGGTCTGATCCACCTCTACTGAAGGTTCTTGTGTAACAGCAGCGTCATCAGTGGGTTTTTTTGTATCAACCCCTTTATTTTCGCCTACGCTAGCCTTTGTTCCCACTGTTGGTTCTTCTGTAATAGTAGTGGCCTCCACAGGTTCTTGTGTATTGGATTCTAGGTAAATTACTATGGGAGGCTATGCTTTAACTTTTGGTTCTTGTGTAACAAAAATATCCTTTGCAGGTTCTTGTGGGATAGCCTCTCGAAGTTCCGTTTGTGTCTCCATTGAGTCGGTGTTTTCCCGAAAAACCCTATACCCTCCTGTTGTTAATCCCTGAGAACATGTTTCCCATACAGATCCTAAAATTTTCTTCCCCCGAGCTAATTTATGCTTTAATTTTTCATTTTATCTTCTTAAATTTTCAATTTCTGAAAGCGAAACATGAGTTTAGTCCTTACCTGATGAGGAGGGTTTTTTTCCTTCTTCTTTTGATCCTTCTGCTTCTTTCTGCTTATCAGCTGTGGGCAATGGTTCCATTGGAAAGCTAACTCTCACCCTCTATTTTGGTTTTCTGTCTCCAATCAGTTTGTTAGTGGGTTCTTTTCCAATTCTAACCTTGACGGGCTGGGGTTGGACTTAGGCTTCTACATGACTTCCTTTCGAAGTCCCAACCCGTTTTCTCTGGCTCGTCCTAGGCCTTTTCCATTTAAACTCTTCCCATCTCCTTCCTTGTTGGCTTAGGGCATCCAAAACAATAAATTTGACAAGTCCATGGTTGGTCACATAGGCGTTAGGATGTGTTGTCGTCTTAACTGCCGCAACCATATGCTTAATATTTCCTAATAGGAAATATGTGAGGTTGATCTTCTGGTGGTGCTGAAGATGATGTAGTAAAGGGAAGTGACAATTGAAGATGATTGTGGATCTTTCCTCGCAAGTAATTTACTTTATAAAACCGAGGGTGACATCCACCCATGGTTGGGGAAGTCATAATCGATCAACCCCTCTTCCATTCTTTTCAAACTTTTCCTCTCCTTCAATAAAATCCTCCTTCAAATAAGGGTCATTAAATTTCCTGTTGAACCATCTTCGTCCTTCAACTAGCAATGTGGTCACTCGGGAAACCAATTCTTCTATTACTTCGATTTGTAGACCCATGAATTGGGTCTAGTGCTCATTCAAATTCTTAGCGAATTCAATTTCAATTGCCTCATCTGATCCTTCCAACCTCTAAAAATATTCAAGCCACTCGACATCCCTAAATACCTGATAATATTTCGAATAGTTCTGTAAAGCTTCAACGGAGTCCAAATCATGTCTTACTGCTGCTCCTACCATATTTCTGTTACTCTAAATAACTCCTTAAGCTCGACCAACTGTAATATCACTGCAGTTCTTGTTCTCTCCCATCTTGTTGTTACTTTGAATCACTCCTTAAGCTCAACCAACCATAATATCGCTGCACTGCTTGTTCTCTCCCAACGCCTTGCTCTGCTTATCCCAGATTGATAATTTCGGCCGAGGATACAAGACTTCATCTAAGGGAGGTGATAAGAGGTGACAATATTTTCAAATTACTAATTTGTACTTCACACATTGATACATTAATGTCTAATTATGGAAAATGACGGCCTTTAAGTACAAATACCTTTTCCGGCCGAATTTGGTCATAATTGGTTATCGTGCTGTTTAATTTGATGCATGTGAGATTAATGACGGTTTCAATACTATGGATTGCTTGCAATGATTACGAGATTTATCACCCCCTCGGCTTTAATGGTGATGACTGCCCACGACCGTCACAGGAATGTCATAACCTGCCATTAATCATTAAATTATTAAATGATGATGTTACATTTTTAAATGACATACCTGAGATGATGTGAAGGAGGAATTTAATGTGAGGGCGTAACTGCTTCCAATGATCATGGTGGTCACACTTGACTGTTGTAATTATTGATGCATGTCAGGATGATGACGAGATAGGTAACATTGTTCATGGTTGTCGGCTGTTACATATGTAACAGCCAAGACAACCATTGTGCTATCCTTCAGAAAACATCATAATTAGGAAAAATAGATACAGAAAAAAAAACAAATGGGTAACATCATCTTGTGAAATATGTTGAGAAGGAAAGATGACGTTTTGAAAAAGGGAAAAAACTGGGTGTAAGAGCCACTATAGAAGTGGTTCAACTGTTACAAATTGTCCAACTATGCCCCAAAAAGAGGTTTTCACAATCAGATTTTTATTGTTATTATTTATTTATTTTTATTTTTAAACAGGTGTAACAACTGCCATAAGAGTGGTTTTCAGCTATTACACTTATTGGAATTTCAAATTTTAGGTTGCACAGGGAGCATCCCCCTGCCTCTGTAACACAAAGATCAGAGTCTGCAACAATGTTAACAAATGATTCCTTCGAAGCAGGTTGATGATATAACCTCAAACGGTGCCCACTAACTAGTAACAATGTCTTAGCTCTATCAATGGTAACCAATTGTACAATCTCATTGTAAAAGATCACGTCTACTTCATAAGGACCTAGCCATCTGGTGAAAATATTGCCTTTGAAGTCCTTGAATTTTGAATCGTACAAGAGAGCCCAATCTCCTTTCTAAAATTTTGTCTTATTAATGAACCTGTCATGCCATCTAGCTCTTTGCTGCTGAATGATTTGTGTCTGCTGAATGGCAGCCAACCGTTTCTCTTCCAACTCATTGAGTTGATTCAATATTTGTCTTTGCACTGTGTTCAAATCCAGATTGTCCTGTAATGTTGTTCTCAATGTTTTTATTTCAAACTCTATGGGGAATAAAGGATTCTTACCATACACATGGTGAGAATCGTGTAGTATTCCTCCATCTTGTTCTGTAAGCCCACAATACCTCTAGAAGTTTTTCGGCCCAATTTATTCGGTGGCTGGCTACTGTCTTTGTTAAAATTCCCTCAATAAATTTTTTGGAGATCTCCACTTGACCATTTTCTTGTGGGTGATAAGGTGAAGTGATCCCATAAATTATTAATGAGCCGATTATGGAGACTATCAATTGTAGACAATTGGCACTTGTGGAAGTTAGGGAACTGTGCGCGGTCGATGGAACCCTGATACCTTCACCTGTGAATGTCAGAAAAGTGCGCTCCATGATGAGCCTTGTTGGATATTACAGGAAGCACATCCCAAAATATGAATTGATAACTGCGCCCATGACTATATTACTCAGAATAGGTGCAACATTCCATTGGGATGAGGAATGTCAGAGAAGTTTGCAGTTGTTAAGGGATGTAACAGACACTACTCGATATGATTTGAATTACTTAGTAAACAAGCCTATGTTGGGGGCGAAAATCTATATATGGTTATCTATAGCTCTAGACTATATGTGCAGAGAGGTGAAATGCGTGTCTGGTACTTGTGCGAGGAGGTTGATTGGGTCGTAGAGGTGTCAAAAACTAGTCGTTGGAATAGTAAAACTAGATAAGACAAATTTATTACCGTTTTTTAGAGCGTCTAAGATGCATTTAATGAAGGGATTTTTCTAGATTTGGGACAATTTTATCAGTAATGGAGCCTCATTACTACACAAGGAGTCGTTGAAGATGTGCCACAAGTATAAATATGACCTATGGGGTCGCAATAGTTCCCTTTTATTTTTGGGTGATTTTTGTGCTTTGATTTCTTTTATTGCCATCAAATTTGCTGTGTCTATTTATGGTTTGACTCTATGGTTTGAAGACACATTACACCGAGTAGGGCTAGGTTACGCAATTCCTGAAAATATGACAACCACAAGATTGGGTGATGACCTTGCTGCCCTTGAAGTGCCTATTATGGAAACACCTACGCCATCTAAAAGTAAGAAGGGGAAATCCTCTGGAACACACAGATCTCCTAGAGAGAAGACCCCAAGACCGCGCCCTTCAATGGGAGAGAAGATTAAAAGACCTATGGCATAAGTCCCAGAAACCATTGAAGAAGAAGACGAGGAGGTGGTCGAAGTGGCCCCATTCTAACGGCTGCCAAACTACATTGCGCTGCACAAACCATCTGTAAAGGCACCTAAGAACCTGGACAAGGTGTGCACGGGTATCCAAATACCCCTGATCCCTGAGAATTTCCCAATGGAAGGGGACATGTTCGCAAATATTCCAGAGCTAAGATTTGACGATTGGGACATTGCGAATGTTGAAAAGTTCTTAGAGCTCGCACCTGAGATATACTTGGATCAGGTCACTTACGAAGGAGGCGTTGTGCACCTCGAGCCACAAAGGGGGGTGCTAGGTCTACATAAGGTATGCCTGCTCAATTTGCTGCAGATCCCTCATTTTTGGTGCAGCCCCATAAACGTTATCTGCGTCATACAATTGTTGTCCTTAGTTCATGATGACACACTTTCGTTGGGAGAGCGCATCCCTATCGACGCTGAATTAATCCATAGAATCATGGGTCTGCCTCCTAAGGGGGCCAACCCTATTTTTGATTTTGGTGGTAAAGCGCAGGAGAATTTTGTGGCAGAACAAATTAAGAAGAAGTATAATGTCACAAGAGAGACCTGGGGATTCGTCGTGGAAAAAATTAATGACCCAGTAGTGTGTTTTGGTATGCTCATCTTGGCCTGCAAGATGATGCGTAAGTGAAGATCCAAGAAGGTGCCTGTGCATGTGATTACGCTCGTTGGACACTATGAAAAAGGCGTGATTTATAATTGGTGCAGTTACATGTGCAAAGAATTTTTAGAAAATGTTCGTGAGGCACATGAGGAAAGCAAGCCCTTCCAATATGCTTGGATATTACTATTGATTGCACTAATTGGGTGGAGGACCCCAGAAGACACACAATTCCTAGACATTGAGTCTAAGATGTGTGAAGCTGCACGCTATGCTACCTTGTGGAACTCCTCACACCAGGTGCTACCTTGAACCAAGCGATTTCGTCAAAGCCGCAAATTTCACCTACCTTGTATGATCAGTACAAGATGATAGCGGATTTCAAGGCTACCTTCCATAATATTCATATCTGCGCAAAGGGAACCGTAGAGGGAGTATGGTATAAGCTACCATATCTGGTGATAAAAGATTATTTAGTGAGAGTTATAGTAGAATGGACGCCGACCTGGTTGACAACAGCCACCCCAACGAAGTAGCGCACTCAGATAGGGAAATCAATGGAGAAAGCCATAGAGACAGTAATAGAGAAAGTTACCAAGCCCATGATAGAGAAGGTCAAAGAAAAAGAAGCAACCCCCAAAAAAAATAGCGAGACTTTAGAAACCACAACAGTACCCAAAAATAATGGATCTGCATTGAAGGAGACAGGGGAAGTTGAAACATCCAAAGGAACCAAGCGTGACTCTCAGGCCGCTGGAGGATCGCGCAAAAATCAGAAAGGTTCCAAAAAGGTAGGGCAGGAGGTCCTGACGCTGACATAGGATGACTTAAATGAAATAGCCAACACTGTCACGTCTGCGACTGAGGATTAGTGGACAGACATGGACGTTCAGTACAAGTCCACACTAGAACTTGTACAAGTATGACTGCAGGAACTAAAAGTACAAGCAAGCTAGATTCAAGAGAGCGTGATTTAGGCGAGCTAGACCAGCACGCAAGTCACGAGCATGCAACCGTTCGATGTTCCTTTAACAGCCTCTGGGGATGGTCGCTTTTTTCACACCCCCCTTCCAGCTATTTAAATGGACGCTAACCAACATCTCCAATTTATAGGATCAAGTGATGTTCACATTAATCTTTTTGTGTTACATGCAGGAAAACTACACCTTATGCACTTGATGATTGTGGATGAGCTCCAGTACATAGAAGCTATAGTGAATACATAGAAAAGGGACACAGAACAGAAGGCCGAGAAAACACACCAACAACAGCAAAAAGCAGAATCCGCTTTCCAAGAAGAAAAAGCCTAGTGCGCTGCACTGTAGGCAAAAATCCACCAGGTTTGCAAATATATTCCAGCTATCCTGGCCACAACTGCGCCTGCAGAGAAACTTGGAGGATTGGTTGTTGTAGTGAAAGCAGCGCACGCAGAGGAGAAAAATGTAAGAACGGAGTATGAAAATAAGATTGCAAACCTTCAAACAAAGTTGTAGTCATAGATGCCACTAGAGGTTCGGACATAGAGAGCAGCAAAAGTTAAGCATGATTGAGATAGTATTGTTGTTGCGGTCACCTAGTGTGAATTTTTTTTAGATGAAGCTATGAGTGTTTGCACATCTGTTCAAAATGATCTGGTAGTACAGCAGCTGTGCATCACCCTCCACTAGAAGGAGCAACATTTTGAGGAAATCAGGATAGTCGCACCCACATTGGTTCTCGCACAGTGCCTCACTCATCTACAAGAGTGCAGAAAAATTCAGACAGGAATTGCAGATCTGCGTTGGAAGGACCAACTACCAAAGGAACACATGCAACCATGGGAAGAAGAATTTCTTCAGCTTTCAAAGATGCTGGACAACACATTAAAGACCATATAACAAACTCAATGCAACATCGAGATGCTTGTTGAAGGGCCTATCACTGAAAAATTAGTTCAACAAGCGCAGGCTGTTGCAACACAAAGTTTGGAATTAGTGCTCCCTCTCAAAACTTCTGTCAGTGTGCTTCAGGCCAAGATCAAAGAACAGGTGCCTCAGTGACTCGAGATGAGTCACATGTTTGTGTTGGGGGCCTGTTGGAGCAGGGTCCCTTGAGGCACAATTTTCGATGTCATTTTGTATAATTGTTTATGTGTGCACTGCGCAAAGGGAATCAAGGGGCTTTGGGGTGGGTAAAAGTCCCCAATTTTTATGTAAATGGGTTTAAGGGTAAACTATGGGCCTCAAACCATGGTTTGAGACCATAGTATATGCGTGCTAGGTGAATATAAATAGATAGATCGTGTCTAAGCTAATTAATTTAGTTCTAAGTAAGTTCATGATTATGATGTTTTGATAAGTTTATGCGTCTGTAAGGGTTGTTTGGGTTGGGTTGAAAGACTCCTGCTGGATGTGTGCGCGGAGACCTAGTCCTGGCTATGTGCAGACTTCACTGGTTGTGTGCGCATAAGGGTTTTGTAATGGAAAGTTGATGTATTGATTGACAGATCTGAAGCTAATAGAAATGACAGTTTTTGCAAGTTTAATGTGTTATGCATCTGAGTTGTTTACTGCTTATGTACTGTTAAATTTGCATTATCTGTCTTACTTATTGATGATTGCGGAAGGATATCAGATATGATTATGAATGCTTATTGATGGTTGATAGTTCTGCTTAAAGTATTTGCATTGTTTGAGATCTAGATCTAGTTCTGTTATGTTTATCTGCGCTAGGGAAAACATCGATTCTATGTTCTTCTATTGAATACCGTGGATTCTTTGTGATTCTATTGTATATTTTCGTGCATAGTTGTTTATGATTAATGTAAGTTTGCATTCGTTTTGTTGAGGACCACTTCATTAATTTCTCCCTTAGGGTGCAGAAACCTAGTTCCAACACCCCCCCATACTGCTTCGGGTGAGACTTTGGTCTGCGCAAGCATATCACTCGCAAAAGGGCCAATAGTTAGAGGGTTTGTTTGTTTATCCATAAACTCTGAACCTGGGTCAACACCCCTCAAGCCAACAAATAGGATGGATAAATGGATAAAGTTGAATTATAATGAGAGTTTATTAGTGCTCTTGAGGTGTTATGAAACCAACTCTCTCAAAAAAAAAAAATTTAGATCAATGACTTAAAAATTATCCTCTTCGAGGGGGAAACCTCCTTTACATCACATAAATGAGAAATTCTTGGATGATACAAATGACAAGGCCTCCTTGGTATATATAGCAGTCTAAGGGGTCATAATATAATCAGAGCCTACTTAACAATAATAATGTAAGGGCACAACAAGAAAAATAGTGTGTTTCTATGGGGAACATCAATAACAATAAGGGGGCTACATGGGCACAACAATAACAATAGGGAGCTACACTAAGAATAACAATACAGGGTCTATACTAGTATTATAGGAACCTAACATTCCCCTCTCCTTCAAAAAAGTGTTGTCCTCAATGCTTGACTAGTTCTAGATTCTTATGTATAAAATTCTCATCCTCCCATGTGGAATCTTCAATGGGTAAGTTCTTCCACTTAATGATATACTTTGAAATTGATCGATTCCATAACTGTCGGGGTTTTTTTGTTTTGTTTTGTTTTGTTTGTTTTTTTTTTTTTAATATTTCTGTGACTGCTTCATGCTCCAATATGATTTTTCCTTCTTCGTCAAGTTATGGAAATACTGTTTGAACTAGGAGCTTGCCACCAATAACCATTATTTAAGCTTGAAACATGGAAAACTGGGTGTACTCGGGAAGATGCATGAAGCTCCAATTTGTATGCCATAGTACCAATATTTTGAAACACTTTTAAAGGACCATAGTAATTGGGTGATAATTACTATGCTTATTAGCTTGATTTAGGGACATTTGTTTGTATGGTTGTAGCCTTAAAAATATCTAGTCGCCTACATCAAAACTTCTTGCACTACGATGTTGATTTTCCTATTGTTTCATTCGATTTTTCACTAGAGTGAGGTTATAATTTAAGAGTTTGAGAACTTGTTGTTGATGCTCAATGTGATCTTCCACTACTTGAACCTTAAAATTTTCTCTTAAAGATGATGTGATGGATGGTGGATGATATCCATGCCATAAATGGTGTCATTTATGTTTTAGTGTGTAAGGAAGTGTTATACCACCATTCAACCAAAGGTAACCACTTGAACCATTGTGTTTGTTTATCAGATAAAAAGAAACAAAGACATATTTCCAAAAATTTTCTCACTATATTTGTTTTCCTGTCATATTGAGGATGATAATATGAGCTATGATCTAATTGAGTACCAAGGAAAGAAAATAATTTTGTCCAAAAATTTCCAGTGAAAATGGGATCTCTATCACTTACAATAATATTTGGGTTTCCATGTAGCTTTTGAATTGTTTCCATAAATGCAATAGAAACTATATTGGCCTTAAAAGGATGAGTTAATGCACAAAAGTGTGCATACTTGGTAAGTCTAACAACTACCACCATGATGACACTCTATCCTTAAGACTTGGGTAAACCTGTGATAAAATTCATTGAGACCTCCTCCCAACACTGACTTGGAATTGATAAAGGTTGTAACAAACCCAAGATCTTAATTGTCTCAACTTTTTTTTGTTGGAAAACCAAACATTCTACCACAAAATTTTGAATATCAGATTTAAGGCCATCCCAATAAAATTCCTTCTTGATCGTTTGGTAAGTTTTTAAAATATTGAGTGCCCTCCTAAAGGGGAGGTGTGTAATTCCAAAATAAATTTTTTTTTTTGAGTTAGGAATTATTACATAGATATAAGTGATCTTTGTACCATAATGAAACATTTTTATAGATAAATGTATCTGATGTACTAGGATATTGATGGAAATTTTGAATAAGTGTCCACACCTCTTCGTCATTCTTGTATTCACCCCCTGCTTTAGTTATCTAGTCAGGTTGGATAATAGAAATGGCACAGAGAAATCCTTCCAAATCCTCATCCTTTCTTGAGAGTGCATATTCAACAAAAATTTTCTTCCATTTTTGTAGATGATTTCAAAGTCATAACCCAACATTTTGTGACCCATTTTTGCTACTCTTCTGAAGATAATCTTTGTTCCAAAAATTATGTAAGACTATCAGGATCTGTTTTTACCTTGAATTGTCTTCCCATTAGGTAAGGTCACCATTTCTTTAGTGCATGTAGTATTGCCAAAATTTCCTTCTCAAAAATAGGTTTGTGTAAATTATTTCCCTTGATTGGATGAATTTAAAAAGAAATGGGTCTTCCTTCTTGCATTATAAAAACACCAAGTCCATTTCTCGAGGCATCACATTCCACAATAAAGGTTTTTGTGAAGTTCGGCGTAGCTGAGACCGATTCTTGGCACATTGCCTCTTTAAGATGTTAAAAGGCCTTAGTTGCTTCTGGAGTCCAAGAAAATACATCTTTATTTAGTAAATTGGTTAGATGTGTTTCAATTCTCCCATAATTCTTAAAAAGCTTGTGATAATACCCTATCAACCTGAGAAATCCTCGAATATGGTTTAGGGTTGTGCGGATTTTCCCTTCCTTAATGGATTTAATTTTGTTAGGGTCTACCTTAACACCCTCATGAGATACAATATGACCCAAATCTCAAATAGTCCAAAGAAACATTTGGAGGTTTTTGCATATAAATGTTTCTCCTCCAATAGTTTGAGCACCTTGTCACCTTGTTGAACATGATCCTTCTAAGACTTGCTGTAGATTAGTATATCATCAAAAAATACTAACACAAATTTTCTAAGGAAGGGTTTGGAAATGGAATTCATCAAACCTTGAAATATGGAAGGTCCATTAATAAGACCAAAAGGTATGGCCAAAAATTCATAATCACCTTCATGAGTTCTAAATGTTGTTTTCAGAATGTCTTCAGTATTCATTCTATTTTGATGATATCCTGAATGAAGATCCAACTTGGTAAAGTGAATTTCTCCTTGTAATTCATCCAAAAATTCATCAATGACAGGAATGGGAAATTTATCTTTAAGAGTGATATTTTTTAGCTCTCTATAATACAGACACATATGCCATGACCCATACTTCTTGAGCACCAACAATACTGGAGCAGAGAAATAACTTTAACTTGGTTGAATTATACTTGCCTCTAGCATTTCTTCAACCATACATTCAATTTCACTCTTTTGGGCATAGGGATATTTGTAAGGCCTGATGTTTGGAGGAACACTTCCTAGAATCAAGTGAATAGCATGATCATAATCAAAAATTTGTGGGAGGCCTTTGGGAGTCTCAAACACCTTGGAATGTTTGTCCAGGAATTTTTAGAGATCTGGAGAAATAGATGATTTCAATGTTTGAACCTCCAGTAAGCATAATTGTGTAATTATGCCCCGTTTTTCTTTCTTCAAAATATTTGTCATGCTGTTATATTTTATTATCTTCCCTGGTTTCACTGTGATGCCCCTTCATTCAATTTATTTTCCTTCCCAAAAATATTTCAAGAAAATTTCTTGAAAATTAAAAGCTATCATCCCCAAAGATTGTAAACATCAGACTCCTAGTACAATATCAGCACCACCCATTGGATTGGAAATCATTAGAATATTCAATATTGTAGAAAAATATATCCAATGAGATTCACATGATCTTGTTATCTACTAAAACAAATTACTGAATCCTTCTACAAATTTGCGGAAACCAAATTCGATCGCAGAATCACATAAAGAGTAAGAGAAAGAAATAAAGAATCACACAACACAATATGTATCTATGGAAAGAAATTTCTCAAAACTCCTCTATATTTATATTTCATAAAGTCAAGACCATGAAACAATACAATTCTATTCCTCACACTGAGAAACTTATGCACTTTGTTGATTGTCTCACTCTAATCTTGCTTGAATTTGGCTTTTGATCTAAGCAAGTTTGGTCCAATATTTAGCCTTTTTATTTCCTAGGCCTGGCCTGCCTTCCTTACACATTCGTGGGCTAATTGAGCCCCTATTAATTAGGAAAATCCTAGTTAATTATTGCACAATCCTTCCAAGTCTTCCTGATGTCCTCATGCATGATCTGTACAAATTTCTAAGTATACAACTGATAGCTATCTTCCCTTTAACCTCAAACTCAATTGGGCCTTCCTTAGAAATGACATGAAAAAACTATTTATAGAGAATTATGAGTTAACTGATTGATCACTACTTGTGAATTAAATCATATTTAATTCACTAGACCTCTCACTAGATCATCTCTTAGTTAGAACTAGTTAAACCAATTTTAACTCAATTAATTGAGTTAACTAATTACAACTAAAAAATAACTGTAACTAGACCCCCTAAAATCATGGGAGAACTCTACATGCCTCCACTATGACCTCTAACTCGAATTTCCTAAGCTAAATAAGTCTTTCTGACTCAATTAACTAATACAAGTTTTCATGAGATGAAATTACAAATTTTCTTCCAATTTAATTAAGGGAAAATTAAATCAAAAGTCCCCTATGGTACCATTTATGGACACCATTTTCTGGGTGCCATTTTAAATTTTTCTTGTTTCGAATTTCAACACTCCCTCTCAACAAGAAAGGAATTCAACCTATCTCGATCCGGTACCTTTGGAATGTTCTGAATGCAACACTTCTCTAGTGTTGTTTTCTCCTGCAACTCCTGAAACTGAAAAAGCCTCCAAAAACCTGAATAAATATGATGCATATGTCATCAGAGTCTCTGAATGCTACCGATTACTACACTGTATACTGAAAACTCTGCGCTATTGTTGACTCTACATTTGTGCTCTCTTCACTGCTAACAACTCTGATCTGCGCTCTAGTATCTGACATCTGTCACTTTGATTTTTGTCTTTCTGACATCTGACTGCATCAATCCTATTGATCCTTCCTACTACTGTGTACTGTGGGCTCCTCGTAGCCAAGTATGATCCATGAGACAAGCCATCTCAAAGGATCATGCCCAAATTTATTCTCTTGGGATTATGTCTTCACATCGCCCCACCTCTTACATGGAGGTATGACTGGATGTGCTCCCTCTTCCCATCTGACTCGAAGTTTCCCCCTCCTAGAGGTCTCTGCTTGAGTGGACACCTGCACTCGCTCTCCTCTTTGCTTCTCCAATTGTGGCTGCTCCACAAACTTTTGAGACTGCTTCTAAGGCTGCAAGTTAAGAGGTAATTTATGCTCCTTCTCAACCACAATTTCACTAACCTCTGATTTTCTCCTCAAATCTTTGCATGCATCTTCGACCTCGAGAGCATATAGGTTCTTAACTCATACATTGATATTTTTCACCCATCTCATTGTGATGTGTCTAAGGAACACCTTTCCTTTTCTAAATATGACATCATAAACACGATGTTCCAACACCGTTACGGAGACAATATTTTTCTTTAGTATTGGAACATACAAAACATCTGTCAGTCTGAGAGGGGAGACAGACTCCCTCTGAAAGGTAAGTGTACCCATGTTGGTGTGTTATACCTCCCATCATCTCCAAACTCTATGTTCTGCTAGAGTTCCTTCTCCTCCAAGTCACTGAAGAGATCTCTATTCCCAATCATATGGAACGAGGCACCACTATCTAGATACCACATGGATCCCATTAGAGTGTTGGCCATGCATGAAATGAGAGTAAAATTAAGCTTGAATTGTGAATATAGTGCTTCAGTTACTACTGCAACTGCAAGCTCCTTCTTTCTTGCCTTATGTGGACATTTTGAGGCATAGTTACCGTGCTCATGACAATCAAAACACTTGACCTTGGACAAGTATCTCTTTCCCTCTTCGCCTTGGGACTTCTTTCCCTTGGATTTCTTTCCTTTTCTGTTCAATGCAAAATATTCTTCTTTTGTTGTGTCGGAGGTTCAGTCTCTGGTGCTCTGCCTTATCTCTTCTATTACCAAGTCGGACCACAAACACTCCTACTCTCGTAGCTTATCCCTCCCATTCACAGAGTCCTGGTAACTATGCCAGCTCTTGGGAATGCCTATAAGAGCTAGGCTCACCAAATATTCCTAGGCTAATATGACACCAACACTTCTAAGCTCATTTCGACATTGAGTGAACTTAATCAAGTATTTTGGTATCGTCTTTCCCTCCTCCATCTTGATCTTTCTCAGCTTGTCTTTCAGTGCCAACTTCCTGTGGTCTTTGCTATTTTGAAACATATCTGTCAAGGACTTCCACATATCATATGGTGTCACCTTCCCATGGATACTCAAGAAAATATGATATCAAACTCCCTCTAAAAAGGTCCTTCTTGCCGTTTCTACCTCCTTCTTCCATGCATCAAGTAGTTGAGCAACTGCTGCTGCGGGCTCGGGAATATCACTGTCTATGAATTCCTTAAGTCCATTGTCCTTGTGAACTGCCTCCATCCTGTCCTTCCATGCTATGTAGTTAGAATTTCCCTCAAGATAATATTCGAGTATCAAACCATTGAAAGACATCTTGATCTGTTGATGGGTCCTGAAGAATAAATTTGCAAATTCGAACCTGTTCAAAAAAAAATATGTTCTTATCTTCTATTGTGATTCATGGCGCTCTGATACCATGTAGAAAATTCTATCCAACAGGATTCAATTGATCTTGTAATGTAATAAAAAAAAATAATGAACCCTTCTACAAATTTGCAGAAACCAAATTCGATCACAGAATCACATAAACAAGTAAGAGAAAGAAATAACCAATCACACAACAAAAGATGTATATGGGGAAAAAAATTTCTCAAAAACTCTGTTATCTATATATTACATAAATTCAAGACCATGAAAAAATACAATTCTATTCCTCACACCGAGAAACCTCTGCACTCTGCTGACTGTCTCACCTTGATCCTTCTCGAATTTGGATTTTGATCTAAGCAAGTTTGGTCCAATATTTAACCTTTTTCTTTCCTAGGCTTGGCATGCCTTCCTTGCAAATTCTTGGGATAATTGAGCCCCTATTAATTAGGAAAATCTCAATTAATGATTGCGCAATCCTTCCAAGGCTTTCGATGACCTCATGCATGACTTGCACAATTTTCTAATTATACAATTGATAGTTATCTTCCCTATAACCTCAAACTCAATGTGGCATTCCTTATAATTGTCATGAAGCAACTATTTATAGCGAATTTTGAGTTAAATGATTTATCACTACTTGTGAATTAAATCAGATTTAATTCACTGGACCAAACACTAGCTCATCTCTCAGTTAGGACTAATTAAATTTATTTTAACTCAATTAATTGATTTAACTAATTACAACTCAAAAATAATTGTAACTGGACCCCCTAAAATCATGGGAGAACTCTACATGCCTCCTCTCTAACCTCTAACTTGAAATTCCTAAGCTAACTAAGTCTTCTTGACTCAACTAACTAATACAAGTTTTTTTTTTTTTTTTTCTGAATAAGACTGATTCTATTAAGCAGGAATATAATACAAGATAGAAATACAATCATGAGAAGCAGAAAACCAGCAACCGGAAATGATAAAACTATCAACCTCGGCTCTGTAGAAGGAGAGTTACAAGCAGGAATCACAAGAAAGTCTGGATGTCAAAAAAAAAACTGAATACTACCCCGAGAGGGCAGAGGCCTCTATACGTAGCTTCTTCCCTTTCTTTTTACCGACTTTAACCCATCCAACCTGGGGTGAATGAGCTAAAACCACCTGAAGATCGGAGTTCTCAATAGGGGGGGCCTCCTTATCTGAGTCGAAAGAGGAGGACCCATGGGAGCGCTTTTGAGCAGCGGCAATATCAGGAGGGTGCGCCTGAGCATCGGTGGGGATGTCCATTGACAGCCCCTGAACTGAATCTGCATCACAATCATCATCTTCTGAGCAAGAGGAGTCAGAGTCCACAGCAGGAGGCGGAGAGTACGGAGCCCATTGTTTAGATTTGGCCTTGGAATTCACTTTTTTCTGTTTTGCCGGGAGAGCGGGGCAAGAGTTCTGCAGATGCCCTGTTTGGTGACAGTGTCGGCAGCGGAAGGCAGTACTCTCATAATCCAAAGTCTGAGTCCAAACAAAGTCGTTTATTTTGAGATTGATCTGGTCTGGAAGTCCCTTGCTTAAATCAAGTTCCACACATATTCTGGCAAATGTGTAGAGACCTTTGATTTCTCTCGAGTAGTCACCCGACAGAAAACTGCCCAAGGTGTTGCCAATCGCTTTATAGACTCTGACATGCCATAGATGGGCAGGTAAATTGGGAAGCCTGATCCAAACAGGTGTCTTGGTGATGACAGCAGTAGCTGGGTCAAAATCTGGGAACCAAGAACTAACTAATACAAGTTGTTATGAGATTAAATTATACTTTTTCTTCCAATTTAATTAAGGGGAAATTAAATCAGAAGCCCCCTATGGTACCATTTATGGGTGCCATTTTCACTGTTTCTTATTTCCAATTTCAACAAATACATATTATCCCATGGTTAGTTGATATTATGGAACTTTCCAAAGAAATTTATAGTTCCTCCATTTGAAACCATCACTTGACACTCTGGTGTTGGATATAGAAATAAATTCAATTCCTTGGCTATCTTACAATGAATAAAATTATGGGTGCTACCCGAATCAATCAACACTATTACCTTATTTTTCTTGATATATCCTTCTATATTAAGAGTTTGAGGAGTGATAATTCCCGCCAATGCATTACAAGATATCTTCAGATTCATTTCTTCTTTTTATGGGGTTGGTTCCTGGTGTGTATCCTCTTCTTTTTATGCTTCTTGTTCCTTTTCTTCCTCCTCTTCACAATATATGTAAAATAATTTCTTCTCAACACACTTATGAACTTTAGTGTATTTTCTATCACAACAGTAACAAATCCCTTTGGTCTTGTTTCCTCCAATTTTTTTAGTGTCAACCTTGTAGGTTGTGGAAGGCTAGTAGTAGCAACACTTCCATCTTTATAGTTGTGAGTGGTATACTTCCTTGTTGCCATAATTTTGCTTTGAACTTTTCTTGACACCTTGAATTCCTTCTCCAATGAATCATGTTCCCAAAGGTGAATCTCATGTTGGATGTTATCCTCTAAAGTTTCTGTGAAGACATCAATCATATGCTCCTTTGGAATATCATTTACCTTGATATTCACTCTTTGGAAGCCCTCAATGTGATATTCCATTGAACCCTTTTGTTTGAGATTTATCAATGAGATAAAGAAGGTGTTTATTTTTGTATCCTTAGAATGTGCTACCAATTCTTCTACAAAAATTTTTCCAAGTGACAATTGATTTACAAGAAAAAAGCGATCCATACCACACAAACTGATTTTGTTCTAAATATCAAGATGCAATGCTCACATTTTTGTGTTCGGCACCTCATGTAGATCAAATAAATGCTCCATATATAGTATCCATGTCACCGGATCCTTGCCATCAAACGTACCTATATATATCTTTGCAATGTGGTTAGTATTCAACCCACTATGGGAGTCTCTAAAATCAGAATTTGTATTCCTTTTATCCTCATCATGATTTTCTTGGAGTACCTTGTCACCACTAGGAAGCATTTCTTGTAGCAACTTTGTCAAACCTTCCTTCATACCTTCTAGGTATCTTTTAATTTATGTTCTTAGAAAATCCTTAAAACCTTCCATATTGACATTCATCATTGATTCTATGTCATATTTTAAACCATCGATCTTAGATTCCATTTCATTTTTTGTTTCTCTTTGCGAGAGTGAAATTTGTTGAACTTGGTCTCGTAATTTTGTTATATCATGCTGCATTTCTTCCTCTTCTTCACGCGTCATAGAAGAGATTTTTGGTTTTTTTCTAGGCATGTGCATTTTTTCTTTGAGAATGTAATCAAACAATGATATACATTCTTCACTATTCCCTTTGAATCACTTCAAAATTATTTTTCAAACAAAATTTATGCAAAATTTTAAAAAGTACACACTTTTTTCTTGCTTTTTATGAGCTCAATATTGAAACTGTTGTAACTTTGTAATTTTAGATCTCCAAGGTCTAAAATTTGTTCTGTGGTAGCCCTCTGAGTCTTCTTTCTAACCCCACAAGTCATACCGATATTGGATTCTTCAAGAAAGGGTTATGCCCAATATTCCACAATGACTTGATTATATAATAGTTTAGTAGAGAGAACTTGTACGGAGTGCCACATGTTACTATTTCGACCATCGTCCTTGAAAATGATACAAAGAAAAATAAAGTCCATGAAATTTCAAGAAAGTTTACAAAATTCAAATACAATATTCGAATATAACATTATGACGATTTCCCTAGGTCACCTATTTGAGATGGAATTCTGGAGCCTGCAAAAACCCTAAATTCCTTTGATCATATCTCCAAAAATATAGTGAAACAAGAACTGAAATTCATACACAACGTTAACAATATTTCATCTCCACGTGGTTGCAATTTTAGATTCTGAAGCTTCGTAGAAACAAAGTTATAACAAAAATACCAAGATGACCTATTTGAAGAAGCGAAGCCCTAGAATCCAAAGCTCTAATACCAAATTTTATGCAACCAAATCTCAAAACAGAAGAAAAGATAGATCACCGTATTAAAATTTATCCTATTCGAGGGGGAAACCTCTTTTACATCACATAAATGAACAATTCTTGGATGCTATAAATGAAAAGACCTCCTTGGTATATATAGGATTATAAGGGGTCATAATATAATCAGAGCCTGCATAAAAATAATAAGGTAAGGAACAAAAATAACAATAGTGTGCTTATATGGGGAACAACAATAACAGTATGGGGGCTACATGGGAAAAATAATAAGAATAGGGGGATACACTAAAAATAACAATAAGGGGGATATACTAGTATTATAGGAACCTAACATGAGGAAATTAAAAGGTTGAGAAAGAAAAACAAAGAAAAAAGGAATTGTTGGTCAAGGATAAAGTTGAAGCAACAAAACCGTTGCTCCTACAAACGAAAGAAGGCAATAAGATCCAAGAAAATTTGAATCAACAACTCAATGAGAAAAATAAAGCATGTGAAAGGCTTGAGGGAGAAATTGTTTCTATGAGGAAAGAACTTGAAAAGGAAAAAACCTAGCTGCGCTTTAATGAAAATTTTGGAAAAGGGACTGAAAGTTTAAATGAAATTCTTGAAGCACATAGAGTCTTTAATGACAAAACACATATTGTATGTGAGGCTAAGTCAAGCTCAATATTTGATATGAAAGGCAAGAAGGTTATTACCTCTGTTCAATCAATGAACAAAGCAACCAATGCAAGAAACTATCATGAAAATCAACCATTCCAAGATAAAAGGAGCAAATTGAATTCAACCCAGCAAGGTGAAAACAACATGTATAAGCCCAATCATATTCTAGAGAAAAGTAACTCTTGCTCTAGACAAATAAAATTTATGCAAATAGAACCTTAGCCCTTCAAAAATCATTTTTCTCCCGGGTATGAGGATATCTTTCCAAGCTATTGATTGAGTTATAATAATTATGGGCAGAAGGAAGAAAATTATAGGGTGAATCTATCATTTAGATAGCTCAAACCTCAAAGAATAAATTATCAACCTAATAATCGATTTTTCAATAAAAGGATGAGTAGAACCATGCCCTAAAAATCCAATTTCCCCACTGAATAACTTGTTTCAATGCTACATTTGTCAAAAATATGGCAACCAAGTAGCTAATTATAGACTTAGAGACAAAATTCTTGATCTAGAAATCAAGCAAATAGATCAAACACCTAAAGTATGGAAGAAAAATAAAAATAAAGAGAATTGTGGTCTAGTGCAATAAGATCATAATGAAGGGAGGTAATGGTATTTTTATAGTGGTTGTTTTAGGCATATATCAGGAGATAAAAGTGATTTTTTGTCATGGAAACATGTTAGCAAAGGTAATGTAACCTTTGGAAATAATGCACCTGGTAAGATTATGGGTAAAGGAATTGTTAGCCTAGCTAATGGAAGAGTGAGACAAACTATAAAATTAATTGCATAAGTTTTGATAATGGTGGTGAGTTTACCTCCAAATATTTTAATGATTTTTGCAAATAACAGGGCATCAAAAGACAATTTACCATAAGAGAGACTCCACAACATAATGGAGTTGTAGAGGATTTGGAGGGCTAGTGAATAATTCAAATTCTCTCCTTGATAATTACTTGTGAGCTTACTTGAGTTACTTATATGTTGTCTTATTTATCTTATTTAGTCTTTCATCAAGTAAATTATCAAAATATACGAGACACAAAATTAGGCTCCTAGAGCCAGGGCAAAACCTCTCCCTCTTGGAGAGGAAAACCCGCAAATAATTCTTCTTATAGATCTTCAAATGACAAGTAACATGACCGAGACTTAGACCCTTGACCTATGGATGCATCCAAGACCTTGCTATTTCTTCTTCATCGATATTCCATGCTGACCTTTCTTTCTTGCAACAATATGAACTGTCCTTTATTTTATTAACTTTGAGAGAAAGTAAATCATAGATTTAATTTCCTCTCTTTTCATATCAAGCAATGACCTTTGACTTTAAAATTAATTTCATTCCTTTACATAACACTTCATCCACAAATATATCTTCATAGTTATCATCATAGTTATCTGCATACACTCATTGTTATAACATAATTGAATTTGTATTTCTTCCTAAACTTAACATAGTTTTTCATCTCACGGAGAAACCACACTTCTTCATAATGGAACCTGCACCATTTATTGCTCAGAACAGTCCACACATATATCTGTGATATGCCTACATTAAACCCTGCTCTAATCCTTTATACATGTGCATATTTATTCTCTATGACAACTTTAGAAAGTCCACAGACTATTCAAACATATCCGCACTTCAGCTTCGTAGACCACATCATCTTATTACAATGAGATACCATCACGTAGATACGCTCTTTCTTCAGTTTTACGATGGTGATTCACGTTTTCCAAAGGAATGCAATATATCTGCACTGTCTCACTAAGTAAAACCCACGCTTAGTCACATAATTAGTCTACACTGTATCTCTGAAAAGGGCCCACATTTCTATTACATATATTTTTCGAAAATCTTCTCCATATTGTTCGCATTTTCGTTTTCTGTATTACATCAGATATATCCGCTTCTTACTTTTGTATCACGTCAGAGATATCCGCTTCACCTTCCTGTATCACGTCAAAGATATATGCTTTACCTTCCTGTATCACATAAAAGATATACGCTTCATATTTTTCGATGGATCTGCAGCTTCAACACTCTATATATAGTGCTTTGTTTCTAAGTTAAGGTCGACCTTACCTTTAGTATGTAGGCCAACTTTAGGAGCTGATCATTCAATGTATATGTGGGCAGTCTTGAGTGCCATTATCGATCATTCTTTTGCAAGGTCTTGGAGAACATTTAGACACTTCATTTTCATGACTCTTAATTACACTTATAAATATAAGACAAACCCTAATAGACATCAAGAAGAAGTCCATTTAACCTATAATAAAATATTTCTCTTGAAACCCATGAAGCAAGTACAAAATAAATTTTATTATCTTTGTCTTCTTCTTTACATAAAATACATAATTACATATTCAACATGAAGACCGACCTAGTTACACTTTTCAACACTCCCTCTTAATTAGGGAGGTATTCATACAGGTACATGGTCACTTTCAAACTGAAGAATCTCATAAGAAGAATCGAATTGGTAAGCACATCTATATAGAATCATATCAACTAGCATTGTCCTAGTCCAAGGCCTTGACTAACAACCCCATCTCTCAACGAGACAATGGGCTACAATTTTGGCAAGATACATGACTAATATACACCATAGTCATTGTCTCTCCAAGGTACATATCCCACCTAGGTGTTCCCAGAGTATAACCTTCTTGGACTATTCTTCTCTTGGGTAGCTAGCTCTCAAAGAATATCGGTCCACGACTACTCTTATCTTGAATTACCTATCTCGTTCTCAGAGAGTATCGAATGCCATATGACTACCCAGTCCTCCATTCTGTCTTCCAGGTGAAGACCAAAATGATGTGTCTATTCATTCTCTTCACATGGCATTCACTAAGACTTACGGCTGGTAGCCCTGGTCTAGTGCATGACACATGTAATAGAGAATTACGTACATCTCTCTCTCTTAATACAGGAGGGAAATACTTCAAGTTTCTTCCAAGTAAGAAACTTACCACCAAGATCCCTCTAAACTAGGGTCCTGCAGCAAAAATCCAGCTACTCATGAAGAATTCCTTCCCTTGATGTCATGGATTTTGATATTGAGGAATCTTCAACTTTTTGCTTCATAGGGCATAGATCATTCATCACTTTTAGTCACGAGCAATGTCCACTGTCAAAAAGCGTTTCATCTGTCTTTCTCATCTTGGTCCACCATTATGCCATGTTGCTTTCCCTCAAATCATCTCCAAGGATCATGTATCCTTTCTCATGATTAGAAACCCTGCATAAATTCATCCAGATAAGCATATACATATGAACCTTTTAAAAAAAAAGGTTACCTCAGTGATGATCTTTCACCATGACATATTCTTGTAGGCATCGACATCCTCTATTTAGATTGACACATCTCCTAATGATATGTTTTTCCAAGACTTCCTTCTGAGTCTACATATCTCCCCAGGAGATCTCTTCGTCACATATTCTTGGCTTTCGGATGATAACTGCCTCTTGACATGGTTGCATTTCATGATCTCTTCCTCTCTATACATTCTTTATTTCCAGGAATTTACAACTTTTCTAGTTTCTCGTTCATATACAACCACCTCATATTCCATGAGGACATATTATGTTGATTTCATCTGTCCGTGCACCGATAGATACTCCTCCATAGATCATACTTCTAAATACAAAAGTCCATTACCTGCAACCATATGACATGACTTCACAACATCCAATGTCAGCATATAAATATATACATACCTCATACCTTTTTCCCTTGAGTCATCCTGTAGGAATTTCTTAAGAATATGTCATCACATTTCAGAAATTTGTTTCCATCATGACCCTTTCTCTTGATGACTGCTTTCCATTAGTAATGTTATCAAAGAGGTTTTCCTGTATCTAATTCACCAGGAGCTCCTACCATGCTTTGATCAGGATTCTACACTGCTTCCTATCATACAACCAACATAAATCACTTAAAGGAGAAGATGATCTCAATCATAGTGGAGATCCCTCACTTCTTCTTTCTTAGATTTCTTTGCATCAGGTTCTTCCCTCATTTCAGAGACATGGGCTTCTTCATATCCAAGACATTGTGCTCAGTCCATATTTTCTTCTTTTACTATGAGGACCAAAACTTACCGAATCTTCCTGGACATGTCTGCAAAGGCTTGATTCCCTTCACTTGATCATGTAACAGCTTTGGCTTTCAATCTTGTTTTCTCTATTTCACATAGAGACCCTAAATCGTGGAATGGAATAGATTCTATCTTCTCATATAATCCTGAGGTGAAGTTTCACCATTCTTCTTGCAGAACATTTAGCATCATTGTAGACTTCTGTAGTTGATCAGAGAGATTGTTTCTCCCACAGTACTCACAAATAATAGCTCCACCAATTTCTTATATACTCCTTTTGATGATTCTAGATTTGGTACATCGGAGATGACATAGTCTTTTATTGATTTTGTAAGAATCCTTTGGGCTCTTATATATCCCTTCATGAATTTGGCATGAATTCATTGTCCTTGTCTTCCATGCAAGAAATGTTGAAACCCTAACCAATTTTACGCTTTCTTTGCAAAGAAGACATTTTGATAGATTTAGATAAAATCATAGATACTTACTTGAGTAAGTGACTTTCTCCTTTAGTAGCTTCCTTGATGAGGAATTTAGGAGATTCTTCTTAGATAGAAAACTTCAATATTTGTGATCTTGGATCCTTGATGGTAAAGGATTTCTTCAAAAGATGATGTCCTCTTCTACCACTGTCTTGTATGTAAATCCTTGATGGAAAAGATTACTTACTTGAATGAGTTGATATAGATAGAGAGTCTTCCTTGAAAAATAATTTGATTCTTTGACCTAGACTCTAATATTTTCTTCCTGTAGTGTCTCCTTTGTCAAGCAGCCCTTGCATTTAGCACCTTAGCTCTGATACCATGTTGAGGATTTGAAGGGCTAGTGAATAATTCAAATTCTCTCCTTGATAATTACTTGTGAGCTTACTTGAATTAATTATGTCTTGTCTTATTTATATTATTTAGTCTTTCATCAAGTCAATTATCAAAATATACGAGACATAAAATTAGGCTCCTAGAGCCAGGGAAAAACCTCTCCCTCTTGGAGAGGAAAACCCGCAAAAAATTATTCTTATAGATCTTCAAATGACAAGTACCATGACTGAGACTTAAATCCTTGACCTATGGATGCATCCAAGACCTTGTTATTTATTCTTCATCGATCTTCCATGTTGACCTTTATTTCTTGCAGCAATCTGAACTGTCCTTTCTTTTATTAACTCTGAGAGAAAATAAATCATTGATTTACTTTCCTCTCTTTTCTTATCAAGAAGTGACCTTTGAATTTAAAATTCATTTCATTCCTTTACATAAAAATTCATCCAAAAATATATCTTCATAGTAATCATCATAGTTATCTGCATACACTCACTGTTATACCATAATTGAATTCATATTTCTTCCTGAACTTAACAAAGCTTTTCATCTCATGGAGAAACCACACTTCTTCATAATGGAACCTGCACTGTTTATTGCTCAGAATAGTCCACACATATATCTGTGATATCCTGCATTAAAACCTGCTCTAATCCTTTATACATATGCATATTTAATCTCTATGATAGCTTCAAAAAGTCCGCAGACTATTCAAACATATCCGCACTTCAGATTAGTAGACCGCATCATCTTATTTCAATGAGATACCATCACGTAGATACTCTCTTTCTTCAGTTTTATGATGGTGATACATGTTTTCCAAAGGTCTGCAATGTATATGCATTGTCTCACTAAGTAAAACCCACACTTAGTCACATAATTAGTCCAAAATGTATCTCTGAAAAGGGCCCGCATTTCTATTACAGATATTTTTCGAAAATCTTCTCCAGATTGTTCGCACTTTCATTTTTTGTATTACATCAGAGATATCCTCTTGTTATTTTTGTATCACGTCAGAGATATCCGCTTCACCTTCCTGTATCACGTCAAAGATATATGCTTCACCTTCCTATATCACGTCAGAAATATACTCTTCATCTTTTTCGATGGATCTGCATCTTCAGCACTATATATATAGTGATTTTTTTCTAAGTTAAGGCCAACCTTACCTTTAGTATGTAGGCCGACTTTCTAAGCTGTTGGAGGCCGACTTTAGGAGCCGATCATTCAACGTATATGTGGGCAGTCTTGAGTGCCATTATGGATCATTCTTTTGCAAGGTCTTGGAGAACATTTAGACACTTCATTTTCATGACTCTTAATTACACTTATAAATATAAGACAAACCCTAATATACATCAAGAAGAAGTCCATTTAACCTATAATAATATATTTCTCATGAAACCCATGAAGAAAGTACAAAATAAATTTTATTATATTTGTCTTCTTCTTTATATAAAATACATAATTACATATTCAACATGAAGATCAATCTAGTTACACTTTTCAACATATGTCCAACGATTAGATAAAGCCATGATGGGAGAAAAAAGTATACCACAAATATTTTGAGATGAAACCATTCACACAATAGTGGTAATATTAAACAAGGCACAATTTATACCAAACAATGACAAAACCCCATATGAGCTATGGTATGGCAGAACTGTTATAGTAAAAAATTTTAGAGTATTTGGAACCAAGTGTTATATCCAGAAGAATGTTGAAAATATTGGTAACTTCAATCCAAGATATGGTGAAGTCATTAATCTTGGGTACTCTAAAAACAAAAAGGGTTATGGATGTTGAATACAAGAAAAATAATTTATTGCATTGATGTTAAAGTTGATGAGCACATTTATTTTCAAGACAATCAACAAGTGAATATCAGGTCCAATGATCCAATAATCAATGATGAGAAGGTTGATGAGCCATTTTCAGATGAAGACATTGAAGAACCCTTCAATCCACAATTAAAATATATTGCAAGGTATGTGAAAAAACACCACCCAACTAACCAAATTGTTGGTGACTTGAATATAGGTGTTCAAGAAAGAAGCCAAGTTAGGCATATTGTTTTCTTTTCCATTAATGTCAAAGGGGGAGAAGTAAAAAAAGGAGCGAGGAGTAAGAAAAACACTACCTAATTATGAGGAGAAGTAAAGTACAAACAATTGCATGGGTAATTCATCTAACTGGTGCATGAAAAAGTGCTAAAATGCGTGTTGAAAGAATTATTATGCTTATAATTATGTATGCTTTACTTGTTTGACATGTTTGGCATAACCCATGCTTTTATGATTGTTTCCAAAGTTTTTAGTGTTGACATCAATGCCAAAGGGGGGATAATGTTATACATGTGTTTCCATTGATGTTAATGGATGTCAAAGAAATTCATGGATTGGTCAAGATTAGTTGTATGCAAGCACATTAGTTAAATAATGATTTTTGGAGCAACATATTTCAATCAGTTTTTTCCTTAGGGGAATAGATCAGATGCTCCTACAAATGGTGCGGCTAGATAGTTATAGAAAATATATTTCCAATGGTATGTTGAAGTCTAAAAAATAATTATTAGATCAAAAGATATTGTAGGTGAAATTTTTAACGAAAAAGTCAAATTTTGGTGTTTTGGAAACTGTCCCTGCAAATTAGTCAGCATACAAGTGACGAGAGCCATGTGGGCACGAAGGTGCACCATTGATAATCTCAGGAGGTACAGTGGGGAGCCTACCCCAGGCACGTAACCGCAAAAAATATTTTTCCTACCAGTTTCTAAGTGCACCTAAAGTGAAAAGTCCTGAGGACAGAACCAACATGACGACATGGCACTTAACAAGTCAGTGGATGCAACAGGTGATTAGTGAGTGGGTGACCCCACTTGACACATAACCCCAATGATTTCTCCATAGAGATTTCCATTGGAATTTTAAATTTTATTTTCAGGGAGACAAGACTGGGGAAATGGGAAAGTTCCTATTGGTTGCAGCAAATATTTCTGTTGAGGACTATTATATTTTTATAAGGAAAATTCGTAGAAAAACCAAAGTCTTAGACCACCATCACCTCTGTACCCTTGATAACATGGACCTATTAGAATAGTACACCTAACACAATTTTATTGGTTCACAGACACAGGTGGAGACACAGTGGTATGATGATGTCAACATTTGAAAGTGCAGGGACATGTGTAACTCCCAGATGATGATAAGTGGCATGAAAATTTGATGTTTTTGGGTGTCTAAATGCTACAAAAATAGGTGAGTCATGGCACCTATCAGCGAGTGACACATGGAAATTCTTTGTAAGTGGCAAATGTTGTGGTAAACAAGCCAATACAGTGGACATGCATGTAACCCAAATGATTTTCCCATTAGTGTAGGAAGGGAGCATGGGACCCGGTGACACAGTGGCAAGGGCACGTAATCCTAGGTATTTTATGATTGGCACAAAGCTCAGGAGAGATATAGTGGTGGAACTAGAGGACACATAACCCCAATAGTTTCTAAGAGAGTTGTAAGTTTTATTCCTCGGGTGATGGGGCGTTGGAACGAAGTGGAAAGTATAGGTGGTAGAGGATTCCACATGGATGAATCAAAATCTCAGGACTAATTGCATAGTGGAAGTGTGGTGGTATCACCTAGGCACATCACCAAAAGGGATAAATATTTGACATTTGTTAAGGTGCTCCATTGTAAATGGTTGGGGAGATGGGCCTAGGAAATGGAGAAATCAGAGAAAATTGACAATTCTTCCAAACTTCAAAAGGCGTGCCAAAGGGGGCCAACAAATGGTGATATGCATAGGTTTCCCATTTAAAAATTGAAGGGCCTTCGAGCTTAAACTTGCATTGTGGGAGTTTTAAATGTTCATGGGGATTTATTTGGATAAGCCCTCAGGGATAATCCTATCTACAACCTTGATTAAAAGCATAAACGGGTCGGAAAATTTGGCACTTTTGTGCCATATTTGGTGTTGTGGCACTAAAATAGTAGTGTGCTAAATCATGGATAAGGTACAAGAACAAGTTCATAGAAAAGTTGGAAGCATGGATAAATTTAGTGGCATATTTGGTAGTATGGAAAAATATAAAAGTTCTCCATATTTAGAATTGCAGATAAAAACCTTGCTAAATCCTGTGAAATTCAAGAATTGTGAAAATCAACAGATTAACTTGAGTTTGAGATCGAGACAATAGAGAAAAGATTGAAGATGACATGAACACATAAAGATGACTTAAATAAAGTTTAAAAACAAGAATAAATCAAGATAAAAAACTTTGTTAAGTGTGAATTAAGAGTTGAACTTAACTAAAGTTTTAAATCTAAAAACATAATCTCTTATTTTTTATAAGGATAAATTGAGTTAGACGAAGATTATTATTTTTTCTTGTTTTTGTTGTTGGTGAATTGATCAAAGGATCATATATCATATAAAGTATTAATGGTGATATTGGTGATTTGAGGTGGTTGAGACATGTAAGAAACAAGGTGTTTAAGAGAGAAAACATATTTTATCTATGCAAGGAAGGCATTGAGTTGTCAGAGAGATGAAGAAATATTATTATATGGAAAAATTTTGTTTATATGAGTTTGAAAATTGCATGAAAGATAGATAAACATGGCCAAAAAGTTGGATCTTGCATTTGAGGGGTTGTAGCTCCTTCCATTAGTGGCTGGTAAATAATCAGGGGTTAGATCTCCTTTCAGTAGCAGCGAATAAATCAGGGGTTTTAGCTCCTTTGGTAGCTGATAAACCAAGGGTAGTATCTCCTTTCAGTGGTAGTTGATAAGTCAAGGGTATTAGCTCCTTTCATTGGTAGCTTATAAACTGAGAGTAGTAGCTCCTTTCAATGGTAGCTGAGATTAGTAGGTTCTTTTGGTGGGTGCCAGAGAACATTGTAAAAGTAATTTGAAGCTTGATTTTGTAAAAGAAATTGAAGAAAATATTGAAGTATTTATGTGTTTCATATATGCTTATTGTGTTGATTCTTAATTGAATTTTTGTTAAAGATATTGTTGGTGTTTTAGTATTATTTACTTTGTGAAAGAAATTTTTAAAATTATCACAATATTGATTCACCCTGCCTCTTAGTATTGTCCTAGTTTATAACAAATCCATTTGAAAATATTCAAAAAGTCACTATAGATGTTCCATCTATAGTGATATCTTGCATGTATAGACAATAATATATAGAAGCAAGTTGACACGCCTTATTGCAACATCAAACCAAGAGAACTAATTTTAAGAGTCAACGTTAAACAAAGAAACATTTTATAAGTTTCCATATCCAAAAAAAAACTTTAGTTCTAAACGACATCCAAGTGACTTGAAATTCCATAGCAGAAGGTTTGAAAGTGTCAAGAAAGATAGACTACAAGTGCAAGTTGTTGGATATTCAATTGAAAGCATGAATTTATGATCATGATAAATACTTGTGAAGATATTTATTATTCTCTTTTAGTTCTTCTTTTTTATTTATCAAGAAATTATGAAATTAACAAGAGAAACAAAGATTGTTGTTAACACTGGAAAATCATACAACAGAAGATGACATTAATTAATGTCAAGCCAAAGGATTTACAGGGTTGGAAGACATTACAGAATCTCGAAAGTATTTAAAAATCTCTAAGGTATGAGGAAAATCAAATTTGAACTAGTCCTAAATGCTATTTGCGTGCATAATCCTTCGTGAAGAGCGCCTTCTGCACACCTTTTTTCCCAATATGCGCGCATTCATGAGAGTGGTGAAATGTCACTATACGGGACCACACAAAGCAAAGGACAAGTGATGCCTTACATGAAGCCTCCTAGGGACAACTACCAATGCCTCCTTAGACACTATGTGAGCACACAATGGAATATTTGGAGCACACAAAGGAATCATACCCCTCTCTTGGTTCACCATCCTCCATGTACCAAGAGAGGGAAGGGAGGATTTGAAATCTCCTATATAAGGCCACATTGAGATGAAGAATGGGTGATAAAAATTGTTATGCTGGCCATAATTTCCCAAGCAATACCAGCAATGTGTGACCCAGAGCTGAATATAGAGGGGAACCAATTGTTGGCCATCCAACAAGTTTAGTCCAACACAGTAGAGAGAGAGGGAGAATGCACCGAGGCAAGCTTGGGATAAAAAAATCCTTGCATCGG
The DNA here is from genome assembly GCA_034641835.2 of Pinus albicaulis. NCBI lineage: Eukaryota > Viridiplantae > Streptophyta > Pinopsida > Pinales > Pinaceae > Pinus > Pinus albicaulis. Next base: position 78,389,401 of record CM076582.1, read on the forward strand.
GACCTAGAACCATTGTCTAGGGGCCCTTTGGCAAGAGGGTAAAGTTTCACTCTTCTTACTACCAACGCTCAATAAGAGGGGCCTAGAGCCACTGTTTGCATTATTTTTTTCATTTGAATCTTTTAAGAGCTTCTGTTCTTTTTTAGTTTTAGTTTAGTTTTAGTTTACATATGCATGCTTTTTTCTCTATCTAGTATGCTTATTGATTCTAGCTCGTTCCACTAACTTGCTTGACTCCACTTATTTTTCTGCTTGTTACCAATAACTTAACGGGGTAAACCACACCCCTTAATTTGGTGTGATTTCTTACATACGTGAACCAAACACATTGCAATAGGATTGGTGACTCCACTAACGTTTTATTACCAAGTTTATGTGGTTGTGACTTATTTTTGCAAAGACCTCTATCTGCGTTGTGGAGTGGAGCTAAATTTCCCCTGATTTCTCTTGAAGTCTCTAGTTCATCCCAAGTGACAGACTGAAGCAGAGTAGCTCCTAAATTTTTTACTTGCAGGCATTTGCATGCGTTTTTTCCTCACAGACGCGTAGGGCGTGCGTTCAAAGCTGACTCGTGAGCAGAGAGTGCACAGAATGAGAAATTTCTCCCTTGTTTCTGTCTTTTCCTGATTTTAAGCTGCTTGGCAGCCCCTAATACACCTGCTAGCACTAGTTGTGGTACCCCGCACCTTGTTAAAGCTCACTCTTAGCTGCTTGTTGTAGGCTTAGTGTTAGTTTTACGTCAAGTTGATTTTTGCAAAGTTCACACATAGTTTAAGTAGGGGGGAAAAATAACTTTCATTCTGAAAAATTTTATTTTTCGAAAATTTTGGTACTTACACACCTGCATAACTAGCCCAAGTAAGTTTCCCAAGACCACGCATGTATAGCTAGTTTTCTTTTTTCTAGTGTATAAGTTTTTAGTTTAGTTCAATTTTTTCACTAGGAATTTCGAGACTAGGATTGAGTTGTTTATAGAAGAGAAAGTAATCTCTGCTACCTTTGCACCCTCTGGTGATCCTAGGTAAGCATATGAATGCTCCCTATTCACAATTCTCCATCTCCCTATAGTTGGTCACATAGATTAACTAGGAAAAATTGAAAGCGGCCCATTATCTGCACATGTTTTTGATTTGAGCCAGGAACAATATAACATAGTTTAAATAGGGGATTTTGTAAAGGATCATCTATATCCACACGTTCAAACTATGTGCTTGTCCACTTTGTGCTCTCACACACACTCACCCACTAAGCTAAGCAAAGACACCTAAAACTAACTTAACCAAACTCACTAAATTCTCCCCACAGGGGCCACAAAAGAATTTATAGCTTAAGTTAGGATCAAGGGGGTAGGCATCCAATAAGCCGCCTTGATCATAATTCATATTGAAACATAGAATTTGTTTATTTAGGTAGCTTCAAATCCACCTATCAGCCCATGGTAAAGAAAACCCGAGCATAACAAAGACCCATTTCAGAGAGGGTTAGGCTTAGGTGCAGTGCGTGCGGTATTAGTTGGGGCTACCTGACCCGGCTGATACTCGGTACTGTTAGCTTACTACCAAGAAGCACAAGAATCGAATGCTCACGTGGGATGGTGGTTCTTAGTGGCCAAAAACTAGGGCATCCTTTTCCCTATAGGTGACGGTGCAGGCAAGCACCAGACACTCTACCCTTACCTTGGTGGATTCTCTTTGACTGACTGGGGGCGTTGCCAGCTCTTACGGGACATGCCAACACTTGCAAGAAATATTCTAAAGGCCCAGTTACATTTGAGTGTGTGAGGATGAATAGGTCTTTTAGGATTTTGAGTATCATATGCAAACAAACAAAAAAACACTTTTTTGCTTGCTTGATCACATAGATTAATGTAAATGGAAAATTTATTTTATTTTCGCTTTGTTTTATGTATGTGACCATAATTTTGCTTTTATCATAGACTCTGTCCTCTCAATTTTTTCCAAAACTAGACCTAGTTGGCACTAGGACGGACCCAATGGGACCTCTTCGATCTAGGCATCTTTTGGACCTCCCCCATTACCAGGAGGGGTTCCAGGTATTTTGCCATTTAGGCATCAAAGACGGAACGCTGCCACCATTATTGGTTCGTCCTTCATTGGGGCAGCCCAACACCAGACCACACACCACTCCTCCCATGACCCCTAGAGGGCAGAGGAGTGTGTCCCATTCGGGAAGCCAGTCAAATACACTGTAGGGTACGTCACAGACTAACCCTCTTCCTAACCAAAACTTTGTCTTTTCATACATTGCTATGGCGTCAACCTTTTAGTCACCTTTCTTAGCTTCATTGAATCTACCTGATTTAACCAAACTAATGAGTGACCCCATTGCACATAGTCCTACGTGGCCTCCCATGCCCACGAAGCTCCCTTCGATATTCCAAAATTTGAAGGCAAGCAAGCGGAAGACCCGGGTAATCATGTCATGACCTTTCACCTGTGGTTCTCATCGAACAGTATCATTGACGACACTATTCGATTGAGATTATTCCAATGCACTCTTACAGGAGTAGCCGCAAAGTGGTACGTGGAGAAACCCCCTGCTTCACATGGAACCTTTAGCACCCTCACTACCGCATTCATAACATATTTTCAGTTACCCATTCACCATGATTTCGGAATGGAATTACTGACGCATTTTAGACAAACCCCTGCCATCCATATCTCGGACCATCTCCATGAATGGAGGCGGCGTCGTAGTTTATGTAAAGCTAAACTCGACGATAGGGTTCTCTTAGATTTATTCCTGAAAACTCTCATGGAAGATATTTCAAAGGATGTGGCACAACAAAACCCCACATCCAAAGATGACGCAATCAACAAAGCCCAGAAGCTTGAGCTGATTTATACGCAGTCAGGATACATTTACAACATCTTGCCTAATGCCTCGCACCTGCAAACTTATCAAGAATTTTTAGTCGCGTCGAACTCTGCAGACAGGCTAATTGGGTCAATGACCCAAGGTTACCTAGGCAGCAGTAGTGAAAACCCTGGTTACACGTATAGTTCTACCCAGAACATACTTCATCCCTATTTTCAAAGTCATCATATGCATCAGTAAAATTTGACCAATAAGGCGCAAGCGTATCACCAGGGAGGACCTTATCCTTCGGCTCAAGGGACCTAGTACATAGAGAGAAAAACTAACGAAAGAGTGCCCCTCCAACAACTAGGTGTGAACCAAGGACCGTGTTATGCTCAGTCCCCAGCACACGACCCACCTATGCAGACCAATGCACAGGTGAACTTTGTGTAGCCATCCGGAAACCAACCACACCAATATAACCAGGATACATACCCTCCTAACGTGGTGAATAAAAAATCCAAAAACAAGCCAAAAGGGAATCCTGGACAGGGGGAAACAACCAACAACGCCCACCATGATCTAGGCTAGAGGCAAATCCAACCGAAATCAGAGCCAGAAGCCAAGCACTATCGAACGATAGAGAAAAAGGCCACCTCTTTGAACAAACCATTCTTGTTCGATATGTGGTGAGTACGACCACTATACTCACCACTGTCTGAATCTCCCTGAGCTGAAGAAGCTACAGAGTAAACAAGGACAAGGAGGATATTCCCAACAAATAGTTGTGATCCAAGAACTTTTCCCCCACCAAGGGACGATCATCACTCAAGATAAAAACCCAGACAAATCCAAGAAAAGCAGCCATGAAATCTACATGACTGGAGAAGAGATGTTTTTCCAAACAAGGAATCACAACAACGACACCCCACCAGACACCAGTACGTCAGGGACAAGTACCAGTGCACCAACTGCACCTTTGAACATTTCAAAGATGCCTATAGAACCATTGCCAAAGATGGCGAAGGGACCTAATAGGCAAGCAGGAAGCCACTCCAAAGCGGCCCATAATTATAGCATCATGGACGATTTAACACAATATTCCTCTGATATGTCAGCTCTGGAAGTACTGCAGTCATGCCCGAAACAACGGAAAGCCCTACTTTCCGCGTTAGGCACTATCGACCCTATCGATACACGTCTAATGGATTTTGACTTAGAAAAATCCACCCCTAGGCTTCCTTCCATGGTCGCCTTCCAGATACCAGTGTCAGTCCAGAATATCACTATTCACCGATGTGTCATAGACGAGGGTGCATCCACATGCATCATGTCAAAAAAAATTTGGCAGAAGTTAGAGTCTCCCGAACTAAAACCCTTAGTCATCATGCTTAGAGCATACGACGGACATCCTTTGACCCTCGTCAGCCTCTACCAAAATGTCCTGGTCTGTTTAGCTGGAAAGACAGTCCACATAGACATTGAAGTCTTAGACACTCACCTAGACTACAATATACTCCTTGGATGGAGTTATATGTATGTCATGTCCGCCATAGCCTCCTCCTTCTTCCGCATTATGATGTTCCCGATGAGGACCGCATCATTACTGTAGGCCAACTGACGCACAACGAGAAGTGTAACTAAAAAACACTGATGTAATCCTACCCTATGTAGGTACATCATCGAATGCGCTTTCACGGTACCAAGAATATGGCCCCGACCAATTCAAACCATCGTCCGTTCTAGGGTCATTCCTAGGAGATCCTCCCATTATCCCTGAGTCATCACCTAATTTCACAGGGGATCCAGTGTGCATGATGTCCACATCAAGTGCCGAAGCTAGTCAGAACACAGACACAAGCAGTAATGACACTGAGGCATCGGCCACGGCAACCTCTCTAGCCTACGCCACCTCCCAAAACCCTTTCCTCTACCCCCCAGCTACCTTCGTCTCCCAACAAGTTTTGGCAACACTGGTGTTACCCAACATATCGTTGGAAATCCAAGTTTGGTACCTTGTTCCCCCTACAAGAATAGGAGCCACCCACGTTACTGCCATAGGGTTGAAGCCCCTCAGTCCCAAGAAGCCCCCACCTGTCCAAGAAACAGTTGAGACCACCCTTGAAAAGAAATTTCCCATTGCAAAACCAGTGATCACGGCTAAGAAAACCGAGAAGAGAGGAAAGAAAATGGTGACCCCCGCCATACAACGGGAATCACAGGTTTGTGCCATATGCGATGTAATAGGTCACCCTACCCATATCTGTCTGGATCTAGATGAATTAAAACCACTCCTTGGCTCCGAAACAAACATCGTGACATCACGTTCCCGTAAAAAGGAACCTACCACCAAAGGTAAAGGCAAAGCACTGTGTACTAATCATGCATTCACTCTCTACAACAACTATGTGCATTATACCCACCATTTCCTAGAGATCCCATGATATAGGGATGCCTTACATGCCATTGAGTGATCCTATCAAGAGTATCCCTCCACCCAGGCATCTGGAGAGGAACCTCATATCATCCTATTCTTACAGGAAGAACGACGATCACCTGGAAGGCTTCCCGCCAGACCCCCTCCCCCAATCGAAAGGTGCATACTTTGCAATGAACTTGATCATTTCATCATTTACTAACCATCTTTGGAAATGTTCCAACGATGGTACCCAGTCCATATAGTATATTGCGCCGACATGGAAATCCCATATTCATGTCAGATATGCAGTGACAACCACCCAGTACATCGTTGTCACTACATACCGAGATTCTGCACAGCTCTAGCCTGTATGTGATCAACCATAGTCCGCCTCTCCCGAGAAGATTGCATGGACTCAGAATCCATGAATAGTTCGATAACCCAAGAGGATGTGACAGACAGATCCATCCTATTCTTGTCAACTGAAAAGCGACCCATCAGGGACATTTCCCCCCCTCCAAATGCCGACGACACGACACACCATATACGATTCATGTCATCATGCATCGAAACCATGACTTGAGCTGTCTGCTCATCTACCATAGGTGTCGAGTCAGCTGCAACTATGAGAGTAGTTTTCCTTACGACAGTGCAAACCCAATTTATCTGAATTTTTTCAACCGCGTCTAGTTCCACCACATCGAGGATGGAATCCTTCTCATGTCTCTCAACTAGCTCCGTATGGATTACCCCCATTCAGCATAACCCTACATAGGAAAAATCCCCCTTTGGGTCCTTGTTTCATTTGGATGAGGATATCCTAGAGGCTATGATGGAGCCAGATTACCCATGGGATGCAATGCATCACCAGTCGCTTTTTCTCCTCAAACACATGTTCAGTCCTGACAAGATAAAAGAACAAGAGATCTATGCAATTGAGTCAAAATATTTCCTTCCATCAGGGAAAGTCGATTGGTTTGAAAACCCCATCCCAGCGCCCAACGCGTTTGAGGAAGGAAATATGTCAAATATCTCTCTGACCATCAAGGTGAACATATCCCAAAACCCTGCAAAGGTCGAAGAAATCTCACTGGGGGTAACATGCTCCCCAGAAGAAATAAGCTCTTATACCCAATTTATACAAGAGTATCGAGATATCTTCGTGTGGGACTACTCAGAAATTCATGGGCTCAATCCTACTATCGTAGAGAACCATATTGACACTTGGCCTGACGTACCTCCAGTGCGCTAGAAGCAACGTCAACTTTACCCCTCTAGGGAAGAAGAAATAAAGCGAGAAATCAACAAGCTTCATAAAGCTGGGTTTATCTACCCCATCGCCTATACATCTTGGGTTTCCAACCCTGTTCCCGTCATGAAAAAATAGGGCACTATATGCGTTTGCACCGATTTTCGGGATTTGAAAAAATCTTGTCCTAAAGACAATTACCCCACTCCATTCATCAACCAAGTCATCGATGCTTGCGTAGGACACGACGCTTTATCCCTCATGGATGGGTTCTCTAGGTCCAATCAAATCCAAATATACCATACAGACCGGAACAAAACTGCGTTCACCACCCCCTGGGGCACATTCGCATACAAGGTAATTCCATTTGGCCTGAAAAACGCTAGTGCCACCTGTTATCACTCAGGTTTTCCTTGAAGTTGCGGAAAAGGAAAGTATACCCGAGGTAACCACAAACCAACCTTCAGATGCAGAATCTAGCCAATCTGCATCCAGAGAGGGCTCTCTCTTTATAATTTATCTTTGTTCTTAGAAGGTTTTAGGCTAGTTATAGATCCAAGAGTTTGTTTGTAAATGGTGGAATCCACAAACTAAGGGCAAGGTTGAAAGTTTTCAGTCCATTGGGCTATGGAGTCAAAGGATGGCTTTACTAGATTTCTATTCTACGCACAAGATGGCTTTACAGGGCAAGATAGCTAGACAGAGAACAATCCTTAAAATTTAAGGTGGATGGGATGATTTTGAAGGGATGAAAGGCAGCTAAGAATCTTTCACCATGTTCAAAAGAAAGAAGTGAGATGACTACAAACAAAGAGCAATGAAGAATTCTTTATTATAGTAATCAACAATGTTTAAATTAGCAAAGCAAGAGCATTTAAGAATTCATGCTTATAACCAATTTAGAGGAAAACATTAAGAACAATCATATCTGAAATCAGAGTACAATTAAGTAAATTCTGATTCAATCCTTTATGTAAATTATTCAGAAATGGACATAATGATATTATAAACTGATATAAAACTTAAGACAAAGGGTAGAAAGACTTATTGAACTGCAGTCCAACACATGAATCCTGCAAAAAGTCCTGAGCTTCAAATTGTCATCCAGTAAGCCACGAATAAATTTCTCCAAAATGATTTTATTCCAAAAATCTCAATGTTACAGCAAAGTAATAGAATCCACCCCAAATGCTTCCAAGAGTGGAGTATTTATACAAATTCTAAACTAAAATATCTTGAAACAAATATCAAAATTGGTTCACAAATCTCTCCAACTATTTACATGAATAGAACTTAATTAAAGGACACTCAAACTAATGCATCTATTTGGCACTATTTTGTATGGATAGGTGATGACAAAGAGAAGAATTCGAATTTGATCCAACTCTTAGTTGATGATGAGGCATCCAAGTCACTAACTGCTTCCTTTCTTTGTGCAATCTGCTCCAACAATTCTGCAAACTTGGGGTCCAATGATATCTTTGTATTTCTCAATCCGTAATAGATATGTAAAAAGTGAAAGAGGTTATTGTATATAAATATGTTGGTGAGATAAAACTCTTTCAGTTTCCCAAAATTCCTCTCCAACTATGCATAATAGTCTCTGTCAAAAATATGTGTAAAACAGAGTTTTACAGAGTCTGAAAAATGGCCTGTAAAGATGCGGATGTATCTCTCATTATAAAACCACTGTACAAAAACTGAGATAGGTTTTTGTATATGGGTCTCTTAGGAACAAAAACCTCCTTCAGTTTTGTATGAAGTATTTTGGATTGGCCACAATCCTCTCTGAAAAATGATGACTTAAACTGGAATTTTCTGCAAAAAGTGCTTTCCAACATTGTTTAATATTTCCAAAAACATAATGGCTGTTAGAAAAGTGAGAGAGGTTTTTGTAGATGGCCCTCTTAAGAACATAAACCTCCTTCAGTTTTGTAAAATTCATCTTTTATTGATCACAATAGTTTCTGCAAAACTATGACTAAAATATGCAATTTCTGCAAAAATGTTCCTTTTTGTTATGTTTTTTCATATTTTTACTTTCTTGCTCTTTTGACTGCTTTACTTTCACTTTAGACAAACCTCCCTATTGGTGAAAGTGTTCTCATCTCTTTTTACCATTTTACTACCTTCTGTATTTACTTTTACTGTTTACCTTTGACTGCTCTGTAACTTCATTTTAACTTTCACTGACTTTTACCTGATACACTTTAACCACTGATACTCTTTAGCTGTTATGCTTCCTAACCTCTGTTTGAATAGATTTGATAACAATATTGGAGTAAACAAGTATTATGACTAGTATTAAGATTGTTTATCCAAGGATGTGATCTTCTGGTCACCTCTTCAGGGGACAACTAAGTAGATTTTTCAAGCAATTCCCCAATGGACAAGGGAGTGAGGTTTTTACCAGGTTCAAAATGGAGCATCATCTTTGCTATTGCTGGCTTCTATTTGCTCAGATTCAAAACGTGATGTTCGGGTTTTCTTCATAGGCTTGGCATAACTTCAATTTAAAATTAAGGAAATTAACACAAATGCAAAGCCAGAACAATTCAGTTTTAAACCCTGGGGATGATCTCGAAAGATGTTTTAATCATCATCTCATGAAAACACAAAACAGACTTTCAGAAGTTTCTAGCGTTTACATCGTTTACAAGACAACACTGTTTGGAGGAAACTATTAAGCATCAGCATAGGAGGGTACCCAAACACAGCATGGACCCTGGACCTAAATCGATATATGAAGAGATTTTAGGGGAAATTTGAAAATCGCAGCAGAAGGCGCTATTGTTTTTAATAACGAAAATAACGGAAAAACGCGAAGAAATGGGCTTTATTTACAAGTTAAAAGGGTTTTTTATTTTTTCGAGGAGTGACGTCATATTAGTACGGGCTGACGTGTGTAGGGTCGGGCGGTAAGCGGTAAGTGGTGATCCCGCACCGCTTATAGACAAGAGTGGTTTTGAACGAGCGGGCAGCGATTCCATAAAAGTAACGACACGTGGACGGGAGACTGGTCAAATACCACCAATCCCCTGCGCGTTAATGTGCTGACCAGGGACGGGTAGCGGAATTGATACGGGGCGTAGATCTTCGGAAAGGCGATCGAACGATTGAAATGACGGGAAGATGGTGGGGTGGTTATCACACAGGCCCGGCATAATCAACGTTTAATTAATCATCCCGGGTGGCATATGATTGGTGGATGGAAGGTTATTAATTAGTTCTGATAACTAATTAACCCCATATTTATAATGAAAAAAGGGGTTGCGGCGGGGTTTCGTTGGATGGTTGAAATGTCGGGTGGAATGCCAGGTGGATGGGCCATGGTGGCATAGGATCTTTTCCAAAGTTTTGGTTTAGAAAATAAAACTTCGGGTTTTGTTTATATTTTTGTATTAAACATATAAATCATATGTTTAAAGTTTTTCGTATATATGTTTTTTTATTTTATTATATGATAAAATAACCAATATAGTTAACTTATCATAAGGGCGGGACTATTGTATAACGATATATTTAACCAAAGGGCTTGTATAGTGGGTTTTTAATGAATATTTGGGAAGTAAATACTTTGGTTAAAACATAATAGAGGGTTTTTTGGGATATGTATGTAAAAGGAGTTATATACTTAGGACAAGGCATTTTCACTAGGGATTTAGTAAATAGAGTTAGATGTAAATATGACAAAGGGACAATGGAACTCAAAACACTTTGCTCATCTAAGAAAGTGATATTTTCTGAAGTAAATTGCAATATCTCATCTTCAACACTTAAACTTAGAATAGTAAGTTATTTTGAGGGATTTTTATGGAATTTTGCATAATTTTCCTAAGAAAAATGAGATTTTACTTAGGAAAAGGTTAAAGATGAATGATTATAATGATGAATTATCTCAAGTACTTAGGTCTTTTTGATCATTAGGCCGAGGGTCCGGTCCCTCCAGAAGTCAAGGAAATGCCTTGAGCCCCTTTGATCTCCAAATACCTTAGTACTTTGGGGGAAATTAGTAAAACTTTTGAGGGGAAAGTGATGAAGGAGGTTAAAGATTTTGACTTTGCTTGCTGTGATTTTCCAGTGTATTTCCTGCTTGAGTACTTGTGATGAAATTAAAGGATCAAAAGCATGTAGCAGCATCATTCATGAGATAAAACTTTGTAACCATCTACCTACCCTATCTACTACTACCATTTTCACTTCTTTATTAGGGTGCATTTAGACTTGCAAACCCTTTCCAAACTTTTCTTTTTACATGATAAATCTATCTATTTCTACCCTTATTACATCCAAGGGCTCAGATTAAACTGTTGAGCACCTTTTATTAACTCTACCTATCTACTTATCTGCCAAGATTAAACTGTTTGGTCAGATATTTATTCTCTAATCTAAAACCTGAAATTGAAATATGACTAAGCCAAGTTTAAACATTTTGACTTATTCATGAATTGTGGCAAAAGTTTGACAAGCTGCACACAATTTATTTATTACAAAAATGAAATAGCAGTGGCATTTGGATTTGCACACTTTCCTTGGTCTATTTTTTGCTTGGGGTTCATTTCTTTCTCTTTTTGGCCATTTTTATTATTTTTACCCTTTGATTTTTCTTTTAGGGTATACCCTCTTTACATTTTTTAATTTTTTTGATTTTTTGGTTTTTCAAGAATATGGAACACCTTTGTCCAAGAAAAAGGTTTGAACATATTCCATAGTTCAATCAAGACAATCATGAAAAATGACACCTATTGGTATAGGAGTCTAACACTGGCTCCACTTGGGGATGGATTTTCCTTGTGAAAAGTCAAGAATAGCAGGTCAGTTGCCTCAAAATATCTTTAAACTAAACCATGTAATGTCCTTCTTCTGGTAACTTTATATGATAGTAAAACTTCTGAAGCTTAGGGCCTTTACTTCGGGCTTCAACTCCAGGAACGGGCTTCAACTTCAGTAAGTCACCATCCAATCAAAACTGCGTTTCCTAGTTGGAAATCTTGAATTGAATATAGTCCTTTTTCTGCAACTTGAAATCTGATCTGAAACTAAAACAACACACAAAAATTTTCAAACCAACTTAATGAAAAACTAGCTGAAAATTGAAAACTAAAAAAAAATTGCTCAAAATTCTGAGCTTATTAGCACTCATCTACCTACTCAATCTACTGTTCAACTGCTAGTTAGGTAAAATGAAATAGCCAATGCAACCATTCAAGCATTATGTACTTTGATAGATTTTGTTGCATTTTCTTGTCGATTATCAAAATTGTACTTCTGCAACCTATTAGAAACTTGTCAACAAATGAGAGGATAAGGAAACACTTGATTTCCTTTGTTGACTCTAGAAACTGTACAAAAGGATCTTCCAACATATATACACTGATGTTTAACTGATCTGAACAACTGTACATCTGTTCTGGATGGCCTCCATACCATGAATATGAAATGCTATTTTCATCTTTATCTCCCTGTAAACTTTCAGATAAGATTTGTGATGATATTTCTACTGATTGTAATGTTTGAGTATTGAATCCTTTATCATCTTGATTCTGAAAATCATAGTTAGTTAATAGAGGAATGCTTCGAATGCCTTCAATATTCAACATATCTGCTATTGGATCCTGAAAATCTTGGGAAAATTGTTGGAACCTATGACATATAAAATTCCATGGGACTTCATAAACTTCAACAAGTTTCCCATTCTTTTCTTTAAATATGTTATACCACATTTCCTTTAAAAGATGAAATGGTTCAAAAAATAGTGGTATGGAACTTTCTTGTGTCATTTGATCATTTATTTCAATAGGAACTGATAACTGCAATTGTGAAACTGAAAAATCTTGATCAATAGTTTCATTATCTTCTTTGTTGTCAATCACAATTCCTAAAGATTGCCGATTATTGATGGCATGATAGTTTTCTCTAATGAACTGAAATGAAGCAAAACAAAGAGGTAAAGAATCTTCACTTATTTCCACATTTTCTGCTCTTCCTTCCTCACTCTCATGGCTGATCTGTATTGGCTGATCACTGTCTTCAATCTGCTGAAACCGCATTTCTTCATCCTCCAAACTAGCTTCTGATATCTCTGTAAAGTTAGCTTGACTTTGGAGAACATAACTATCATCATAATGATCATACTTAGGCAAATCATCAAAATAAGGAATGTCATCAAACATACACATTAGAACAACAGATTCCTCTTCCTCATATTGATTTGTAAATTCATTTTCTGATTTATGATAATTTGAATTAAGAGGAATTTGTTCATGGCTATCAACCTCTTCTATTTCTTCATGGTGATTTGAATAAAAAATTCTTCTTTCATATTGATCTCCTGTGTTAATTCATCTAGTTTTCTTACCAAAAGGTTGAGTTTTACCTCTGCAATGTTTTTCCTTTCCTCTTCTTCTACTTTCAACTTTTCCTGTTTGATTTGGAGATTAACTTCCACATCAACTGCAATATTTTGCATATGTACAAGTGTTTTTGGATCTCTTTCTCTTAACCGAAATTCTATTTCTGAATCAAAGGCACTTGGATAATGCAAGAGAGCCGAATCATGAGGAGGTCTAATATTTTCTGGCATTGAATAATAAACTTGATTAAATCTGTCAGAAAATTGTTGTATCGTTTCATTTGGATGTCTTTTTAATTGATTATATTCTTCCATGATCACAAAATGATTAACTTTTATTATCCATCTATCAAGGAAAAGTTTGATAAACTGTTGGAAATTTGAGATGCTAGCATTAGGCAGATTTTTGAACCAACTCTTTATTCTATTTTGCAAAGAAAGAGCAAAAACTCTGATTTTAACATCATCTTCATCAATCTCAAATAAATCCAAATAATTTTCAAAACCTTGAATATGTTTTTGGGCCGTGATACCATTTTCTCCATCAAATCTAGGAAGATACTTGTAGTATTTTTTAGGAAAATCATGGAGTATAGGAGGTAAAATAAGGGGCTTATATCTATCTGGAACTTTATATGGCACAGGGATATGTACAGGGATTGCAAGATCAGTCTTGATTATTTGAGGTTTCTTAATTGGAAAATGGTCATCATTAGATTCATAAGAAAGCCGCTCAAAGAGATTAGGAGAATTATTACTTACAATCTTCAAAGGAAAATAACTAAAAACTAATCTAAGATCTTCTATAAAATACAATATACATTGAAAAAATTTCTTAATGAGAAAGAACATAATGTCTTGGATTAAGATCCAAGTTGAAAGCCCGATCTTTCCATATTGTCCTTTGAGGTTCATTCCTCCAGTGGAGTCTTGATTGTGAAATTGATTTGGAGTCGCCAGGTGGATGATTTTAACCTTTGTGTGTCTGATCCATGTCCACCATCATAGATCAGATCTAAACCTGTAAAACAATTCTGAAGAAAAGTTAGTTCTTCAGGAAACCAAATTTTGAGTATTTTATGATTATTTTCTTTTTTTATGAATTTTCAAAACAACTTCTATGATTTCTTTAAGAAATTTAAGATTTTTAATTAAAATTTTCTCAAAGATTTATTAAACTAGAGAATCTGATTGAATGTTTGAATCCAAAGTTCAATTTATAAGCTAAACCAGAGATAGACTGAAGCAGCATTTGTTTACTATGCAGTTGCAGAGCAAAAGCATTTCAAAGGCTACCTGGCTGATCTTCAGACTCTGTCTATAGCTTATAAATCAAACAATAGTATTAATAAAATGATTCAGTTTCCCCAGTATGGTCCACTATGTTATCACTCAGGTTTTCCTAGAAGTTGTGTAAGAGGAAATTATACCCGAGGTAACCACAAACCAACCTTCAGATGCAGAATCTAGCCAATCTGCATCCAGAGAGGGCTCTCTCTTTATAATTTATCTTTGTTCTTAGAAGTTTTTAGGCTAGTTATAGATCCAAGAGTTTGTTTTGAAAAATGGTGGAATCCACAAACTAAGGGCAAGATTGAAAGTTTTCAGTCCATTGGGCTATGGAGTCAAAGGATGGCTTTACTGGATTTCTATTCTACACACAAGATGGCTTTACAGGGCAAGATAGCTAGACATAGAACAATCCTTAAAATTTAAAGTGGATGGGATGATTTCGAAGGGATGAAAGGCAGCTAAGAATCTTTCACCATGTTCAAAAGAAAGAAATGAGATGACTACAAACAAAGAGCAATGAAGAATTCTTTATTATAGTAATCAACAATGTTTAAATTAGCAAAGCAAGAGCATTTAAGAATTCATGCTTATAACCAATTTAGAGGAAAACATTAAGAACAATCACATATGAAATCAGAGTAGAATTAAGTAAATTCTGATTCAATCCTTTATGTAAATGATTCAGAAATGGACATAATGATATTATAAACTGATATAAAATTTAAGACAAAGAGTAGAAAGACTTATTGAACTGCAGTCCAACACATGAATCCTGCAAAAAGTCCTGAAGCTTCAAATCGTCATCCAGTAAGCCACGAATAAACTTCTCCAAAATGCTTTTATTCCAAAAATCTCAATGTTACAGCAAAGTAATAGAATCCACCCAAAATACTTCCAAGAGTGAAGTATTTATACAAATTCTAAACTAAAATATCTTGAAAAAATATCAAGATTAGTTCACAAATCTCTCCAACTATTTTACATAAATAGAACTTAAGTAAAGGACACTCAAACTAATGCATCTATTTGGCACTATTTTGTATGGATAGGTGATGAAAAATAGGAGAATTCGAATTTGATCCAACTCTTAGTTGATGATGAGGCATCCAAGTCACTAACTGCTTCCTTTCTTTGTGCAATCTGCTCCAACAATTCTGCAAACTTGGGGTCCAATGATATCTTTGTATTTCTCAATCCGTACTAGATATGTAAAAAGTGAAAGAGGTTATTGTAGATAAATATGTTTTTGAGATAAACCTCTTTCAGTTTCCCAAAATTACTCTCCAGCTATGCATAATAGTCTCTGTAAAAAATATGTGTAAAACAGAGTTTTACAGAGTCTGAAAAATGGCCTGTAAAGATGCACATGTATCTCTCATTATAAAACCACTGTGAAAAAACGGAGATAGGTTTTTGTAGATGGGTCTCTTAGGAACAAAAACCTCCTTCAGTTTTTTATGAAGTATTTTGGATTGGCCACAATCTTCTCTGAAACATGATGACTTAAACTGGAATTTTCTGCAAAAAGTTCTTTCCAACATTGTTTAATATTTTCAAAACCATAATGGCTGTTAGAAAAGTGAGAGAGGTTTTTGTAGATGGTCCTCTTAAGAACATAAACCTCCTTCAGTTTTGTAAAATTCATCTTGGATTGATCACAATAGTTTCTGAAAAACTATGACTAAAATATGCAATTTCTGCAAAAATGTTCCTTCTTGTTATGTTTTTCCATCTTTTTACTTTCTTGCTTTTTTGACTGTTTTACTTTCACTTTAGACAAACCTCCCTATTGGTGAAAGTATTCTCATCTCTTTTTACCATTTTACTGCCTTCTGTATTTACTTTTACTGTTTACCTTTGACTGCTCTGTAACTTCATTTTAACTTTCACTGACTTTTACCTGATACACTTTAACCACTGATACTCTTTAGCTGTTATGCTTCCTAACCTCTGTTTGAATAGATTTAATAACAATATTGGAGTAAACAAGTCTTATGACTAGTATTAAGACTGTTTATCCAAGGATGTGATCTTCTGGTCACCTCTTCAGGGGACAACTAAGTAGATTTTTCAAGCAATTTCTCAATGGACAAGGGAGTGAGGTTTTAACCAGGTTCAAAATGGAGCATCATTCAAGGCTACAGGAACTCCCATTTTGGTTCTTGTGTGTTCAAAATGGCAGTTTCTGGGTTTTCTTCACAGAAATTTCGTGTTTTCAGTTTTAATGAGGGAAATTGGCACAATTTCAGGTTCGGGGGAACAATTCACAGTTTTAAACCTCAGAGAATGATCTCAGTGATAAGATTTAATCACTAATCCAGTGGAAAACAAGGAAAACAGACTTTCTCTTGAAGTTTCTGAGCGCTATAAGATAAATACCTGTTCTTGGAGGAAAACTGGCTTTTGACAGGTATCAGGCGATGGCAGGAGGGTACTCGAACATAGGTGCAACGGAATCTTGGACCGAAATCAGATAGCATAGTAGATTTTAGCGGAAATTTGAAAATCGTAGCAGAGGGCGCAGTCGTTTTCAATAACGAAAATAACGGAAAAAACACGAAAAATTGGTTTTATTTACAAGTAAAAGGGATTTTTAGTTTTTCGAGGAGTGGCGTCATACTAGTACGGGCTGACGTGGGGCAGGGGGGCCGGGCGGTAAGCGGTTAGTCCCCGCACCGCTTATGGACAAAGGTGGTATTAGATGAGCGGGCAGCGATTCCATTGAGCGATGGACGCGTGGAAGGTGAACAGTTCCAATACCACCAATCCCCCGCTCGTTAAAATGCTGACAAGGGATGGGTAGCGGAATTGATGGCTGGGCGCAGATCTGCGAAAGGCGATCGAACTGAAATTGACGCGGAAGATGGTGGGGTGGTTATCACGCGGGCCCGGCATAATCAACGTTTAATTAATCATCCCGGTGGTATAAGTGATTATGGATGGAAGGTTATTGGAGTTCCGATAACTAATTAACCCCATATTTATAATGAAAAAATTCTGTGCGTTTGGGTTTCGTTGATGGTTGAAATGTCGGGTGTGGAATGCGGTGGCTCGGGGTTTTTCCAAGGTTTTGGTTTAAAAACAAAACTTCGGGTTTTTATCCTTTTTGTATTAAACATATAGGATTATATGTTTAAACGTTTATTTCGATATTTTTATTATATGACAAATTAATCAATGTAGTTAATTTATCATAGGGGCGGGACTAATGTATAACGCTAAATTTTAACCAAAGGGCTTATGAAGCGGGTTTTTAGTGAATATTTGGGAAGTAAATACTTTGGTTAAAACATAATAGATGGGTTTTTTGGGATATGTATGTAAAAGGAGTTATATACTTAAGACAAGGCATTTTCACTAGGGATTTAGTAAATAGAGTTAGATGTAAATATGACAAAGGGACAATGGAATTCAAAACACTTTGCTCATCTAAGAAAGTGATATTTTCTGAAGTAAATTGCAATATCTCATCTTCAACACTTAAACTTAGAATAGTAAGTTATTTTGAGGGATTTTTATGGAATTTTGCATAATTTTCCTAAGCAAAATGAGATTTTACTTAGGAAAAGGTTAAAGATGAATGATTATAATGATGAATTATCTCAAGTACTTAGGTCTTTTCGATCATTAGGCCGAGGGTCCGGTCCCTCCAAAAGTCAAGGAAATGCCTTGAGCCCTTTTGATCTCCAAATACCTTAGTACTTTGGGGGAAATTAGTAAAACTTTAAGGGGAAAGTGATGAGGGAAGTTAATGATTTTGACTTTGCTTGCTGTGATTTTCCAGTGTATTTCCTGCTTCAGTATTTGTGATAAAAGTAAAGAATCAAAAACATGTAGCAGCATCATTCATCATATAAAACTTTGTAACACCATCTACCTACCCTATCTACTACTACCATTTCACTTCTTTATTAGGGTGCATTTAGACTTGCAAACCCTTATCAATATTCTTTTCTTTTACATGGTAAATCTATCTATTTCTACCCTTATTACATCCAAGGGCTCAGATTAAACTGTTGAGCACATTTTATTAACTCTACCTATCTACTTATCTGCCAAGATTAAACAGTTTGGTCAAATATTTATTCTCTATTCTACAACATGAAATTGAAAATGAATGAGTCAAGTTTAAACAGTTTGACTCTTCATAAATTGTGGCAAAAGTTTGACAAGCTGCACACAATTTGTTTATTACATCAGAGTAAAAAGTAGCGGCATTTAGACTTGCACACTTTCCTTGGCCTTTGTTTTTTATGGGGTTCATTTCTTTTACTTTTTGGCCATTTTTATTATTTTTACCCTTTGATTTTCTTTTAGGGTATACCCTATTTACATTTTTTAAATTTTTTGATTTTTTGGTTTTTCAAGAATATGGAACACCTTTGCTCAAGAAAAAGGTTTGAACATATTCCATAGTTCAATCAAGACAATCATGAAAAATGACACCTATTGGTATAGGAGTCTAACAGCCTCCATCCTATCCTTCCAAGCTATGTGGTTCGATCTTCCCTCGAGTGCATACTCCAACCGTAACCCATT
>CM076582.1:78408172-78531008 GCA_034641835.2 Pinus albicaulis
GCGTGAGATGGTCTCCAGTACAAAGCTTGCAGGGAAACTTCACTTTCTTTTTCTCCTTTTGCCCTTCACCACACGCTCGTTGGTTTTATTCGCATTGCCCTTCCCATTCTTGCCCTTCTTCTTGTTATTACATCCCTTCTTCTTCCCATTGGACTGTTGATTTCCTTTGGGTTCAGAAGATTGGACAGCATTAATGGACAAAGACTGGGAAGGTGTTGAATCAGCAGGCACAGCCTGACCAGAAGGAGCAGATTGTAAAGACAACTGCTGCAATTGAGAAAGCAGGCTGGCTGCACTACTATTGACCGATCCGACAAGCCCGTCACCATGCGGACCAGGTTTGGGTTTCGATAGATCCAATTTGGAGCGAGGAGCATTGGGTAAATACTTATAAAGCATCCCAGACTGAGAATAGATCAACTCTAACTGCTGGGCCCTAAAGATGGCCTGCTCCTCGGAAAATACCCCAGATAGGGATACATCCTTTGAAATATATGACTGCAGAGATTTCAAAAACCACTCGAGAAGGAACTCACCTGGAATATGGGCTTTGATAAGCCTCTTCCTTCTCCTCCATTCCTGAATGTGATCAGAAATGTGAGTTGCCTCATCCTGCTTAAAATTAGCCAGGAGTTCGGTCCCAGCCTCATATCTGACAGGCAACTGAAAATGGTTAAGAAAAGTGACATCCAGTTCTCCAAATGTGGCGAAACTGCCCCCAGTGAGCTCTATATACCATTTGGCAGCATTCCCAGTTAGGGTGCGTTGAAATAATCTCAATCTAATCGAGTCGTCGATCAGAGAGTTCGACGAGCACCATAAATGGAAAGTGGTGATGTGGTCTGCCGGATCTTCACCATTCTTACCTTCAAACTTAGTAATGTCTGAAGGAAGTTTGGTTGGGGCCGGAGGCCACCCCGGACTATACCGAATCGGGTCATTAGTTAACTTCGACAAGTCTGGCAAGTTTAACGTTGCCAGAAATGGTAATCGAGGCGGAGCCTGAGAATTCCATCCTTGATGGGATGGATTTCCAACATTCTGAAAAGAATAGCCTGGATTTGATGAGGCACCAGGCTGCCAGAAAGGACTCGTAGAAAACGAAGAAGAACCTCCTCCCCACGCCGAGTTACCAAAACCCAGACTAGTTCCCCCCGCTGAAGTATTGACTGAAGAGGAAAGCCCCTGGTAGGGGTTCCATGCATTAGACAGAGGAGAAAAAGACTGAAAAGCACTCGATGAAGGGAAAGAAGCATTCCCTTGATGACCCGCGAAGAACTGATTCCCTGCCCCAGCCGTTGTAAACACAGGATTCCATCCCGTAAAAGTAGTCGAACTTTGCCCCCCAGACCAAGGGTTGAAACTCTGGGTCTGGGACGTAAACAGAAACGACCCTAAAGAAGGATTGGAACTGGGAATATGCCCAGTCCCAAAGGGGAAACCCTGAAATGAAGTTGATCCACTAGCCATGTTAGACATGGGTGTAGATCCAGCTGCACCGGCGGAAAAGGAAAAAGAGGGATTTCCACTAATGGACATCCCTGAACAGAAGGGACCAGAATGAGAAGCATATGCTTGGGTGAACCCAGAGCCAAACATAGCAGTGCTAGAAGCAATTGAAGATGAAGCAATAGTGCCCCCTGCCTCGACAGAAGCAGGGGTCTGAATGCCTGCAGCACTCACGGTAGAAGCCGCGTTCCCAGTCGTGGCCATCGAAAGATAAGAATGATATGGAAGATCCGGAGGTCTCTCAGACTCCGGTCCGATGTACTGAAGAACAAACGGATGATCAGGAGGAAGAGGAGATGGACCTGTAGCAGGAGGCTCAGGTTTGTCTTCAACTTGAAAATCTTCTTCCTGAGGAAAAAGAACTCGCGAGGTGAGCGGAACGCTCCTCTCGGGAGCGACACCGGAATTAGCAACGAAACCTTCAGACCTTGGTGGAGGATCACTCTCCACAGCGTCAGACTCAACAGGGTGGTAACCACCGAATTCACATCCCCGCTCCTTCTCGGCTGCTGCACTCTCGGAATAGCCGGTTCTCCTCGAACGTCGAGAGTTCTTGATCGGCCACTTTTTAGCTGATTATTATATTGAACCAAAAAAGTGAAAAGTATGGCAAAAGCTAGGAGCAGAAGGTAGCACTAAAATAAAATCCCTAAGAAACGGCAAGCAACTGACCTCCAGTATTTCGCTCGGGTGATGAGGACGGACACAAAAATAAGAGAAGCGAAGTATAGGGCCTTCCGAAAGCGATGCAGGATGATTAGGGCCCAGAACAACTAGCGAAGGTATCGAAAAGATTCGCGACCTCCTAACGACAGCCTTTGCGGCTCGAAGCACGACCCGCGGGGCACCCCCCAGAAGTACTGCTGAAAGTGATGCGACGTCTGCCTCAGGTACCACGGGTATTGCCCCCCGCAGTCACCTGTGTGGAACCTAGGAGTGGAAACTATGGGCACCAATCTGTGTCAGAAGCTGGGCGGAATGGTCTTGAGGTCAGATTCAGCTAATCGGAGGGGGGTATCCCTCTTCTCAACCTTCACTTCCCCTCGCGCTTGACTCTCTGGAGGAGAGCTTTCCCAGTCCACCTAATGGAGTTGGATTTCACTCAATTAATCAACTTCTATGTTTTGTTTGAGCGGCCTTTGAGAGTTAACTCTCCACTCACCTATTCCGAGCCCTACAACCTAGCTAGTTGGTGATTGCTGTTGAGTAAACTTTAACTGGTTGAACTTTTAGATTAAATCGCTTGTTTTAAGGAAATTTGTTGTGTTAAGTCACAAAAGGATATGGAGATGAAACCAATGATGTTTTTTTTTTTTTAGCCTTGAAAAGAAGGTAATAAAACGACTACATGCATGCGATTCTTTGTCTTTGATAGAAAAAGAGATCTCTATACGAGTTCTACGAGACTAAAAATTGTATTTTTCTTTTCGGATGCAAACTCACACTCCACATAAAAACAAAGCTATTAAATGATTAATTACTAATGCAAGTATTTACAAGCATGTAAAATTCTAAGATGCAAAAGTCTCTTGAAACAAGGGGAAATTTCCCAAAAAGGCTCCTTCAGTTTTAAGTCATCTTTTGTTGTCCAGAAAGCCAATTCTTGAAAAGAAGAACTCTCAATATAAGACACCAAAATACTCAACAACAAGAAGAAGAAATCAAATGACAACCTCTCCTCAAAATCAAGCTAAAAACTAGAAGCAAGAAACTCCAAA
The DNA here is from genome assembly GCA_034641835.2 of Pinus albicaulis. Taxonomy (NCBI): domain Eukaryota; kingdom Viridiplantae; phylum Streptophyta; class Pinopsida; order Pinales; family Pinaceae; genus Pinus; species Pinus albicaulis. Next base: position 78,411,400 of record CM076582.1, read on the forward strand.
AACGCTCCAAAAGATATGACCAAACGAAAATGAAAATGCAACAACAAAAACAAAAACAAGAAACAATGTTTTTTTGAGTTTTTGATATGCAAAAAAAAAAAGAAAAACAAATGTTTTTTGGGCTTTTTAGTTTTATAAAGAAAGAGCTCAAAAAGACCAAGCACAACTATCATAATCCAAGCCAAAACGCGACCGAATTTCAAGCATAAACTTCAACAATGCTCCCAAATCTTATAAAGCCAATGATAGCAAGATCAATAAGAGAAATGGAAGACCAAAAACTCAGTCAAACAGCCTAGAGAAATAGTGCAAACTCGTTGCAACAAAAGACTCCAAAGAATCAAGAAAAGTTCTTCGAAAATTGCAACAAAACCCTAGCCTATGAAACTCAAGAAAACCAATCGAAAACAAAGAAAAAAACGCAATGCAAAGCACAACACAAAGATAGGAGCGAGTCAGTGAGCAGAAGCTCTCTGTTCTGATAAAGCAGAACAGCCAAGAATGCTTAGAAAGCGATATTGGAACTCAATCCAGGAGTGCCAGCACCAACAAGAACACTTTGCCAAAAATATTAGTTTTCGGACAAACGAAAGAGAAACAAGACTTGAAACCACTTCCTTAACACTCCAGTAAACACAGAGACACTGTAGACACAGGCCTCCACAGCCAGAAAGGACCAAAAAGCCAATAAACCCAAAATTTCAAAATCTGCCTAGGTATACGCGACCTTGCAGTTATGCAACCAGCGTGTATACGCGTCTGTGTTAAGGGAAACTCGCGTATACGCGGTTCCTTTTAGACAGACTCGCGTGTATACGCGACTGTGTGCAAACAAAAGAGCGTATACAAAGAAAGATAATGAAAAACAAAAAGTACAAGCCTGGGAATGACACCAAGACTTCAGACTGACTGCAAGAAAGCAAACTGGACTGCAAAAGACAGGAAAAACTGTTGGCAACCTACCAAACAGCTGAAACAACCCAACAGGAGAATCACAAGAATGTGATCCCCAGTGGAGTCGCCGATTGTTTAGGAAGTTTAACACCTAGAGGGTTTGGTTGGGATTCAGCCTCCACGAACGAGGGCGTACTACTTGAGAGACTCACAACCATGCGTTCAGAAAAACTAAATAGAGCAGAATGAGAGGTTTACCCGTTGGTCCTACGTTTGAAGTAGATCCACGTGGAGTTCAAACTCCCTGCAACCGCCCTTCCTCCTTAACCTGAAATACAAGAAGAAACCAGCACAAAGGACAAGTTTTACAGCATATATCTACTCTACACGTTAGTGAGATTCATATAAAACATTAAATAAATCATAATGAATGCTTGTATAACAAATATTCTCATACATAAAAACATACACTAACACGTTTATTTCGGGAACAGCATGATACTTCTGTATTATAAATAGTACGTACAAAAGTAATCAAGTGGAGAGATCACCTGATCCTTCCAAGGCCTTCGCAGACCGTCGTCCGGATCCGTCCAGCCCTTGCCTCGCTAAGACTCCTTCCAAACGGGTGCATACGAGATAACATATAAAGGGATGTGTATCTCAAGGAAACAAGGGTTTCCTATAATGAACTGGGAAAGTGCAGGAGGCACGGGGAATCAGACTTGGATAGGGAATAGCAACAGAGTATAATATCAATAATTCTCTCTCTCCCTTAGGCCATACACATGAGGGCTTTTTTATAGTCCCTCCAAGTAGTTTCAGCAGTTGGAAACAGTTGGCCACGGGCTGGGGTGGTTGAACTACCTGAGTAACCATCAACCCAGCGCGAAATTAGGGATTTTTTATATATTTTTTAATCATTTTAATGGCATACGTGGAAAAGTCTAGCTGTACTCGCGTATACACGCGGAAAAACACGGGCATAGTCGCGTATGGAGGATTTTACACTGTTTTTAAGTGAATATGTCCAAGTCTGTAGGAATGGGTGCCCATAAAGCCATGAAGCAATCATGAATCATGTCAAGGTGAGAAATGATGCTATAACAACTGAGCAGTTTGACTTTCTTTGGGTTTATTAAACTTTTTCTGCTGATGATCTCTGCAAAAATTCTTCAAATAGGCTGGTTTATGCTTCTTCCCTTTGAATTCATTCTTATTTACCTAGTTTTTTCCATATTCAGTTTTGCTTTTGAGCTATTGGTAGCACAATCTAGCTTTTCTAACAGCTTCATCCATTGTTTTTGGGTTATCAAATTCAATTTTCTCTTTGTAAACAGTAGGCAAACAATTCAGAAACCTTTGTACCTTTGCCTTTTCCTCCCTTATGTAGGGTACATATCTCAGCAGATTTGTAAACTTAGTAACAAACTCATCAATAGTGAGCTGTCCCAATCTAAGTTCATGGAATTCCTTTGCTTTTTCATCATAGTAACGCTCATTCAAATAGCGATTTTTGAACTTAACCTGGAAATCTTCCCAAGTAACTATCTTTTCATCAATGGCATGGACCATTTTTGTCTTCTCCCACCACAAGGTAGCCTTACCTTGTAGCTGGTAAACAGCTAATCTGGCCTTCAGATTGCTTTCATATTCATAGACCTGGAAATACTTGATCATGTTCAATAACCAAGCTTCCGCATCTTCCTCCTTCTCCCCATCATAGGAGGGAGGCTTGATTTTTCAAAATTCCACCTGTAATTCCTTTTTCTTCTTGTATTGATGCCTAAAAACATGATCATCCTTAGACTCATCAGTCTTCCTCTTTCCGGAACCTTCGCCTTCTTGGCTATTCTGCAAAGTTAATTCTCTGATGAGCTTTTCCTGCTCCTCACTGGCTAATTACAATCTGTCATTCTGCCTTTTTATCTCAGCCAACTCTTGTTGCAATTCCCGCAACATAGCCATCATGGGTGCATTTGGATCTAGTGCATTATCATCATCACGCAGATCAACATAAATTTCGCCACCTTCTGCCATTCCAGCACCACTGTACACTACACAACACAAATGAGTGGAAATAAAAATATAAATTTTTCACAATATCAATTTATACAGTGAACATACAGCAATAGTGAGCACAATGTCACCAGCCCAGTTTTATAACTTGGGCTCTGATACCATTTGTCACACCTCCCATTTCCCTTCCAACATTTTTTTTTTCTCTCAAGCCTTCATTTGTTAAATTTCAATTCTGGAAAAGATGCTATGCTATAATTATGATGGTTTATTCGCATCATCACTGTTTGCCCAATTATGATTTGTTTACCGATCTCAACTATATCCAACCCCCTTTGGATATAACCATATTAATACTATTAACCCTAATTATATTTACAATACAAATACAATGGGTTTGTCTATCCAAATCCCACTTTGCTATCTTTGTATAGAAATCGACCCTTGATCATTCAATATCATTTTATCGTTTCATAAATAAGTGGGGAACAAAATTACTTTTGACACGTCAACCCTACCCTTAAAATTTGATAGACCTAGGTGAGACCACTTCAGTTACACCGGGATACCATTCATTTACAAGGTATAAATCATAATTGGATTTAATTGATCCATCTTATTAACTCTACGTATAGCCACTCATGGCTATTCATTTAATTTAATCGAACGTCGTTACGTTGATATACATGTCATGTGAATTGGAAATTTTAATTAAGTAAGTTGAGACGCGCTGCTCGTTTTCCACGTAAGCCTGTATAAGATTTTGGGTCTTGTTGCGTGGTTTGGAATGAGTATCGTTCAGTGTACCATCACGTGGGTTTGTTCCACATAACGCTGGAACTCACCACGCCAGCCTCCCGTGGTGCAATTGCAATTTCGATGACACGGCTAGCCTGTGGTGACATTTATAGTCTTACTAATCACATTTAATGTTGACGTATTGGTGTACATGTTGTGTTCATCTCTTTGATCCGTGGCTTCACCCTTCGGATCTTGCCATGTGGACGATGTGGATTCACCGATGTGTTAAGGTTGTATGGATATAAAATCTCAGTGTTATTTGGTTTGCCAGTTATTTTCTCTTCCTTTGTATTCGGTTGGTCTCTTACCAGTGCATTCCGACGCCCTCGAGGATTGATCATGCATCTATCCATCTCGGCGATGTATCCTCAGGCTCCGTTGAATCATGCAGGTATGCCAATTACTGAGTTTATGAAGTGCATGCTCGATTTTGATAGCCTACCATGAATTTTCCATTTTGCGTTTAGGGTATAGCTTATGTGTTTTGTATAATTTCTGCGATTTGGATTTACAGTGATGGCTTCCCATCGCGCCATACAGATAGTTTCATGTCTACCAATTTGCTTAAATTGTTTTTGTTTTTCTTATTCTTGTTTAAGAGTTTTAGCTTCATGGCTTCGAGTGCTTTGATTTTCTGGGTTATGTTCTGATTATTTCATTTTCCTATATGCATCTCCAGAACGAGACAGAACCACTGTGTTAATGGTTCTGGATGATATTCGTCTTCTACCTTACGCCCACTGAAAGTTTGTCTGAGCCCTTCGCATGGCGATAGATCCATTTCGACATTCTAGTTTGGTCTTTGTCTCGACCGGTATAGGTAGGAAATTCTACTGCTCGTTTATACAAGCACGAACTACTTCATACTTGTGGTAATGCCTATTCTCTGTCGTATGCTTATTTATGTCGTTCTCCTATGTACATGATAGGCCCTCGTCAGCTTGGAGGTTCTCGTGCCTCAGGTAATGGTCATTTCTCAATTGGTAAAATTTTGTTTTAATAGTATTCCTGTTTGTTATAAATTGTACTCATATTGAAGGTTTTACTCCTGCAGGTAATTACAACTGACTTATCACTCTCTCTCATGAACCATGGAAGATGTAGCTCTTGTTAGCCTTAACATAGAATTTCTTTGGTCCTTTCCAGGTCGGTACTCATAGAACGCTGGTTTAAAGGAACCAGTTCTCTTCACCTCGTTCTAGAACGTTTTCAACAGTTTAATATTGTGCTTGATATCGTTGTATAATTTTAGTTATTCAGATTTTGGGTTCGACCCAGACTCGTTCTTTAGCTCAGTTTGGGAAACATTATAATTTTGATATTGTTCCCATGCCACAGTGGACTTGTATCATGGAATACTTTGTTTATATAACTCTGTCAATTTCCTAATATCAATTTGGCTTACGGTTATTCTTATGTATCTGCAACAAGGATATTATTTTACTCTTTTAACTTGAGTTTCGATTTATACTTATCTATGGCACTGTTCTGCAACTCCATATTTTCTGACTCATTTGTGTGTTGTGACCTTACTGCTTACAGGCCATACCGGGGTTAGATTATATTCCTGCGAGTAAAGGTTATGTTATTTATCAGTTTAACTGTGCTCCTTCACAATAAGCTAGGTTGCACCTCATTTTATAACTCTGAATTTGAGTGTAGCTTTTCAGTGATTATTCTGCCTCGTTTATTGTTACCATCAGTTTGCTAGAAATCAAAGGAATTTTGTGTGTTTTTCTCCTACCACACTAGATTTGAATTTGATAATAATACTGCTAAATATTTTCCCTATTATTGAAATAGTACCAAGTATTTTCAACTATGCTCTTTTCATGGGTTCAGGATTAAGATAAGTATTAGTTTGCAATAGGTAAATGTTTAGCATCATACCTCGTCAGGCTTGGTAACCATCTACGGTGATGTACTAATATGTATATTGATATAGATCTGTGTCTGGAAAACATTTTCATTTATAATATGACACTATACTTTCCAGTCCTTTATTCACAAAATCAAGTAGATTATGTACAGGTAATTATGGCTTGCGTATGTTCAAACTGCATGTTAAATTTCCTTCTTATCATTCTTTTACACATTAGTTGTAATCCATGAATTTTGTGATGGGCTTCCTTTTGATGTAGTGTTACTTATCTACATGCAGACATAACTGGCTATTGTGATTCTATTCATGTATAAATGGAGTACTGATCCTAGAAGTTAGTCGGTACATATTTTGTTTTCTTCATTTAATACACAATCTAGATAACAGTTCCTATACTTCTATTTTCCAGTACAGTACAGAAAATCTCATATTGCTTTCTCCTATGTATATATGAGTTAGAATCATTATATAAATCAGAAGAAGATTAAAGTTAAATCACCAGTATTTTTGTCTGTGGAAAAATAGATATCCTTAGATTTAAATCAACACTGGTTTAGAGATTCTGTTGGATTCTACTCCCCACATTTATTTTCTACAACTATGCAGAATTGTAAAGGTGAATTCCTTACGACCAATTTTGTTAAATGTAGCATTTATAACTCTAGTATACAATCAACTTTTATATGTAGCCAATTCATTCCTTATGAGATAAACACATCAAAAATTTTAAAGACATACCACTCATGCAAATGACCAACCTCCCAACCGTAGAGTCCTTCTGTCTCCCAGAACTCACCCCGAGCTGAGATCATTACCTAGAATAGATCAACCTCTAATCTGTTTAGGAGCGGCTTATTTAAGCTATAGTTCCCCAAAGCATGTATCTAATTCTGCGTCCAGAATCTCAGGATGCTTTTCTTCCTGTTTGCCTAGGCTTCCCATTTTAGGGATTCTTTAAAGCTGTTTTATGCTTTTCCCAGCTTTTCCAGCTTTTTACCTCTTCCCAACTACTTCCCTCATCATTGGGGAATTCAGATTTTTCCTCAAAAATCTAAATTAAGAATTAATTTCTTTCAAGGATTTTTGAAAGATTGTGGGGAAATATTTTCTTCATCCATCCTCATGGATTTAGCAAGTGATCTCATAAATCTCATTTTGGTCAATCTGCACAACATCATTTTATTCATTTCCTCAATTAAATATTTAATTACATTCACAACATATTTATCCTTTGGGGTCCACTCCCCTTAGGATTAAAGTTCAAATGTCTAACTTTTAATTTCAAACACATGAATTGGGGGTGTTACACCTCACGAGAATTTAATAATAATATTAAACATTTGCTGGTTTTCACCCTACGGGGTTTCCAGGGTATATCGATGTCTAATGATGTGATTGTTCATTGTGTTGTTTTCATGATGTTAATTTCTTCCATGATGTTATGTTAGGTGATGTAATAATTGAGTTAAAATGATCATGGGATCGATGCATAGTTATAGCAGAAAATTTAAGTTAATATGCTACAACAAGGAAAATTAATGGTTGTGTAACTCACTGTGATTTTTACTAAATATTTCTTAGGTGATGATTATGGGTATTTAAATGGTTAATGTGGAAATATATAAAGTAATTTATAAGGTTACACATTCATAAATGTTGGAAAAAAATTTCTAACTCCGTGCATTTTCCTGCGAGGTTATCGGGGTATGTTACAAATGGTATCAGAGCAAAAGGTTGCAACGCTGGCACTTTTTGGGAATCATTATGAAAATAAGAAGTAAAGGTATGATGCTAGTGGGCATCATCTCTGGTATGATTTTAATTATAATTGTAGTATACTACAATTAACATGAGATGCATGTTTCATGATTAATGATTGAATGAAAGAGTAGTCAGTTATAATGTTTCTTTAAAAGTTGTGCTCATGTAATTTGAATATGGATGTGGATAAAAGACAATAAAAATTCTTTTGTACCTAAGAACCATCTTGAGCACTCACTGTTTATATTGCAGATTAATTACCAAACTTTGCATGCATAATATGAGAAAATTGATTATGGTGCATAAGAAAAAAAAAAAGTGGAAAAACATGGCTAAAGTTACCATGCACTACCTATAAATAATGAATACATTTATGGTTGGTGTGATAACTAAATAATATAGAAGTTGGGGTTGACCCTAAAGAGGACAATGGAATTTTGAAATATATATATATATATATATATATATATATATATATATATATATTTGAATGAAACTCTTTAGTTGTTAAAAATAAGCAATGAGTGAAGTGGAACTCACATATTAAACTTAAAGTCAATGAAAAAATCATAGTAGCATAATTGTGGGTTCTCTTTCTTCATTTAGAGTTGTTGAGGAAAGTTTGCATTCCATGTGTTCAACAAAAAGTGGTAATTGAGATCCACAGTTTTGTTGTTTTAAATAATTGCATCCGTGGAAGTTTTGGATGTGATTAATCTTAACATCAAGGGGTTTTCATATAATGAGATCATGTAACCCTCATGTTGATTCGAGGAAAAAGTTATTTTTAGACTTGGATCCATAATTTGGTCAATTTTTCTGATTAGACGCTCCTGTAGGGATTGTTGGTTGTGTTGTTCGCAGAAATTTTACCATTGATGATATGAATATGATTCATGTTATACTATAAATTCTATTTTAACTATCTCTTTGATAGTTTAAACATATTTATGGAAATTTATTTCATGTCTGCTAACTAGTCCCTGAATGGTGCTAGATTGTATGCTTGCCAAACATTTGGTAGAATGTCTCATTGACCATAAATTTCATGCTTGAAAATTGTTGTTATAATCCCAAGATGGATGTAGATTGCATGCTTGCAAACTATTTTTTGGAATATAGAATTGGCCATAGATTGCATGCTTGCACACTATTTGATAAAAGTCTGTAGCAGTTGTAGACTACATGATTGAAAATTATTTTCCCAAAATTCCTCAATGGTTGTTGCTTACATGGCTACAAGCTAATGGTAAGGAAAGAAAAAAAATCACATTTTGTGTCCTAGTGTTCAATGGGACTATTAGTTCTCTACAATATTGATGGTTGCTAATGTGAGACCTTAAATAAAGTATAATGCTATGGTATGCAAGATATGTTAATGTCTTTTTTTTAAGTTACATGATTATTATTATGTGGAAGTTTGGAATGTATACCCCCTCTATTACATGCGATGAATTATTGTCAATGTACTTTGACAAATCGTGGGACCCATGTTGTGGGTTAAGTATAGATGCGCAGTCTATATAAATATTCCTTTGCTTTAATGATAATATGCAATGGAAAATTATGTAAATTACAGTGGATTTTTATACATTGACTACTTTTAGACATTGAATTTTTATTGGATTCAATGGCTATGGAAGTTATGATGGGACTGATGTAATGAAGTAATATTTTATTTTATTACTGAGTTAATGAATACTTTGGTTGGGGTATTCAGGAAATAACTCTAGAGTTTTAGAATACTTCTTGCCAACTTATGAAAAGCTATTGGTGGTTAAGTTCAACTTGGACCTTCCCTAAAAGTCTCCTAAAAATCCCTAGGAGAAAATAATAAAGAGGAAAATATTAACATAATGGGAGAGAAAGATTATGTTAATGACTTAGTTGGAGATAAATACTAAGTGGGGTAAAATAAAGCATAGCAGTAGAGAAAGGCATGCTTTAAAGAAAAATAAGAGTATTTTTTTCAAAAAATATAAAACAAAAAGGCCTAGGAAAAAAGGTTGGAAAACCCTAAAGCAGGATGCTACTAAAAATTTGTTGGGAAGAAATCACCAAGGAATCAATGAGGTTGTTGATTCTAGTGGCTAGTAGATCTTAGCTCTGTGGGTAACTATTGGAGATAGTTCACGGTTGGGTGGAATATGCTCGGTTCCTCAATAATTCTGACACAGGTTAACCCTGTATAACCCAAAATCTCTCCCATACTATGCATATAAAAATGCGTCTCAACAACTTTCCAATAAATCTTCAATTCCAGGCAATTACATATATTATCATTGCAGAATCTCCTTCTTAACATATGGTTCAAGCCATAAACCCAATAATCAATTTTACATGCATTTAAGTCCATGCTTCAAATGGCATTTAGAAACCAAATAATAATGTGAGTTCAGACATTTCATAATTGGAATAAATTCCAATCATATAACTCTAGTCAATACGCTTCTGGGTTTTCCATGCTCGACCCTTAACATTCTAAATCTGAATTCAATACAAAACCAAGCATAGTAACACGTTTTCCCTTTGATTAATTTCTTTCCACTTCTTATTTCTATCATAATGAAAATAATAGAAATTCACCATACCTTACCCAATTGATCACTTGCAATGGGATTTTGACTAAGTTGTGGACTGCACCTTCGTGGAATTCAAATATACAATGCGTTTTTTAATGCATCGTATCAGCAATCTACACCCTTTACAAGAGAGGCGATACCACTGTTTCATATTTTGAATCTTTCTTTACTGCTCTGTTATTTGTTCAATCAACAAATCGATGCCAGACACACTCTTCGGATGTTGACATCTCTAGCAAACTTGTCGGAAAGCTAAACACATCAATTTGTTTTTGACTTCCACACGATTTCAACCTCACTTTATCTGCGTCTTTGAGATTCATTTCAGATTTCATGTAGCTCCAATTTCGATGCTAAGATCGATTTTAATTCCTTAATCAGTCTCTACATAGATTAACGCCCATTTACAACACAATTTCCAACTTTGGTTGGAAATATCGTTTAACTTCAAACAATCCGCCCTTTTCTAATCCTTGCTTCAGTATTCTGCAATTAATTCCAGTTCTTCTACGCTTACTCAAAGTTCTGCTTCTGGCTTTAATTCATCAATGCCGTGGATTGATTTCAAGATATCATTTCTTCTTTTGATCCGATATACAACTTTAACCTATTAGAATCGTGTTGAACTCCTTTTAATAACAGAATTTATGTGGATTCTTGTACTCAGATCTCGCCGATCGAACGACTCAAATCCATTCTCAAATCGGCAGTCGGAATGTGACTTTCCATTAAAACAAATGCGATGCATTCTCCACAGCTCCGATGTGATACCAATCAGAAGTTCCATGTGATATTAATCGGAAATCAGAAATCACTACGGTTCAATGTTGCCTCCCATAATCTTTGCGATGTCCACCAGACCCGATTCCACTTTAAACAAGTTTTATGTCATTTCACATCCAACTCTCATTTTCATGTGATACGATATGTGCACTCTTCCTCAATCCGATGCGATGGTCTTACCAATATCCAGCGTCCAATATACTCAATTTCAGACTGAGTAATATTCACCACACTTATATGAAAATTATATATAGAATTTCACACACTTTGCTTTTGGGTTCTTCACATTATTCAATGTTTCCATACAAAACTACAGATCGACATATAAGCAATCGATTACTCACACACAGATTTACCATTTCAATTTACAACTGCAATGCCGATATTAACAATATCGATTCTTTCAACTTATGTGCAGAGCTATATTCCAAATAGGATTGAAAGTTCGATTTCAATATTCCTCATGGAACAATCAATATATTCTTCTCTTAGATAATCGATCTCACTTAGATTCATAAAATTGAATTAGCATCAATAATCCATATGTGCACTTTTATTCCAAATCACAATTACAGAATTTAAACATTTGTTTGCTCAAAAAATCAACCCACATAGTTCTAAAACACACTTTTCATATTAACAAATGGAAACACTTACAAACTTTTGTCCTTGGCATGATATTCAAAATTCGTGGCCCTTCCAATTTCCCGGAGGCTTATAAACTTTGGTTGTCCAAGCCTCACCTCTCCTATCTATTCTTTCCTACACTAATTTGCCTTTGAGGCTCATAAATTTATACAATTTTAAAATAATCTAATTTGAGTTCAATCCCTTCAATTTCTCAACAAAATCCTAAAATCACTCTTGAATCCCTAAGGATCCTCTCTCACCCATAATTAATGAAAATAATTTCTAAATTAATATTTAGAAAAATATCTCAATCCCTTTACATCCTCAATGATCAATTCTCTCATATTATCAATTATTTACAATATTTAATTAAAAATATTTAAAACCCACTCAAATCAGTCATAAAAATATAGCTCCTCTAAAAACTTAAAAACCCCTAAGTTTAAAATACAAAATATTTTCCTCTTCGCCTAATGCTCCTACATCAGACTCCCAAGGTTGAAAATGATCATGATCTCCTGATCGTGAGTTTTAAGTCTTTGTCCACCTGGATCCCACACTTTGTTTTGCAAGTCATCATCTGCTATTGCTTGCTGCTTTTCTCCAGGTTTCCATATCCTGTTCCTCTCTCAACTTCAAGCGAATTTACTTCATTGCCTGCAAATTATTCCTCAGGTTCAAATGTCTCCAGAAAACATTTCAGCCATTTCTCCTCAAGCATTTCATCAACATACTGCAATTTATTTCCAGCATAACCTTTGTCTTCCCCGTTGACAATCTTCAATAATTTTCCATCATCATCTTGATTGATTCTGGCAATAAAATCAAGTTCTTCAAACACTGTAGTCTCATCCTCTATTACTATAGCAGTTCCAAAATTTTTCCCCATAGTCTTCTCTTGGCTATACAGACAAGCCAACTCTCTCTTTTCACCCATGGTAACAAGCCTCTGCATATGAGACATGACTGTCTCACCTTCTTCCTGCAACAGTTCTTCTTCTTCCAAGAAAATTCCAAGTGATGGACTATCTTTTGTATCACCTGTAAACACAGACAAATTGTCAGCTCCAAAATCACAAGACCCAATGGTCTCACTTGTTGATTCAGTCACCAATTTTTCTCTCTGAAGCTTTAAGTCTTCTTCAGGACTCAGAAAATCTTCACTGGCTTCCTCCTCAGCTTTCTCTGGAAACACTTCAGTATGTTGCTCTGATTTTCTTTCCAAATTCTTTGTCAGCACATCAGTATGCTGATTTACATTCTCCATGAGACTGTCAGTTAGTCTCTCCTTCTTTCCATCCTCTGCTTCATGACTGTCATTCATGAAAACTTTCTTACCTTGCTTCTTCAACAAATTATTCTCTACATAAGTCCTCTGTCTATCCAATTCTCTTCTCTGAAGATCTAGTTTCCTATACAATTCAACAATTTCATTAGGAGTAGAACTTGGAAACTTTACACAATTTTCTATATCTTCACCAGTTGTTGACCAATCGTCAGCTGGTCCTTCTCTCTCTGCACCAATACTCTGATTAGACTCCTTTGTCTTCATTTCCTCCTGAGATCTTACTATCTCACCATTGATCTGAAAAGACTTCAGATTCAATTCTTCTTGAACAAACTCTAAAGCTTTCTCATCTCCCTGTGTTGTACCTGCAAACATACACAACTTATTAGTTTTAAAACCGCAAGACTTTTCAGTCTTGACTGCTTCCTCAAGCAGTTCCCTTTGAACAGATGTGTGTGTAGAATCTTCAAATTCCATCTCTGGCTCAAGAACTCTAAGTTCCTCCTTCAATAAGGCATTCACACTTTGCCTCAACTTCATCTGCAATGGTTTCCAAATCACTCTCTTTCCCTTCAGTGGAAAGAACCATCCTCCTTTCTGATTTTCCTGCTCTTGCAGCCATTCCTGTAGTACCTGCAATTGTACCTTCATTACTGCAATCTCTCTTTCTCTGACTTTATCAGTCATCTCACCTTTGTGGCATTCCTCCAAACCTTTTCTCTTATCCTCCATGATCATCTTCTCCATGATTTTCTCACTCACCATGAGTTGCACTAGCCTCTGCAACAACAAGCTCTCCTGTTGTCACTTACCTCACCAATCCACTTTACTGGACCCGGTCTTTTGGTAAGTACTGGTTTACTACCTCTGGAACCTCTTGAGCACTCTCTTCTGCTCTCTCTAGGCTATCTCTTCAACTCACCTTATTTTCAGAACACTGCAATTGTTCTCCCTATCCAGCCTTTAGTTGAATGTCAGGTTCACTGCCATCATCTTCTCTACAACCATAAACCTCAATCACAAATTTCAAATCAAAAAATTATCTCACCTTTAATATCCTGCATGATCTTGTCCTCCATTCATTTCTACAACCCTATTCACTGCAATTGTGTACTTTGCATATCATATTTATAACACATTCAAATAAAACACTCTTCAGTTCTCAATAGAACCTTCCTGCATTCATTCATAAAAACAAATATCTTCAATTTCAACAGATCCTTCCGGCTCTGATACCAAAAATTACACAGGTTAACCCTGCATAACCTAGAATCTCTCCCATACTATGCATATAAAAATGCGTCTCAACAACTGCCCAATAAATCTTCAATTCCGGGCGATTACATATATTATCATTGCGGAAGCTCCTTCTTAACATATGGTTCAAGCGATAAACCCAATAATCAATTTTACATGCATTTAATTCCACGCTTCAAATGGCATTTAGAAACAAAATAATAATGTGAGTTCAGACATTTCATAATTGGAATAAATTCCAATCATATAACTCTAGTCAACATGCTTTTCGGTTTTCCATGCTCGACCCTTAACATTCTAAATCTGAACTCAATACAAAACCAAGCATAATAACACGTTTTTCCTTTGATTAATTTCTTTCCACTTCTTATTTCTATCATAATAACAATAATAGAAATTCACCATACCTTACCCAATTGATCACTAGCAATGGGCTTTTGACCAAGCTGTGGGCTGCACCTTCGTGGAATTCAAATATACAATGCCTTTTTTAATGCATCGTATCAGCAATCTACACCCTTTACAAGAGAGGTGATACCACTGGTTTCATAGTTTGAATCTTTCTTTACTGCTCTGTTATTTGTTCAATCAACAAATCGATGCCAGACACACTCTTCGGATGTTGAGATCGCTTGAAAACTTGTCGGAAAGCTAAACACATCAATTTGTTTTTTACTTCTACATGATTTCAACCTCACTTTATCTGTGTCTTTGAGATTCATTCCAAATTTCGTGTAGCTCCAATTTCGATGCTAAGATCAGTTTTAATTCCTTAATCAGTCTCTGCATATATTAACGCCCCTTTACAACATGATTTCCAACTTTGGTTGGACATATCGTTTAACTTCAAACAATCCACCCTTTTCTAATCCTTGCTTTAGTATTTTGCAATTAATTCCAGTTCTTCTACGCTTACTCAAAGTTCTGCTTCTAGCTTTAATTCATCAATGTCATGGATTGATTTCAAGATATCCTTTCTTCTTTCGATCCGATATACAACTTTAACCTATTAGAATTGCATTGAACACCTTTTACTAACAGAATTTATGTGGATTCCTGTACTCAGATCTGGTCGATCAAACGGCTCAAATCCATTCGCAAATCGGTAGTCGGAATGTGACTTTCCATTAAAACAAATGCGATGCATTCTCCATGGCTCCGATGCGATACCAATCGGCAGTTCCGATGCGATGTTAATCGGAAATCAGAAATCGCTACGGTTCAATGCTGCCTCCCATAATCTTTGCGATGTCCACCGGACCCGATTCCACTTTAAACAAGTTTTATGTCATTTTGCATCCGGCTCTCATTGTCATGTGATGCGATATGTGCACTCTTCTTCAATCTGATGCGATGGTCTTACCAATATCTGACGTCCAATATACTCAATTTCAAACTGAGTAATATTCACCACATTTATATGAAAAGTATATATAGAATTTCACACACTTTGCTTTTGGGTTCTTCACATTATTCAACGTTTCCATACAAAACTACAGATCGACATATAAGCAATCGATTACTCACACACAGATTTACCATTTCAATTTACAACTGCAATGCTGATATTAACAATATCGATTCTTTCAACTTATTTGCAGAGCTATATGCCGAATAGGATTGAAAGTTAGATTTCAATATTCCTCATGGAACAATCAATATATTCTTCTCTTAGATAATCGATCTCACTCAGATTCATAAAATTGAATTAGCATCAATAATCCATATGCGCATTCTCATTCCAAATCACAATTACAAAATTTAAACATTTTTTTGCTCAACAAATCAACCCACATAGTTGTAAAACACACTTTCCATATTAACAAATGGAAACACTTACAAACTTTTGTCCTTTGCCTGATATTCAAAATTCGTGGCCCTTCCAATTGCCTGGAGGCTTATAAACTTTGGTTTTCCAAGCCTCACCTCTCCTCTCTATTCTTTCCTACTCTAATTTTCCTTTGAGGCTCATAAATTTATACAATTTTGAAATAATCTAATTTGAGTTCAATCCCTTCAATTTCTCAACAAAATCCTAAAATCACTCTTGAATCCCTAAGGATCCTCTCTCACCCATAATTAATGAAACTAATTTCTAAATTGATATTTAGAAAAATCTTTCAATCCCTTTACATCCTCAACTGATCAATTCTCTCATATTCTCAATTATTTACAATATTTAATTAAAAATATTTAAAACCCACTCAAATCAGTCATAAAAATCTAACTCCTCTAAAAACTTAAAAACCCCTAAGTTTAAAATACAAAATGTTTTCCTCTTCGCCTAATGCTCCTGCATCAAATTCCTAGAAATTAACCATGGTTAGATGAAATTATGTCTATGCTCAAAATTATCTAAATATGTTGGATATTAGAATAGACTATAATTTGCATGACTCAAATTTGTTTCATATCTTATAGTTTGGCATGGATGATATATTAAATTATCTTAGCAACAATTTCTATGAAATAGGTTGTTTTTTTATGAAAAAATGAACATGTCATAAATGAATTATCTATATCCATGCATAGAGGAAATAAATTGAAATATATAGGCGATTGAAATAACTCGTGTTAGATAAAATAATGAGTTATTGAACTTTAAATTCCTAACACGCAAGAGGAAAATGGTTGGAGATCAATGCCATGAGTTTTAATTTGAATGAAATTACTTTGGGAGAGAAATACAGTAATTCACTAATGAAACGGTTGGATATAAATATCATGAGTTTGAATTTGATTGAAATTATTGTGGGAGAGAAAGTAATTTCCAAAAAAATTAGTGGGAAAGAAAGACTAGTGTAACTCCTAAATAAAATACAACATGCACTTGATAGAGTTTTTCTTATCCTTCTGATGATTAAATGGCTAAGTTCACCTTGAGTTTTTGGTGGAATTATTATGATTTAAGTATTCTTTTACATTTCCTCAAAAAAAAAAAAAAAATTGGTAATGAAAATTAGAGGTTAATGTTCCAACAAGAAAATAAAATCGAGGAGGATGTTCTCTTTAGGGGGGGAGTTTGTAGTATCCCTCGTGTAAGCCACCAATAAAAAACTCTCGTAAAATTAGGGTTGTTAAATAATTATATATTATTTATTTTTATATTGATATTGCATGAATAATATTCTTCTAATGCTTGATTATAAAAATATTTGAAGAATTATTTCTTAATTATTTTATTTATAAGAATTTATATTCTTCTATGGAAATAAATTATATTTCCAAGTTGGTATATTTTATGAGTTTTATAAATAATGAGTAATAGTTTGGTTTTAGAAATAATGAGTAATAGATTTGGAAAAAGTATGGATAAGTGATATTTTGCTCACAAGGAAAAAACAAATATAGCTTTAGAAATAAAAGCATGAGAGATTTATGGATGGATTTTGTGAGTTAGAAAAGCTCGAATGCTTTTATGATTTAGAAAAGATGGAATTATTTTATGATTTAGAAAAAAGTTGGAATACTTTTATGATTTATAAAATCTATTTCATTCTACTAATTTTATTTATTATAAGCCTATGAGAGAAAGAGAGGAGGGGAATGGAAAAATACATGGAGAATGGATCCAAGGAAGAGGAAGAGAGTATTCCAAGCATTCATCAAGAGACAAGTAACCATATTCTTTGAAAATCCTTTTGTTTGCATATGAGCCATGATGATATAATGAATGAATTTATTTGCAAGAAAAATTTCATGTGATAAAGAATTAAGATTAATTCTTTAGTAAAACTCTATACAATTTTGTTCATAGAGGAATAAGTGTCTTATTCATTGAATTATGAGAATAATTCATGTGTTGGGAATTGATAAAAAAATTTCATGGCTAAATAATTTTTTGAATTGCATGAGTTATTGGAATATAGGGTCTATATATGACTTTGTATTTCCCAAACCGAAATAGATATGAAAAGAGTGAAATAGGTTTTTTGTAAAATAGGATGTTATGAAAGAAAGCCTCTTTTATATTTTAAAAAATTGTTTCTGATGTCTTGAAAACCGTGTCCTAAATGGATGTAAAAGAACAGGAAATTATTTAATATTTAGATCTAGAATAATGGGCATCAAAGATTCATTCGAATATTAAAAACCATGACATCTGTGACAAAAATGAGAGAGGTTTTTCTTATTATGTCTATTCCAAAAAAAAACCTCTTTTGGTCTTATGAAATTTTTTTCCATATGTTCACAATACGCATCCAAATTGGATGACTAAAACAGGAAAAATAGAGTGAAACATAGTGCTTCCATTTCATTTTTCAATGAGATAAGAATAATTGTTTATGTACATATAGAAATAACAATTATGTTGATTATTATTTACAAGGAATTAATTTATATAATTACTGAGTATATGTATTAAAAGTTTTAAAGAGAAATATTGGACTCTTGAAGAGAGTATGTGCTTAGGTGCACATGAATAAGATCTAGTATATTTTATCTACTAGAAATTATTATGTTATTTTACATGCATAAGGAGTTTGAGTCATGTAAAAATATATAAATAATTTATGTGAGGGGTATCTCACATAAAAATCTTGCGTAAAATACAATTGGTTGTGTTATTTAAGAATGATTTGGTATTCATATTATTTCTGGAAGAAATATTACAAATCTCTCTAATATGTGGAATGATAAGAAAATATTATCTATTTCATGCATAATAGCTATTGAGTTATCTATATTTTGGAAAAATAATAATTAAGGTGTTAAATTTCTTGAAAAATAAATATATATAATCATATGAAAGGAAGCAATTATTGGGTTAGAACTCTTCAAAAAGAATAGAAGAGAAAAATATATCCTTGTATGTATTATTGGATTAGATTCTTACAGAGGAAAAATAGTAATCACATGCTTTATTATGTAATATTATTTAGAGAAACATATATACTTGTATGCATGGGAAAAATATAGTTTTGAGTATTAAATTTCTAGAGAAAACGAAGATGAAATCACATAATATTTATTGTGTTAGCCCTCTTTTGGGAAAAATAATATGTATTTTGCAAACCTAAAGGGATTAGCTATGGTATTAGCTTTATCTTGGGAGAATATTATGCATAGTTATTGGTTATATCTTTTGGATGAGAGGGAAATGTCACTTTGCATGCATGAAATCATAAGTGGTATGCGTTTGAACCTTGGAAAATAAATCTGTTTATTTTTCCATGAAATATTTATTTAGTTTCTTTTGGAAATAAATATATGTTTTACATGCAGGAAGAACAAGATATGTTATTGCATGCACAAAACTATATCTAGTATGTTAACTTTGTTTGAAATATAGTTGCCATTGTTATACATAATAACCATTATGAATAGATCTTTGGTGGAAAAGATGTTTTTGGAAAAGAACATGTATTCACATGCATAAGTATAACATCTATTGCATTAATCCATTTTGAAAAGAAAACATTAGAGTAGGCAAAAAGAGAAATTTCTTGTTGGGATAGTTATCTTGAAATCTTGTGATGCATTTTCATGCACAATATTACTATATAGTATGTTAGCTTTATTTTAGAAATAATATGAAAGTGCATGCAAGATTTTGTTAGTGTTTTTTAGAAAGAGGATGCTTGATAGTGATTTATTTGTTACTAATGCATGTGAAATGATGTTAAATAAGGATATTAATGTCAATTTGGTTATGTTTTATACATGCAATAAAAAATATTCATTGAAGTGTCATAAATAAAGATTTATTATTGTTTTATTAATATTTTATCTAATCATGATGTCAAGTGTGCTCATGACAATAATGTAGGGAAAGGAGGGTGACTTGATAAAAGGATTTTTTCAAGTTTAACATTGTGGAATATAAGGTTGGTTATTCCATTCAAGTTTAGGAGTTTCTATTGTAGGATGACCCATCGAAGGAAATAGTCTGATGACAAAGATAGAGATTGAGGATTCGTGGGTAAATGGTATCATGATGATTGTAATAGCTTATAGATAGTTACATTTCCTTTAATATTATGTTTCTATGTAATATTTATGAAAATGGTCAAGGGATGGACTCCCTTATAACCATTGCATGAGGGGTGAAAGCCCTCACAAGCGTTTAATAATAAAATTAAACATTTGTTGGTTTTC
Organism: Pinus albicaulis; assembly: GCA_034641835.2. NCBI lineage: Eukaryota > Viridiplantae > Streptophyta > Pinopsida > Pinales > Pinaceae > Pinus > Pinus albicaulis. The sequence goes on from CM076582.1 coordinate 78,431,396, forward strand.
ACCCTATGGGATTTCAGGGTATATCTTTGTCTAATGATGTGATTGTTCATTCTTTCATGTTCATGATGTTAATCTCTTTCATTATGTGATTTTTATATTATCAATTATACGATCTACTAATTGATTTAAAATTATCATGGGATCGATGCATAGTTATAGTAGGAAATTTATGTTAATCTCGCACAATAAAACGAGTTAATGGTTGTGCAGATCACTATGATTTTCACTAAATATTTATCTAGGTAGTGATCATGGTTATTATAATGGTTATTTAGGGAATATAGAAAGTAATTTAGAAAGTTGCACATTGGTAAATGTTTAAAAAATTTCCTAACTCCATGCACTTTCTTGCAAGGTTACCGGGGTATGTTACATAAGATCCCAAATAAAATAAAGAATGAGTAGATTGAATATAGAAACTCATACATATTATTGATAGAATTTGTTGGTTATAAAAAATGAAATATCAAAAGAAAAAATTGGGAAATCAAAAGAATTAGTCGTAAATAGTTTTATATCTCCAATTAGAGAAATTAAAACTATACTCGAAACAAAAGGAATATGTCATTCAATGGACATAATAACATGAGTAGATAGAAATATAAACCATAATGGTATATCCTAGGTATATTCTATATGCATATAAATATATTTAACAAGCCATTGTGTTTGTTCGAGAAATGACAACATTGTCTCTGTTATCCCACAAGTACTTTGAATTAAAACCATTGAACCGATAACTTTTGTACCTAAACAAGTCTTGTTAATGAAGAAATACCTAGGAAGGGTTTGAAGTGTGAACCAACGATAAGAAAATTATATATATATATATATATATATATATATATATATATATATATATATATATATATATATATTTTCATGTGTATAAATATATTTAACAAGCCATTGTGTTTGTTCAGGAAATGACAACATTGTCTGTTATCCCACAAGTACTTTGAATTAAAACCATTGAACTGATAACTTTGTACCTAAACAAGTCTTGTTAATGAAGAAATACTCTAGGAAGGGGTTTGAAGTGTGAACCAACGATAAGAAAATGATATATATATGCTACAATGTTAATTGACATAGTTGAAAGTCCAGAAAGTGAATATTCCTTGAGGGCATTACAGTGGAGCACATGAACATGGTTAGAATCCATTATGATGATAAAAGAATAAAAAAGGACCAAGTTCAATAGAGTTCTGCATGATAAAAATTATAAATCATAAAAGCACCTAAATCTCAATGTTAAAGTTTTTTGAGCAGATTGGTAAGGATTTAATGAATATTATGGTAGGATGTGATCATATAACAAGCTATAAAAAAATAAATATATGATACCAAGTGAACACGTTATTACCTAGGTTAATCAAAAGGGGAAAATTATGGGAAAAATTTCTCTTAGTGCAAGGTGGTATTCGCAATTAGAGAAAAACCTCTTAGATGTAAAATGCATAGAAATTATAAAATGAGTAATTCTAAATGTATATAGATTTTGAATAGAAAGGCTATGTATTTTTAAAAGAAATGGAACTTTGGTAGTAACACGAATTATTAGATAATTATTCTAAGAGCATAACTAATATAAATAAGAGAGAATAAAGATGCTATCATTATTTCAAATAGCTAAAAAGAGGGTTAGTTTGACTTAGGAGGATAAGAATTAGAGGAGAATCAATGTATAGACAGAGAAAAATGAATTGCAAGTTATGTAAATACAAACAAAAAAATTGTGTAAAATAGGGGTCAAGAACCCAAAAGCATACAAATAAATTGTAGCACAAAACATCATGTACTCAAAAAGAGTCTTCTGAAGCATATTCAATGTTCGTGTTGTCATAACTTGAAATTTTTCATCAATAAAAACACGTAATAACACCACAACTCGGATGAATATTGAAAACATGTAATCTATAAAAAAGGAAAAAGAAATTGCAATGTACCCTTTAAAGGGGCAAAAATATCCTTGTTTGATAGAGGCTTGAAGGATGAATTGGTCCTCAAATCTCTATGGGATTACAGATTAATATTGTTGATTCATTTTAAATTTAACTAATTGGTTTATTTAATAGCATTATCCATAAATAAACGAGTTTTTTTTTTTTTCTAAATGTAAAAGGACGAGAAAAGTTAGTTGAGTGAAATGGTAGTTAACTAATATTGATTTCAATGATGTATTTGTATAAACAGGTGGATTTTGATTGAATTTCATTATTCCTTTTTAGTTAATACATGTTGATAACATCCATGTTAGGAAAAATTTAATGTTTAGCTAGCTGAAATCCATTCAAGATTTGAAAGTAAAAATCCTAAAGGTATTCTTTCTATTTTTCTCTTAGGATGACTAGGAGGCTTTTTTCGTAAATTTTGGAATAGTTATGAAGCAGAGATAACGACCACCACAAAGCACAAGGGTTTCATTGGTGAAAATATAATGAAGGAGAGATAAATTTTAAATTTGGTACTCAACTGTTAAGAAAACCATAAATATTTCATCCTTGAGAATTAGGCCTTAATTTTGTACTTATTATATGAATTATATAATAAACTCTTTAGGATTAACCTTACCTACTTTAAGTCAAATGACAAGCCTCACTCCAAACTTCCTATCAGTAGATAAATTGGCATTACTGATTCTAATTTGATCCTTTAGGTGAAATATGATTGTTTTCTACAACTATGAAAGCATAAAACTTGTAAGTTCAAGTCGTTCTCTCCCAACAAAGCTCTAGTCAAACTAGTCTCTACATGCCTAAGAAAATAAAAATAGGGAAAAATGAATTGATGATGTAAACTACAAATATATATGGAAGTAATAAAATGGAAAAGGTATTTAAATTTCACATGCATTTCTCTGTATGTAATGATTTTTTTTTAAGTTATAAACTTGGGGATACCATTTACAAATTTTGAAAGATATTTACATTTTAATAAATTTAAGACTACGAATTAAAATAACGAGTTTTCATTATAAATATATATTAGGTGACATAGTCTTTAACCTTCATTACATATATGTAACAAAATCTTTAAGCCACTAAAATTTAGTCGACCCACCACTTAAGAAATACTCAAGCTATAGGGTTGATCTAAGGGGCATTGGAGGATGCTTTGTTGGATATATATATATATATATATATATATATATATATATATATATATATATAGATAATGACAATGTCAGTGGATGTTGATGCGAGTAATCTACCATGGATTGAATTCAATCCCCAAATGTCTCATGTATGTATTCCCCAGGAATTGAATTTGAGTAAATATGTTATGCATGTAGACACAAAAATTCATTCATCCCCCCTTATGCAAGGACATGCTTTGAAACTTGGTGTAGACTTGTAGAGATATGTTATATATGTTATTATTTTGTGAATTTCATGTTGCATGATCAAGATCTGTGTCAACTCTAACACACTAGTCCATTGGCTTCAGTACCTACAAAATTAAGGGTGTTAAACATGTATTTTAACTTAGTGAACATGAGTGCACATGGGCATGGTTCCACCAAGAATAGATTCCATGGATATTGGAATGAGTTTACACCTAAACATCTTACTGCAGAATGATTGAGGGTGCCTAGACATGTTATTACCATTGTTGTGGTATGTCCTTGTAAAAAATTAAATTAAACCATAATTTTTATTTGTAATTGGGTAAAACACAATTTGGAAGAGTGACAACTTGTGTGGATGTCACCTAAGTTATAGGACAAATTGGTCTCAATGATTTGGATTGGTAGTTTCATGCAGAAAACTATGGAAATTTTTACTGCTTGGTGGCTTGGTTTTGGATATATTTTTTTATCTAAAAGCACTCGACAGAACAATAAGAGTGCCATATGCACTCAAGGAATTTTTGGGTTCTTGGGTGCTTGGAAAGAATTATATCACCCCTATAAACAAAACTTGATATCTTTATGGTAAAATATCATTGACACATCAACCTTACAACACGCAAAAGTTGTGAGGAAGGTAACACATGAGTATGATTCATGAGAGAAGGTTATGGGGTAGGTGGACCTAGATTACATGATGGAGAGTATCAGCCCCATGACGAGCACGGGATAAGTGAGGTGATATCATGAGGTTTATAATATTACATATGAATTATGTATATATAAATGTATGAAATGTCAATCAAGAAATTATATCAAGTACTTGCAAGGAATGATTATTATCTTTCCCACTCAAATTTAAGATTTTACTATAAAATTCAATAATAAAAAAATTAGTGTTTCTAATTACAATACAATCATCAATTACTTAAATTCTTATATTAAATTATAAATACCAAATTAATGTTAATAAAAATATTCAATACTTTCAACCTCTAAACCCAAATTACTAATTAAATTACAAACAAAATTTTAAATGTATTTATAATATAAAAAAATTAAAAATTAAAAGCTTCCACACATATTTACAATTACCAAACTCTCTCTTATATATATAAATAACGGATGATAAAATACTCTCAATTGTTCATTATAATGAAAATCAATCATTACGAAATGTAAAAGTTTTATGATATCTTTTTCCAAGAATCTTGTTGCGTCTTTAAATACCAAACATCTTCAAGACTACATTTTTTATAATATCGTGAGACACCTTGTATTTTATTGAAAATATATAAACCCATAGATAAACTGAAAATCACCCAAGGGACAAGAGTGTTTGAAACTGTTGCGTGTAGCGAAATATTCTCGAAATCCATGCAATATTCTTTTAAAGTGCTACACTATGAACGGAATCTTTGTATTGGGGAAACGTTTTACGTAATGGGAAGATGTTTTATGAGATGAACTCGATTTCGAACAATATACTTGAATACCCTAAATTGTGCACATTTTTTTTTTAATTTAAATATAGAGTTGTATTATTGTTTGGGAATTATGCCGCCATTTTTAACATTTTTAATTTGTTGTTATTAATTTTATATATTAATGTTATATTTGAGTTTTTTTAAATATTATTTTTGAGTTTTTTAATTGAATATTTTTTGAGTGTATTTTAAAGGGTTTTTTGTTTTTTAAATTTATTTTATGAAATTATTATTATTATTTTGAATATAAAATAAAAACTTTATATATTTTATTTTATTATTTTATGTTTTAATAAATATATAATTAATAAAAACATAATTAAGATAATATTTAATAAATAGATAAGGAAATAATGAATTTGTTCTTATTAATTAAAAAATATATATTATATTAATTAAATTTATTATAATAATTGTTTATATTTTTTGTTTAATTTATTTTTAATTAGTCTATAATCATAGTATTGAGGATTTATTAAGCATTTGGATGGATCAAATTTTTTCTTATTTTAAAAATGTTTGCATCTCATTAAATTTAAGTTTTCTCGACTTAATAGATCCATAGTTATGATGGAACTAGGGTGGTAAATACTAAATATGTTATAATAAATATAGTAGGATCTTAAAAAACTTTATTGTTTATTGGTTATTAATAACTAATGATAACATTAATTACGCCGTAAGGCGTTCTTATTTGAAAACAATTTTGCTGAATGACACTCTACACCATTTGTCACCGTTTGATTTTATGTTAGACGATTGAAACATTATCAGCCTTTCGATGAGAATTTTTGTTAGTTAGGGTAAGTTTTTGTCAGTTAAGATTTCGGCAGCCATATCGGTCTCTCGACCCTGCCATTGCTCTCTCGACCTTGTCAGCAATGAAGAAACCGCCCCTGCTCTCGACCCCTGACAGCGATGAAGAGCATCGATGAAGAAACCGACCCTCCTCTCTCGACCCCTGGCAGTGATAAAGATGCAGCGATGAAGATACCGACCCTGCTCTCTCGACCTTGGCAGCGATGAAGATGTAGGTAGAGGTAATGTTGCTTTTACTGTAACCCTCGGATTCTCTGTCAACGAAAAACCTATCTATCATTTCTTTGGGCTGTCCACATTCAGTGAATATACAATGATGCATGCATCCTGTGTAGCAAAAGTGAATCCATAACCTCCTTTGGACAAGATATGTTTGCTTGGATACGGAGTTTCGGCAGGTAGTATAATCATACATTCTCCACTAAAATACACCTAGATCTGATATCCTTTCCCAACAAAAATACACAAAAGTACAATGGTTGATGCATCATGAAATGGGGCCTCGTTTTTCATTTCCAGGATTTGGAGCTGCCTGTAACTCTGGGAAGGTGAAACCTGGTGATTCGGTAGCAATATTTGGATTGGGCACCATTGCCTTGGCTGTAAGTTGTCCTGAATATCTGAAGCAGCAACTATACATACACATATTTACATAAATAATTGCTCCTGTGCCGAATAGAGTAGTTTATATTTAGTGTCTTTCTACCTGTATATTAGTGAATTCATCCTTGTTCAGGTTGCAGAAGGGGCTCGAATAGCTGGAGCTTCCAGAATCCTTGGAATTGACATCGACCCACAAAAGGAAGAAAGATGTGGGTTGGAAACCATACACAACAATAACCTCTATTACTAGAGTCTTTATAAACCAGAATGCTTTGGGCTGATTCCCTTTAACTGTTGCACATGGGTATGACTGTTCTGAAATTAATAGGTGCCATTTTCTTTCCTAACAGCTAAACGATTTGGGTTCACTGAGTTTCTTAATCCATTCAATTTGGATAAACCCATTCAAGAGGTAATTTGTAAGTCTCCAGCACTTGTTCTTTATGGTCTATAGGACTGGATTTAAGGGCATGAACATTACTAATGTGAATGGCATGTTGGGATTTAATGAATACTGCAGCTGTTACTTGTGTGATGATTTTGATGAGACTTGTGTTTGTTGCTGTAAAACAATAGATGACGAGGCCTTAATTAAAAAGATGCGCCTACCCCCTTTTTCTCACTAAGTAAAGTGCATTGCTAATAGCAGGTGATTACAGAGATGACTGAAGGAGGAGTAGATTCAAGCTATGAATGTGTTGGAAGAGTCGAACTTATGCTCTGCGCACTTAAATTCTCCCACCTGGTTTGATTTTTTGTATCCTAAATGATTTGTCACATTTAGTATGTTAATTGAAATCATTTTTCAATGATCCAACTTGGTGTTTACAAGAACATAAAAGACTAATTAGGTTTGGCCTCCTCTGTTATCACAATTTCATTGGGCATGTTTTGTGATTTCGTTGCAGGTATGGGGAAAAACAGTGACATTGGGTATAGATGATATTGATAAGAAGATGTGTTTCAGTCCTTTGGAGCTTCATGATGGGCGAAAGCTCAAACTTGCACCCTTTGGATGTCTCAAGATTTCTGATGTACCCAAGCTTGTAGATAAATACATGAACAACGTAACTTCTCGATCTTCTTGCTCTCAGATATCTTCCAAATTGAACAAATACATGGGAGAATGAATTGAGAACATATTTGGTAATGATTGCAGGAATTTGATCTAGACAAATACATAACCCAGAGAATGGCATTCTCAGATATTAATGCTGCCCTGGAGATTCTTTTAGCTGGGAAGTGCATAAGGTGTATTCTTTATATGGATCATGATTGATAAGGATAAAACATAGGACAACCCATTCCATTCAAGAGGTAATTTTTAAGTCTCCAGCACTTGTTCTTTATGGTCTATAGGACTGGATTTAAGGGCATGAACATTACTGATGTGAATGGCATGTTGGGATTTAATCAATACTACAGTTGTTACTTGTGTGATAATTTTGATGAGACCTGTGTTTGCTGCTGTAAAACAATAGATGATGAGGCCTTAATTAAAAATATGCGCCTACCCCCTTTTTCTCACTAAGTAAAGTGAATTGTTGATAGCAGGTGATTACAGAGATGACTGAAGGAGGAGTCGATTCAAGCTATGAATGTGTCGGAAGAGTCGAACTTATGCTCTACGCACTTAAATGCTCTGACCCAGTTTGACTTTTTGTATCTTAAATGATTTGTCACGTTTAGTATGTTAATTGCAATCATTTTTCAATGATCCAACTTGGTGTTTACAAGAACATAAAAGACTAATTAGGTTTGGCCTCCTCTGTCATCACAATTTCGTTGGCATATGGAGCATTGTGTACTGGTGGCTGAAGAAAAGGTCTACCAATTTTCCTGCTGAGGCAGAGTATATTGTTCAGGCACTGGCTTGGTATATAATGACATACTATGATTATCATTCTGTCAGGAAAGGAAGGAGAGATAAGTTCTCACTTTTATTACAGATGTGGTGGTTCTCATCATTCATTTTGTTTACCTTTTTCATGATTCTTGACATATTAATCTTGAAGGATCAGAAAATTATTTATCCCTATATTTGGGTTGATATAGTGGCTCTCTCTATTTGCACCTTCTTGTGTTATGTTAGCTATTTTGCTAGAACCAGTACAGATTCATTTACATAAAGTATGCAAGAGCCTCTGCTGGAAAGTGCTTCAGAGAAAAGTGCAAATATTAAACCAGTTACTCCTTATGCAACAACAAACTTTCTCAGCCTTATGTCATTTTCTTGGTTAAATACTTTGCTTGCTATAGGGTTTAAAAGGCCTTTCCAAATAGAGGATGTGCCTCACGTTGGAGATGCTGATAGTACAGAAGTAGTATGTTGTGCATTTAGAGATCGATTAGAAGCTTAAGGCCTTATTGACACCCGGTCATTGGCAAAAGCCACACTTCTATCTTTTTGGAAAGTAGTCCTGAGTGCATTATTTTTAGCAATATATATTTGTGCATCATATGTTGGTCCATATTTGATGGATGCCTTTGTACAATATTTATATGGGAGGCAACAGTTTAGATATCAAGGCTATGCTTTAGCTACTTCTTTTTTTGTAGCAAAGCTCACAGAGTCTTTGGCACATCGCTAGTTATATTTCATATAGAGATGACTGAAGGAGGAGTAGATTCAAGCTATGAATGTGTTGGAAGAGTCGAACTTATGCTCTGCGCACTTAAATGCTCCCACCCAGTTTGATTTTTTGTATCCTAAATGATTTTTCACATTTAGTATGTTAATTGCAATCATTTTTCAATGATCCAACTTGGTGTTTACAAGAACATAAAAGACTAATTAGGTTTGGCCTCCTCTGTCATCACAATTTCGTTGGGCATGTTTTGTGATTTGCGTTGCAGGTATGGGGAAAAACAGTGATATTGGGTATAGATGATATTGATAAGAAGATGTGTTTCAGTCCTTTGGAGCTTCATGATGGGCGAAAGCTCAAACTTGCACCCTTTGGATGTCTCAAGATTTCTGATGTACCCAAGCTTGTAGATAAATACATGAACAACGTAACTTCTCAATCTTCCTGCTCTCAGATATCTTCCAAATTGAAAAAATACATCGGAGAATGAATTGAGAACATATTTGGTAATGATTGCAGGAATTTGATCTAGACAAATACATAACCCAGAGAATGGCGTTCTCAGATATTAATGCTGCCCTGGAGATTCTTTTAGCTGGGAAGTGCATAAGGTGTATTCTTTATATGGATCATGATTGATAAGGATAAAACAGAGGACAACCCATTCCATTCAAGAGGTAATTTGTAAGTCTCCAACACTTATTCTTTATGGTCTATAGGACTGGATTTAAGGGCATGAACATTACTGATGTGAATGGCATGTTGGGATTTAATGAATAATACAGTTGTTACTTGTGGAACATGTTTATCACATACCATTCAAAAATAATATTCATAGCTGTAAAATTTCCGAACCTCTTCCTCTTCATTTATTTTGAGCTTTCATCCTAAATCTGGTTTTTTTTTTCTTCTTCTTCTTCTTCTTATTATGTATGTAACTACAATTAATTTCATTGGTAGATTTCATCTAATTCATCCTATCATCCATTACAAATGGAAAATTATGATATATCTCATGCTTTGTATATAAAATAAAAGCATGCTCGGGTGTGTTTATTATTCTGATTATATAAAAGAGTGAATCAGTTGTGAAAATTTCACAAATAGTTATAAGTTTTCAATCTCTAAGTTACATTCCAAATCAGGCTCAACAATCTGCAGTTCTATTTAGTTTTATTTTTATTTTTTAAGTTGCTGTTTAGTTTTATTTTTTGTTTGTTTGGTAATGTGAGTTTGGAAATGATTAGCACTTTTAATTTGTGATTTGAGTAGCTGATAATTTTTTTTGGGTTTGTTTGGAAATGTGAGTTCCTAAATGACTAACACTCATAACTTATGGTTTGAGTAGCCACTACTCAAAGATATCTAAACTGTCAAAATCATCCAGAAACATACCCAATCTACCCCACACTAACTATTAACATGACTAAAATTTTGCTGAAAAATTTCTAACCAACAACTTTTAAACCAAAAAATGCTTTAACAGAACATCCTCAACCTATGTACTCTACACCCAATATGAATTTAGTTCTATTTAAACAAAATTTTAAAACTATATTTCCATTTATTCCCAGGTTCAGCTCCTTCGTATACTATTTGTTTAGTTGCTAAGTAAAACTAGATTCTGGATATCAAATTAGACAGATACCCAGAAAAACATCAGAATAAATTTGTTATTCAGGGTTGATTGGACCTCGTATCCCTATGGCTGACTCCGTGTGGTTAGTCTAACTACTTGAGCTCGGTTCGATAGGGTTCTCGGATCTTTTGCAATTCTATGAATCTTTATTTATTAAGTTAACATTTAGGGGTTGAAATAGGGTATAGAAAGAGTTCAGGTTCAAAGTTCAAGAGAAAATATGTTGAGACCACAAAAAAAAAGTTCCCTCAGTCTTCAAAAGACTTGAAATGTCCGTTTCACTCCTTTTAAAAAAGACTTAGTTTTTAAGCAAACTTGATTGAAATAATATCTCCTGCCAATTAATTTCATTGGTAGATTTCATCTAATTCATCCTATCATCCATTACAAATGGAAAATTGTGATATATCTCATGCTTTGTATATAAAATAAAAGCATCCTAGGGTTTGTTTATTGTTCTGCTTATATAAAAGAGTGAATCAGTTGTGAAAATTTCACAAATAGTTATAAATTTTCAATCTATAAGTTACATTCCAAATCAGGCTCAACAATCTGCAGTTCTATTTAGTTTTATTTTTATTTTTTAAGTTACTGTTTAGTTTTATTTTTATTTTGTTTGGTAATGTGAGTTTGGAAATGATTAGCACTTTTAATTTGTGATTTGAGTAGCTGATAATTTTTTTTGGCTTTGTTTGGAAATGTGAGTTCCTAAATGACTAACACTCATAACTTATGGTTTGAGTAGCCACTACTCAAAGATATCTAAGTTGTCAAAATCATCCAGAAACATACCCAATCTACCCCACACTAACTATTAACATGACTAAACTTTTGCTGAAAAATTTCTAACCAACAACTTTTAAACCAAAAAATTCTTTAACAGAATATCCTCAACCTATGTACTCTACACCCAATATGAATTTAGTTCTATTTAAACAAAATTTTAAAACTATATTTCCATTTATTCGCAGGTTCAGGTCCTTCATATACTATTTGTTTAGTTGCTGAGTAAAACTAGATTCTGGATATCAAATTAGACAGATTCCCAAAAAAACATTAGAATAAATTTGTTAGTCAGGGTTGATTGGACCTCGTATCCCTGTGGCTGACTCCGTGTGGTTAGTCTAACTACTTGAGCTCGGTTCGATAGGGTTCTCGGATCTTTTGCAATTCTATGAATCTTTATTTATTAAGTTAACATTTAGGGGTTGAAACAGGGTATAGAAAGAGTTCAGGTTCAAAGTTCAAGAGAAAATATGTTGAGACCACAAAAAAAATAGTTCCCTCAGTCTTCAAAAGACTTGAAATGTTTGTTTCACTCCTTTTAAAAAAGACTTAGTTTTTAAGCAAACTTGATTGAAATAATATCTCCTGCCAATACAGTATAGATTGCAGATTTCTATGTAATAGAGAGGAAGCAAATTAGATTGCATATTTCTGCATCTAATACAGATGAAGAAAATTTGTTTATACACAAATATACAATATAAGGATAAGAATTCCCATCGAAAGAAAATATATTTATTTTATGGTAAATATAATTTTTTAAATTTAGTGTAAAATAAGAACAATAAAACAATCAATTAAAGCTATTGAAAAAGAAGAAGAGAGAAATTGCATATTTTGATTTTTAAAATTGGTATAAAACATAATGGGTGGGCATTTTGTAATTTACAGATTTCTACATCTGTGAATCAAAGTTGTTAGATACACAGGATTTAAGGATACCACAATCAAGTCAGTTATGAAAGTTAATTTAATGTAAATTGGTGTAATAAAAAAACAGCTCAAGGAAGTTTGTAAAAAATTGGGAGGTTTAATATTTTGACTCTTAAAGTTTGTATAAAAGCATAATTTATGAAATTTTGTAGATTGCATATTTATACATCCAATAGACATGAATCAAAGTTGTTGGATGTACATAATCTCTAATCCACAGAAGAATGATCCTCAAAAGCAAGTAGGTTAATTTTATAGTAAATTTAATTTCTTAACTGAAATATAAGAACAAGAAAGTTATAAAAAAATTTAAAAATTGCTTACAAATAGAGGATGTGCCTCATGCTGGAGATGCTGATAGTGCATAAGTAGTATGTTGTGAATTTAGAGATCAATTAGAAGCTTAAGGCCTTATTGAAACACGGTCGTTGGCAAAAGCCACACTTCTATCTGTTTGGAAAGTAGTCATGAGTGCATTATATTAGCAATATATATTTTTGCATCATATGTTGGTCCATATTTGATGGATGCCTTTGTACAATATTTATATGGGAGGCAACAGTTTAGATATCAAGGCTATGCTTTAGCTGCTTCCTTTTTTGTAGCAAAGCTCACAGAGTCTTTGGCACATCGCCAGTTATATTTCATACAGAGATGACTGAAGGAGGAGTAGATTCAAGCTATGAATGTGTTGGAAGAGTCGAACTTATGCTCTGCGCACTTAAATGCTCCCACCCGGTTTGATTTTTTGTATCCTAAATGATTTGTCACATTTAGTATGTTAATTGCAATCATTTTTCAATGATCCAACTTGGTGTTTACAAGAACATAAAATACTAATTAGGTTTGGCCTCCTCTATCATCACAATTTCGTTGGGCATGTTTTGTGATTTGCGTTGCAGGTATGGGGAAAAACAGTGATATTGGGTATAGATGATATTGATAAGAAGATGTGTTTCAGTCCTTTGGAGCTTCATGATGGGAAAAAGCTCAAACTTGCACCCTTTGGATGTCTCAAGATTTCTGATGTACCCAAGCTTGTAGATAAATACATGAACAACGTAACTTCTCAATCTTCCTGCTCTTAGATATCTTCCAAATTGAACAATTACATGGGAGAATGAATTGAGAACATATTTGGTAATGATTGTAGGAATTTGATCTAGATAAATACATAACCCAGAGAATGGCCTTCTCAGATATTAATGCTGCCCCGGAGATTCTTTTAGCTGGGAAGTGCATAAGGTGTATTCTTTATATGGATCATGATTGATAAGGATAAAACAGAGGACAACCCATTCCATTTTCCTGCTGAGGCAGAGTATATTGTTCAGGCACTGGCTTCGTATATAATGACATATTTTGCTTATCATTCTGTCAGAAAAGGAAGGAGAGAGAAGTTCTCACTTTTATTACAGATGTGCTGGTTCTCATCATTCATTTTGTTTACCTTTTTCATGATTCTTGACATATTAATTTTGAAGGATCAGAAAATTATTTATCCCTATATTTGGGTTGATATAGTGGCTCTCTCTATTTGCACCTTCTTGTTTTATGTCAGTTATTTTTTTAGAACCAATACAGATTCATTTACACAAAGTATGCAAGAGCCTCTGCTGGAAAGTTCTTCAGAGAAAGGTGCAAATATTAAATCGGTTACTCCTTATGCAACAGCAAACTTTCTAAGCCTCATGTTGGAGATGCTGATAGTGCAGAAGTAGTATGTTGTGCATTTAGAGATCGATTAGAAGCTGAAGGCCTTACAATGACATCATATAATCCTTGAGGTCTGTCAGAACCATCAAAGTCTCAAATTTGGTGACACTTCCACTTTCATCATGCAAAAGTAGCACTTTAATGCTACTCTTTCCTATGCTACCACCTTACGGCGTTTCCTTTGCAACATCTCGTGCAATTGCTAGTTTATAAAAACATGATATTTAGTCTATGCATTTATAAGTTCTATCTTAATAACCAGTAACACTCGTAAGCTAGCACATCTATATAAATTTCATGAATGGTAAATGTGGATAGCCATTAATCCATATACGCATCAAAATACTTACATCATGATGCATCTCATTTTGTTAAAATAAAATTTAAAAATATCATAAAAATTAACTAAATTATTATCTTACTTTAAATTATTATTCTTTATAAAAATAATTAATAAATAAGTTAAATATATACACAATAAGAATAGTTAGTAAATAATTTAAATATATACACAATTAAAAAGACTTGTAACAAGAATACTAATTTTAAAGATTCACCCCCACCCATGAAGATTCTCAATTTGTAAATAGGATTTGTCACAATACAATGTGATAATACCTTTGTTTATCAATAATACATGCCACAAAAACCATAAATCATTCCATATAAGACACAACTTGTTCCCACTAACACTAGTTCATATCATTTTTTTTGTTAATTAATTAATTTAATTTAATAAGAAAAAAAATATTTGAAAATAAGTTTGAACCTTTAATTTCTGAATACTATTAAGAATATTCTAGAATATTTTGTGGAAGTCAAATTTGTACAATCAATCTAATAATTATTCAGAATTAAGATAAAATTCTAAAAGCTCTATTAGAAAATAGAGAGGGGTAAGTGACTAGTAAATTCATATAAGCATGAACCTATAATAAGTAGCAAAATACTTCCTTCAACATACCTTTCATGTTTCTAAACTAACAAAACAATAAAAGCTAACTAAATTATAATTTTATTTATTTATTTATTTTTCTAAAAGTAATTAATATATAAGTTAAACATATAAATATTTAAAAAAATATAGAATAAGATCGTTAACTATGAAAATTTACCCTTAATTCCTCATTTATATTCTTAATTTACAAATAGGTTTTGTTGCAATAACAAGAACCAATGCCTTGGCTTATTAATAAGGCATGTCCAAAACCCATAACTTACTTTAGATGACACTTATTTATATGATATTTTTTTAAATTAAACAATTTAATTAGAGTATTATATCAACAAAGAATAAAGTTTATAAAAAAAAAGAGAGAAAAGACATAACTACTTTGGAGATAGATCTAAACATTTAATTTGTGTATAATACTAAGAATATTATAAAAATATGCATATGATATTTTTATTAACTAATTAATTAATTATATATATATAAAATAAATTTCAATTTTTATGTCTACATATTATTAAAAGTTAAATCTCTACTATCTACTTAATAATTAAATTAAAATTCTAAAAACATTAAAAAATAAATAAACATCTGATAAAATAAACACATTTATCAGAATAATAATATATTATTAATGTAAATTATTCTTAATTCCGATCAATGCAATGCAGATTGAAGAAATTGAATGCGGCAGAGTTTTTCTATTTGGGTTCGTTCCGTTTTCTGCTATACTATTACCTTTGCGGTGATTCCAATTGATCGCTATACTCTCGAGCAACCATAACCATAGGAGATTTCGTTGGTTTGTATTCGGCCATGAATAGACCAAGGCGGGCCACCTTCGGTCGATTCTGTGCAAAATTAATCCATTGGCTTTCATGTGTACAGAATAAATGGCGGTATTGGAACGTCATCTTCTTAAGCTTTAGTGCACTGAGTGTGCGGTCGATTCTGTGCAAAATTAATCCATTGGCTTTCATGTGTACAGAATAAATGGCGGTATTGGAACGTCATCTTCTTAAGCTTTAGTGCACTGAGTGTGCATAATAAATGTTAGTGTCAAAGTAGTTCAGCGAGAAAGTTAACTCTAAGATGAAATTATTAATGGGACATTTACTCTTAATCAATATTTGTCAGAATTATTTTTATATCTAACATATTGGTGTTACATATAATGTTGACACTCGGTATTATCTACCTAAAATACAACTTGTTACATCCAACATTGACGATCATATCATTTAAACCAAACATAATTAAAAATAAAAATTATTAATATCCAACCTAGGGTGGTTAAAGCTAACATTCACACTCATATCAGATCAATACAATATAATTAAAAACAAATAATGTTATAGATAAAAAAAAATATTATATAATTTCCACAAACACACTAGTGTGAGTTTATTTCACATAAAAAAATTAAAGTGATAAATGAATGACAGCGTAAGCATTCATTGACGACTCTCAACTCAAAATTTAATAAGGATGGCTGCAAGGTAGTTAGTCCCTGCTTTCAGTAAGAGTTGGAGTATCTGAAATAATATTTGTAGTTATGAAGCTCTTGCATTCTGAAACTCTTATGCTTAGAAATGGGATTTGAATTACGATGTGAACGAGAATCAAAACAAGCAATCCTTAATGAGTGAGATTTCTCAAAAACTCAGCAGCAGTTGCAATGGCACCCCTAGTTATTGTTTCTTGAACAACACGATCATGTCGTGGGTTGGACTCAGTGAGAGACAATACAACAATCATGCACAACATGTGCCTCTTGCATGCCATATGTCATGGCTGCTACTAGACCTGTAATGCCATGTTCATTTATTACATTGGTTCAGTTCATGAATTAGTCATATAAGTAAGAAGGTCAAAATAAAACAAGAAGAGTAATTATGGAAAGGCTTAAATATAATTAAGCTTATGGCAACCTAGAACATGTTCAAGTTTGTCAAAAATCATTTTTTGCAATTCAAGACCTTAGTTTCTAAATATAAATGATTCTAAATATTCAAAAGAATTTGGGGTAGAGACTCACCCTGATTGACTGCAATAACCTCAAAGTTACTTAAGTTTGCATAAGTATCTTGTCCATAGATATTTCATCATATCCAACCAATAGTGGTGTCTGAAGCCATGAATTCAAAGAAATGTAATTACGCTTATTTTTGCATGCACAAAAGACATTAGGTTTACAGACCTTAGAGGTTTCAAACTATCTAGAATTCTAGGAAGATATAACTAAGAGCCTTTCCCACTTGTTATTAATGCCTTGTGTTGTCCCCCAACTACTTCTAGTCAGTACAAGGGAAAAACAAACTGAGAAGGATTACATTCATGAGAGAAAATATTTACCGGCTTTCACACTTAGAGGCATCATTGTAGCATTTATTGTATTTGAGATAATCAACACCCTGCAACAGAACAAAAAATTATCAATTACTTATATTTTAACAGATAAAAGCAGTAATATTCTACATATAAAACCCCAAAAGGAAGAAAATTTTACCCAATAAGCAAACGTATGGGCATCAACTTGCTCATGCCCCAAAGAACCTGGATGCTTTTGAGAGGTATAATAACGGATAAAAAGGAGAAGATCATGACAATTATAAAAATGGTAAACACAATACAATGTATTAATGAATATTGGACTTTGATGACCTTTCAAATATTTTCAGATTATGGAAAGGCATATTTTCCACACATAGTTATCAGAGAAAGAGTCTCATAGAAAAGAAAAGACACAACTAAAGTATAAAGAGAAGCTATTATACCCAGATTGTGGAAGGGCATATTTTCCACACATGGTTATTAGAGAAAGCATCTCGTAGAAAATAAGAGGCACAACTGGATTATAAAGAAAAGCTATTATACCTAGCATATGAATATATCCCAGTTCGAGGCCCTTTTTGTTCACATAATTAACAAGAGCCTTGATACCAGAGGGGAATTTCAAAGCACTTGCAATCAATACCCCCTGTAGACACAACAACACAAGAAATAAATCAAAGAAGCATATCAATAAATCCTTTTTAAAATTTGATACTTGCAAAAATATTGTAATAAAAGAGGAAAACTGAAGGGAAGTAGACAAATAAATCCATTTTATAAACTGCAACTTCCAAAAATATTTTAATAAAATGGAAAAGCAAAGGGAAAAAGATCAAGAAAATCATTTTAAAAATTGTTAATTGCAAACATGGTCCAGTGGAAATTAAAAGCAAAGGGAAAGGAAGAGTTTACATATTGATGACGATTAGGTTCTACCCAACAGTGATCTGTATGCAGAAAAAATAAAACCAGACAATTCAAATCAAGAGTTGAGTGATGTAATTCTCCAAATAATGAAGCGCATGTCAATTTTGGTATTGTTGTCTCACCTATATTTACATAGGTATATCCCAGCTTAGAGAGACCATTTGATACCAAAGCTTCAGTTGTAAATATATACAACAGTCCATTAGATTCCGGTTACTGAGGAATTGCAGTTCTCCAAAAATGAGGACTCAGTAGTTGAAAACAGATTTAAGAAAAGAAAAAACTAAAACCTGCATTGCTTAGTAAGCACTCTTTGGGATATGGCCAAAAATTAAAAAGGCATGTTTATATACACTAGCATGAAAAAAATGAAATTGCAAATGATATTACGAGGATAGGAACATTCAAAATTACCTAGATGAAGAGACCAATTGAGATTAATTCTAGTTGTTAAATCTTTCACCCAAAGGAACAACATTCATCCATCGTGCATGGAGAAAGGATCTATCTATGGTGCAACAACATGATGCATATTTCATTCACCTTACCGACAAAGAAGATGACTGTTACTAACAAACCAAGGAGATGAGTCTCATATATTTTATGATTGCCATATTTTTTTTGACTGCTTTGCAATGGAGAAGCAATAGGAGATTCTGATTGATGAAATGACCATGTTCATAGATGACTATATTGTTTCTTACCTTGCCTTTCCCTTACCAAGGGTATCTAAGAAAGTAAGGGAAAACACTTTCTATCTATGCTAACAAAATAGATTAAGATAGGGCATACCAAATTGAAATTTTGATAATCGCCATGATAATCCAAATATAAACCAATGCGATGGATCTAGGTATAGAAAATCAAGTCCTCATACTATTGGTTCCTCAATGATCGATGTCCTATAGGTCCGAGCAACACCCTCCATGCCTTTTATTCTGCATCTGCAATGATTTCCCTATAAGGAAAGGATGCTAATATCTTTGATCTACTTCCTATTACCTTTTCCACATGGGCTGAACTTTTCTATTGGTTAAAGTCAACCTTTTGGTAACCTTAAATCTCAGTATAGTTTATCAAAAGTGAAAAAAAAACTTACTTTCAACCATGGAGAGGTCGTCCTTTAACCTCCTCTTTACCAAGATTTACGACTTTATTACCGAGGTTATTAGACGTATTAATATGGCTACTATGATGCATTATTACAATACCCTGCCTCCTCCCTACCATAAACCATTAGAGGATAAGAGTGTTTATAACTTAGATTTAGCCCTACAAACCTGCCTTGAATTCGAAGAATAATCCTTGAGGATAGGGATGCCTCTTGATGATTCTGAAAAAAATTGACTTTTTTGTTGTCTTACAATTAGTCTAGGACATGAACAACAACAAGATTTATTTCAAATGAGGTGGGCAACAACACATCCAGGAAGATATTTAGAAGGAACTACATCTTACCTTAGAAATATTTATCCATAAGAGTGATGCTCACTCTGCCCTTTTCATAGTATTTCTATGTTAGTAGATTCTCTAGAAGCTATTTTAAAGAGATTTCTATAGATCCACAATAAGAAAAACCTAGAATTCCTATTGGCGGAAATGGCACTAGTGTTCTTGATTAAGAATATAAAAATTCAAATAATGATGACATTGATGTTATGAAAGCCAGCTCCATTGAAATCCATGAGGAGGTTTCTATATATCTACCATAAAAAATAAAAAATAAAAAATAAAACTAATGAATACATTGAACTAGATTGAATTATTATGTGTTTTATCTGTCCTCCATATTTTAATGAAGAGCTTGGCCATGACCATAAATACAAAAAGGATATAATCCAGCGTATTGTGAAAATGTGTGATAGATCGTCCCCACAATGGCGTTGATAAAAATTGTAATGGAATATTCTTCGAAAAACCACTAGGCTTCCGTCATAGTCATAAAAACAAATGGGACGACCCTAGAAGGGAGAAAAATTGTGGCACACATGATCAGGGTAAGTTATATTTTGATGCCATAAAAGACAAATTTGAACAATCAAATGAATATGACAAACTTTTAGAGGAATTAGTTAAATACTATAATGATGTTTAAAATGTGTGTGCATTTGATTTTGAAAATGATGAAGCCTTTGGGATGTTATTGGGGAAAAAGTGCAAATGCCATTTTGTAAGTTTTGAAGGTTATTTAGTATATGATACTGAAAAGGAAACTGATGTTGAAAAGTTCAATCACCATGATAGCATAAAAAGTGAGGTGCAACCTCAACTTGCTCCAATAATGACGAGGGCCTTCAGCCAAAAAAAATTGATAATGAGAATAGTGATTCTTTCGTTGAAGGTATGGATTTAGATTTTGCAATGAGATTTTCACTTGCTTTGGATCCCCACATTACTATAGCTAATAAGATTGAAATGAACTTCAGTTTGGGAAAGAAGAACCCTCGATTATTTCTCTCAGGCCATTGTACAAGAAGAATTCAGAATTTGGAAGGCGTGAATCAAAGTGTAGGCCAACAACGCAAGTTCCACGATGAAAATAAGGGCTCATTGTATATTGAAGTGTCGTTTATTCCAATAAATCAACCAATATGGATAATAATAAACTAAATAAGAGTGTTAAGCTGACCCATATCTAGAAACCTTGAGTTGGCCTGCATTGTTTTGAAACTAATATGGAGCACCATATGAATCCAATAAAATGTGAGTAGAAACATTAATGCTTCCAAGAAGAATTTATACAAAATTTACATAAATATTAGATCAATTCATGACATAGCTAAGATAATTTTTAACTTTAAAATGGAAAATACATGAAGTTATCAATAGCTTGTAAATACAATTAAAATCACCATGGTTTAAAAATACATGTCTTAGGCATGTATCATTTAAAGTTTTGTTTCTCACCGGAGCTCCTTTCCCTATAGTTGATACATGACCTAGATTTCAACCTTCCATATTTGGTCATTGAGATCCTGATATACGAGATGAATCAGAAAAGTGTGATGAAAAATTCCTTAGCTTTTCCAAATCCCAAACAATATTTCTTCCCTATGGCTTACTGATGTCCAGCTTGTTGGAACTATCAATAAGTTGAACATTAATTCTTGCAGAGAGTGTGAAGAGGCCATCTTTCTAGTCTTACTAAAAGACCCCAACTAAGGCATTGGGCTTATTGTGTACAATTGCAAGATGATGTCATACCCCTTCTTCAATATGCTTATCTAGAAAAGACATAAGGCAAGAATTATTTGTAACCTAAATAATGCATATATGGAGTGCTTTAAAACTGTGAATAAACAAAATTCGACGAGACCTTGCTAGATACGTCTCTTGCATGCAAGGGATTAAAGCTACTAGTTTTTATTATTTAATATATTTTAAATGAAAATAAAATTTAATTATAAATATAAAAGTAAATAAGATATAAATAACGTTAAATGGTTTAAAAACATAAATTACTCAACTGCCAAGTGGGGCTTGGGGTTTGCATGCAGCCAAGTGCCTCCTCTGGATCTTCAGCTTGAACAAGTGGGATTTATTTTATAGCAGATCGCTTTTGATCCCACACAGCTACAAGGAAATAAAACGCCTACCCAGACCTATAAAAAACATTTCATTTTATTGTATCCTAAATTTAACATAACCCATTATATACAATACACCTAATGATGTTGGTGGTTCATATGGTAGAGTCATAGTCTTTAATAAAACCTCTGGTTGTTATAGATGCTCTCTCTTAGTGGACGTGAACTTGATCATAGCCATTAGTTGGTTGAATCTTGCTACAATAGTTATGCCTGTACTTACCATGTCGGAGTTCTAACCCAAGGGGTGCACTTGAATCTGATATAGCTCACAAAATTGATTGACTTATACTTATGGTTTTCAAAATTAAATAGGCTCTACCGCCTTAGCCTTCATTATAGGGAAATATAAAGTAGCATCCAAGCTAGTAATAGTAGAATCATTGATTGGGATTCTAGGGCAGAGAAGGTTACTTTGGAGCTCCTATGTTTGGCTACCAAGCCAGAATAGGTGGATGGACCATGGGCTTCCCATGTTCAGTCGATAATAATTTGAATGATTTTATTCATGCTTAAATTAATAAGGGTAGGGAAACTCTTCAAATGGGAGTCGAGTGGCTTTATACCAACCATCAATCCTAGTTGTATCAACCAGAAAGAACAGCCAACCCAGTCGTACCTACTAGAAAGAAAATCCAACCCAAGAGAAGGTTAAATGAATTCCTAAATATGATGGTAAAACAAATAGGAGAAGACCAACATATCCATGGAGAAAATTCCACCTCTAGTTAACAATTTTTCTCCTATATTTACTATTTTACTATTGTTAAATAAACAACATGATCTAAAGGCACATTTACTGGTATTGGATAAACAGTAGAAACAAAATATGGATATGAAGCTTTGACAAAGGATGCTGCTAGTGCTATTTTAGCTTATTTCCATCGGACTGTAAGAGATGAAAGCGGACCTAAAACTAGTTAAGATGTTTTTTAAATTGGTGTTACCTTTCAAATAGAATAGAATTGTTGAAGCTAAAATAGAAGCAAGTGGAACAGATTGCCTTCAGCTATTATTATTACTAGGGACTAACTTCCATTATCATGTAATTATTATCTTTTTATTTGTAGTATGGCCATGCATTCTTGTTTTTCTAACCTGGCTGTGTGATGATGCAAAAAACTACTTGTACTTTTTGGCTTGGCAAGGTGCTGGTGCAACGAAAACGATGAAAAAAAAATGATCAATAACCCAACAACCATAGCATGTGACATACCTAATAGATCAATATCCATAGCCATAACTAGTAGCAGAGCTCGTTCAGTCAATGGTTGGACTAGTCCTATCTTTTGAATCATCTCTAAGGTTTGCTCGAGACTCCTCTTTTGATAAGAATCCTTCTCTATGAATGAGGTCTATATGAATTATATTATTACCAGGTTCTTGCTCTGTAGTGTGTGGCCTAAGTTGTGGGCTCTATTGTTTCAACTCGCTTCACGCCATGTGTTTTCAACTTGTAGGCTCCTTCATACAATGGATTTACAGAGCAATCTCTCACATCCTTCCACCCTGTACCTTTACCAATATGGAACCTCAGGACTGTTATCACTTGTAGACAAATCTTACACTTCACTATTCTCATTCATTCTTTCAACCGTGGAGAAATCTTCCTTTAACCTCTGCTTTACCAAGCTTTATAACTTTATTACCGAGGTTATTAGACCTATTAATTAGGATGCCATGATGCATTATTAAAATATATTTCCTCTTGACTATTGTAATTGGTTAGAGAGGAAGAATTTTTATAACTTAGCTTTAGCCCTGCAGACCTGCCTTGAGTTCAAAGAATAATTCTTAAGGACAAGGATGCCTCTAGATGATCTCGAAAAAGAAACATACTTTTCTGCTTTCTTATAATTAGTCCATGACATGAACAATGGGATGATTTATTTCAACAGGAGGTTCGTAGCCCAATATTTTCCATAAACATATACTCAGGCCCCTCTCTAGCTTCAACCCCAAAACTTGAACCCTAAGGCCATACTTTCTGGGTCATAGTGCACGTTTTGAGAATATGCTCATGATATGGACACTTGCACAGGTTTTCAAGCTGAAAAAGAACATATAAATGGTAAAAGACTTGCTAAAACTATATCATCCTTGGATTGGGCTGAAGAAGAATAAGTCATGGTTGTGACCACGAGAGGTGAAGCCTATAATAGTAGAAATGAAATAAAATCAACATAGAAGAAAACTAACCATCCTGTAAATCCTAATAGAACTCCAAACAACACTTTCAACATGCAAAATTTTGTTTTTTCTGCTCCTCGACAAAAATTTCCTAATGTTGTTCAAACCCAGAAAAAAGGCATCCTCGAGAGCCTCCTATGATAAATGTAAGGTTGTAAGGTCTCTCGCTAATTGAAAATATCATCCCATGTGTTTGTGAGAGAATGCCCAATAGTGTCGCGTACATACACATGTCAAGCTTGAAAAGCATTGTGACAAATTTTATAATACAAACATTTTGAATCACAAATGAATACATTAAGAGTTAATGGTTAGAAAGCTAACGTTAGCATCACTTCAAACAAGAAGAACATAAAATGAGATAACGGTTACCAAACTAACACTAGCATTAATTAAAATAGGAAGAATATAAAATAAATACTTAGGTAAAACCTTAAGCCTTAAGGGATATTTGAAGAAGAATAAAAGGCCAATAAAACTATAATTTTTATATGAATACTATTAGCTAAAAAGGAGAGGCTATCTAATTTTCTATTGATTCTATTGGTTAAAAAGGCGGTTGTAACCATTTAATAGCTCACAAAAATACACTCTGTAAAAACATTAGTGTGAAAAAACTATTACTAAATAGCAAGGGACTAATAAGGAAAAACGGTGAAAGTTATTTTTAATAATCGACGTCAAATGTTACAAGTGCAAGTTTCTTACCTTTTCTTCCTAATTGTCCTCAAATGGTAATCGACCTCAAATGATACGAGAATTGAGTTGTATATAGCTTTCGACCAGCTATGAAACCAATATTGCAGGTCCATGAATAATCTGTTGCATCGGAAGAGTGAGTGCCACCAATTCAGCCTTAATCGATATTAATCCAATATTGTGCTACATTGGCCTCTGAAACAATTCCACCATAATCGAAATTAGGCATTCTCATAACCCGAATGGGAAGTTCAAAACGATACTAATCAAGAGTTCATTCAACGAATTCTATTTCCAGAGACTCGAAAACCAAGTGTGTCTCATATTAATTGTTAATTTTTGGTCACGCTGTCAAATCTCAGTTATTTGTGAATGGCTCTCTTGGTCACGCGTAACTTGTGAATTTGTATTGTTATTTGATTCTCAGAGAATATCCGTGTACCGTTGTTAATTTTTGGTCACTCACTTTTTGTGAAATAACAACCTTCTCCCAGGAATGATTCTCTTGAACACGCATTAGTTGTGGCGTTCTATTTTTGACCGATTTTATATGTACACACACTGCTAGTGAAGCAACAAAACTTGTAATTTTTTTCATAATTCTGTTTCACCTAAAATTTCTTCAGCACAAACTCTACAATTAGCTTCCCCTCACACATTAACCTCTCAGTCAAATATTGCATTTATACTACATCATACCATAATATGATCTGTTTGCAACTAGGGTTAGTTTATTCTCAATATACATCAACATATAGCCAGTGGCTCAAAACGGAAAGTCTATCAAGCGGTGCTGAACCGATACATATACCGTAAGAGATATATAATCCACTTACCATAAAAATATCATCGCAGCATTGTTCAAAGATGGTTTTTGGAAAATTAGATTACGGGAAACATCAGAAGATGCATATCAAATAATTTAGAATTTATGTTTCATGAGATAACGCATATCAAATAATTTAGAATTTATGTTTCAATTTGTGACGTTGTCATTTCCTTTATTTTCTCATTAATTGTGAAGCAGAGTTTCGATATTTATTTCACGCCAAAATAATCTTAAAATATATTACACACACTTTGAAATTGGGCAGTTTTCTAAAATATTCTCATTGAGAAAAGACAGAATGACATGTCACTCTCATAGTATGAATATATTTTTTTAACGCCAAAATATTCTTAAAAATATTACACACACTTTGAAATTGGGCAGTTTTCAAAAATATTCTCATTGAGCATAGACAGAACGACATGTCACTCTCATACTATGATTATAGAAGTGTCGCATAATCATGTTTATTTTAAATTTAAATAGATTAATAATTATTTAAAAAAATTTGGAATGCACTTTTACTCAATGGAAAAAAGAGAGTTTGTTTTTTTAGTAAATATAAGCCTCTTTCTATTAACTATTTAAATGTGTACATATAGTCATCTTTCGGCACTCCGGAAACTAGACCATGTGCCCAAAACTACAAAAACATCTCAGTCCATATCGGGAAAACGAAGGAAGATCTAGTCTGACAGCCCCAAACAATGGTAGAAGAGACAAAACTCCATCTTGTAACCAACTAAACCTGCTAAGACTGCGCACTATAGACTTTACATGACTAAAATCACATAGATAACTTGACATTGCAAAAAGGTCCAAGGCACCTCATCAGTTTCGATCCTGGTCCTCGCCTCCCAGGCTTTCTGACTCGTCCTTGGTCACGTTTTCCTCTTCTTCTCCATCCCTGACAACTTCCATCAGGAGCGTGCTTTCACGCCGTAGAATGTTGAAATAACCAGCCATGTGCAATGTCTGCTACAATTTACGTATGATTTTGTCCAAGGCTTCCCTGATGCTATTGAGATTTTCCTCGAGTGTCTGCCCAATTCTCCTCCTCTTGCAAATCAGACGGCCCAAGAGGATCCTCAACACCCAGACCGGGTGCACCTCGACCCCCTCACCCCCCCCCCCCCACCCCTCCACAAGATGCAAAGACTTAACCAGGTCTGCATCCATTTTTTAAATGGCATTGGCATCCTCATCGTCATTCTCAGAAAAGAATAGAGCCTCCAAATCTAGTCTGCTACTCCAATTCCTCGACTGAGGAGAATGCGAGGTTGCTTTTCCTTTGGACACCACTCCTCTGTCACTACATATTCCATGAACCATGCAACGACAACCCTGAAATGGGTGGCCCGCCATCATCTATTCTAGAAGGGAACACCAACGGACCATAGCTGCAACCACCTACAGAGCTCCAGAAACCCCTCCACCTTTCTGCCCAAACACCCCATTGCACCAAGCTGAAACAATGCCAACCCTGCCCCTTGGTGCCCATATAAACACATCCCGACCTCCCCTATCTCTTATACTTCCTTCACTCCACCCTCCGGCGATAATAACTATGCACGCGAATAATCTAAGATAACAATGGTACCTCTCGCCCTCAAGATCTTGCACCCGCATCACCTCCACCTCCATTCTTCTGTACTTTTGATTGCTAACCACTACCACCATCCTTCGACCACTTAAACTATCACCACCACTCATGCCTGCACCGACGTCGCCACTTGCATCGGGTCTCTGCATGCTCACCCTCGAGGTGGGCACGCGACACCCCTCCTGTCACCCAAGGGCTCTAGTCACCCGCATATGGGACACCCTAATCCTTCCACATTATGATCTTGCATCGTTCCTTAAGGTATTATTTAGCCATATCTCCCCACTTCCTTTATTGAATTTCTTCTCTCGCTTGGACCCCATGGTTGGCTATCTGGTCTGGAAGACTATTAGCTTTTCACCTCACATTATTGAGCTTGACCTCCAAGTGCATCTGAAGGAGGGAGCTCAGAATTTCCAAGCTATTTTCCATATTCCAGTTTTTGGTAACCTTACTCACCTGGAACCCATTTAGTAGTCTGAGAGCTAGATCAATAATGATTATAGTCTCACTCGATGATCAGAGGAAACCAGTGATGTGGGATTTGCAATTCTAGCCCAGCCAATAGCCCCTCAAGATCTGCAAAATTGTTAGAGGTATCCCCCAAGTAACCCCAAGATATTCCTTGGATCTCCCCTTTATTGTCTTGTATTACTCCACCATGCCCAGAGGCCCTTGGGTTGCCTTTAAAAGCCCTATCAGAATTAAACTTGAACATCTGATTTTCAAGGGGTTCCTAGGTTTTCGAGCTCAGTGCTATGTTGGGTCCCTTATTGGCCTTTTCTATATACTGCAAGGGTTCCTGAACATTCCATTCATTAATCATATGAAGTTCCTCCCTACTAGTCTTAATTTTGCCTGGTCCTCATCTCCTCAAACCCAAGGATTCTCGCACATGGACTTGGATCCTTTCCAAGACTTCCTCTTCTGATCTATTCTTCCCTTCAAAGGTACAGTGATTCCTTTCTTTCCAGATCTTCCATAACAGGAACCCTGGGGCAAGCTTCAATATTTAGCTCAACAAATTACACTTAAAGGGGTATGCCTCCCAATTAATAATCGTGGTCGACGAACATCCTAGGACCTGGTTAGACCTTTCGAAAATATGATCTCCCTTGTTCCAAACTTTAGAGGTCCACCTGCACTCATCAAATAGGTGATTCACGGTCTCTTCCACTAATAGGCATAGGACACAACCTTAAGGTCCTTCCATCCCCCTCTTGTGAAGGTTCTCCCACGTCAACATTATTTCTTTTAGCAGTAGCCAGAGGAAGGTGGATATTTTAGGCCAGAGACCTACATTCCAAAATTTACTCTATTTTTCTTGGATTGTGACATATGGTGGTTCCCAGTTATTCTAGATGCTTCTTTGATGTTGAATTGACTGACTATGTTATATCCCCATATGATTTTATCTGGGTGTTGACTCCTTTTAATCCTTGTTTCTCTTATAATTTGTATTAGGTTGCTTGTGTCTTCTCTCATGCAACGAGTCCTGAACTAATCCTCCTTCATCCACTGGTGGTAAGGGTTTCCTCTACGTCAATGTCCCAGAAATCCTTGAATCTAGTTAGGCCTAAATTATATATCAATCATCCCAGTCAATAGACATTACAATCTAATCTCTGTTCAGAACTATGTTTTGTGCTCTATAATTATGAATTATGCAGAATAAAAAGATACAACATATTCCTTATTCGAGAACTAGCTCTCCCTGTCCCTTTATAGCTGAAAAAGAAGGATAAATGTGATCCCTTAGGTTCAGGAGATCCTAAGGGATCCACAGCAAAATGATTTCCTTGGACAGTCTGTTTGCTCCTGCGCTAATCCTCACTAATTTATCTTTGATTCAGCTTCATTTAGCGCATCTTCTTTCCTGTGATTAGGTCCTACTGTTCTTTCTTGTAAATAATCGTTGTTTCATCTGTTATTTTCATCATAAAAACAACGGAAATTAGTTTAGACGGTTAAATCGTATTAGAATCATTTTTCATTCATTCTTCATCAAAATCATTTTATTATATTATTATATCATGACAAAAAATGGATAAGGAAGAGGAAAAAGGACAATAATCAAGAGAAAATACATACCTATTGCAAGGCTCAACATACTCCACTACTTACCTTTTTTCATGTCCTCATGGAAAATAAATAGTTTTTATGAAAAAAAGTTAAAGAGTAGGCTGGAGAATATATTTCCATAGTAGGCATGAGACCATGATGTCGTGCCAGGTTTGCAAAGGTTGTCACTTCTTATCCTTTAGATAACTCATATTCAGGATGATACCCTTCAAGAGGATACCAAATAATGGGGCTTCTAAAGCAACATCCCACCCAATAGGGTCATTCTCTTAGAAGAAGATTGCTATATGGGACTAACCATCTTGCAGCAGCTTTGAAATTTCCATAATCAAATGGTTCTTTGTCCTTAACATTGTTGCTTGAAACCATCCATCTCATTTTGGATGCAACCAAGGATCTTTCCTAAATAGAGAGGAAATATGTTGTTCCTTCCATCACAATTTCCTTATGTATGGACTCTAAAATTTCAAGCATGCCCTCCTATGTCATTAGCCTTTTATGCTTAGTAAAAAATTGCAGAGGGTGAGTAGGCTCACTTCTTACCAAAATATATAAGTTGTGTTCCTATCTTTGGAACGAATTATAAGCCTTCAACCACTTGAGTTGGTTGATTGCAAAAGAGATAAAAGACTAAAATTGAATATCTCCAACAAAAGGGCTAGGATTCATATCCACTTCTTTATCCAATATGAAATTATGCAAATAAAATTCACAAAGAAGCCTTTGGAACTTTACTCCATATGGCTTACAACAATTTATAAAATATTCCACTGTCTTCAGCTCAATTGGCTTGCCGGCTCTAACAGCTTTGATTTTTAACCATAAATATTGTTCTAATAAAAACAAGGCATAGTTCGTAGTAGGAGATCGACAGGTCAAGATATTCGAATATAATGAAAAAATGGTGTCCAATTGATTCCTAACACTGTTCATCATATTTTTCATCCTCTTCATTTTTTCTTCTTCTTGTCTAACCTTATCAAAAGCCTCGTTCTCTGCTAGGGCTAATTCCCTCAATTGTTTCTGTAACTTCTCATATTTTTGCAGGGATACTGTTTGCTATCGATGTTGTTCTAAAGCAAGTTAGGCTTGTGTCAGTTCTTCTCGAAGTTTTAAAATAATAGGGTCATTCCTTGACGAGAAGTCCTTGGATTTCCCTTCTGTCTGAGTGGCGATGCTGTGAGAGAATACCTCTTCAGTCTTTATTTTCTTATTGTTGGAGGACCAACCTTTCGTTTTAATGGCCGCATTTACCAAGTTTTCATGCAAATTAACCTCGGTGGCTATTGTTCAAGTGTGAGCGAGTTTGGTTTGAATTCCTATTTATTTATTCTCGCATATTCTTGTTTGTGTACATATAGAGGTTACCTTAGGAGTGGTGTTCTAAGTTTTACATTTTTTAACTTCTCGTCGTAGCCTTCTGACTGTGTTCTAGAGTTTTTGGTATTTTTTTCACAGTTTCTTAAGTTTTGCTCTAGCTCCTTGGCTCTTTTGAGGAGCGTCTGCTCCACCAACAAGTTTATCAATGGTTTCTAGAGTTGCTTGTTGGTCATCAGGGTTGTGTTCCAAAAGAACCATATCTCCTGACTGATTATCTGACTGGTGACTAACTTCTATATCTATAGACTTCTGCTGGTCCTCATGGTTGTATTCCAACGGAATCATGTCACCAGACTGGTAGTCAGATTCCTTAACAATTTCTGTGTCTACAAACTCTAGAGATGGTGGTGTTTCTGTATGCTCAGAATTCTCTGGGACTTGTGTTTCTCCAAGTTGCATATATACATTAAGATTTTCCAGGACCTCGGCTATCCCTGTCTCGAAATATTCCAAAGGATCATCCGGTCCTACTTCACTTCCCAATTGATTATTATAATTATGTTCTTTTTCTAAATTGGCCTCTTCTTCGGGCTCTTCTTCGGGTTCTTCTTCTGAACCAGGTGCCTCTTCCTTGGGTTTTGATTCTGACTCAGCCTCTTTTTCAGGCTCTGATGTAGAATTAGGTTCCTCTTGTTCATATTCTTCTTCAGGCTCTTGTTTAGACTCAGAGTCTCTTATCCTAACTGGACTGGTTGTCTCCGCAGGTTGATTGCTTTCATCCCGAATATTTGTAGACATCCTCTGGGCTAGTTCAATTCTTACAGACTTCTTGCATTTATGGGGTTCAACCTTTGAATGAGCAGTATTTTATCTTTCCAAAACAGGGTTCTGCTAGCTTGTCTTCACAATTTCGGGATGTTGGATTACAGGGTTTTGCATGCTCTCTAGGGCCGTCATGAAACCATCCCAATTTAAGTTGTATTGAACCAAGCTATGACTAATGATTAATCTAATCAATCCATGGTGACTTACTATAGGTTCAAGGTGTTTGAATCGTTTTATTCTAATAGCAGTATCATGCAATAAAAATTCAAAAGCGATGGCAGATTAACAGTGAGTTTTTGTTTCGCCCGCAGGGGCATGGTCTAGTGGCCAACGGATGCACTGTTAAGGGTTTCATACTGTTAAGCAGGTCACAAGTTCAAGTCTCGTCTTATCTGGGTACCACTCTTGTAGGCTGGGCAGTTCCCTGAGAGGTTGTAGTGGTAGCTGGGAGTTTGGATGCTGTACCGCACATGTGAAAGATGCCTAATGTTTTCAATCCCTCTGACTAACAAAAAAAACAATGAGTTTTTGTTTCAAGAAAACTAATAGCTTAAGTTGTCGTGGTCTTACCACATCTTGGCAACCATAAGAAGTAATGTACCTTTGGATAATGCTTGCTAACTCTCTCCATGGTTCTGCTAGCAAATATGGTTGGATGCATTTTCCTTTCTTGACTACTTGCTCACCTTCGTCTTTGAAATTTTCCACCACGTCTTGCAGCAATACATGTTTTTGTGACCATATAGTTTCTTCCACCAGCAGCCCAGATACTTCAGCTATTATAGCGTCTGTGACTATAATTATTCTACCTTTCTCCATGGATTCCTCATTCTACAGATGTTGTAGAAATTCCATGGCAATTTCCTCATTCGAGGGTTGAAATCTTGTAATATAGGATATCCACCCTGCTTGGATCAGAATTTCCCCAGCTTTGTCGGAGACCCATAACACTAAAGGTTTGTGATGCACTGCCTTACCACCCATAATGAAGGAATTATTCCTACTATTGCAAAGGATGAATGTAATGTAAAAATGCAGCAATAGTGAAAAAAAACGCATCAATAGTAAAAACATAGCAATACTAAAAAACACAGCAACACTTAGAGTGATAGAAAAACAAGTTGTTGTAACAACTAAGTGCGGTTGATATTAATTGTGTTTTTAAATTTCCGCATGCTGTGTGATCATGGAATATCTTATCAGTGAGTGAAATAAGGACAACGCATGTGTGACTGTAAATGGAAATTCCCTCCCCCTTCAAAATGAGAGGTCACATACGACCAAATGGATGGGGAATGACTGTTTCGACGGTGGATTATAAGGATGAAGGGTATAGTAATAAATAGAATAGAGTATGTAAATAAATGATGGGACAATAAGAGAGATGGATAGAGTAAAAGCATGGTGTATAATCATAGTAAATGTCAAGAGACAAGATGCTTCGGTTGATGATAAGTTATGTGATAAGGAAATAGGACAACAATATGTACAAAAGAAGGCTTTCTCAATGATAATCAGGCTATACATGATATGATTGAGTAAAAACATGAACGCATGCATAAGGGTTCAAAGTAGGGAAGTTCTTAGGAAATAATCTCTGAGATAAAAAGATAAATGGGAAGAGGGTATTATAATAATTATTGATTGTGGAAATAGAACTTCAAAACCATAAGCGGAGCTTCTACTGCCAGCAGACGTCCATAGCCTCAACGGAGTTTCTTTTTAACCCATGTGAGCCATAATCCTCAATTTATAATTGAAAATTTTCATTGTTTTTTCTACAGAAGTGACCAGTGTGCTGGCATGGTAATCAGATAACCATACTGCCATTCACTAGGAAGTAGCAAAAGTGAGCAGGTTGGCTCATGATGATACCTCTTGTTCGAAGGATGTTTTAGCCATTCAATGGATCATAAGCTTGGTGTGATGGCCATAGTGGGAATGTCACATTGCTACATCCTTATGAACATGGTAGGTTGGCTCTTAATGAGACCCCCTATCCTCTATCTGTAGATAAAATTTAGTTTTCATTACATAATTTTATGATAAATACAGGTAGGCTCAATACTCCTTAAGACTAGGGATGGTGTAAGAAGTTGAAACATGTCAATAATAAGAAAAATTATACCCATAATCCCATTGATAATAGACAGAGAGAATTATAACCAGGGAGAGTAGAACCAGCATGGTAAAGATGATCAATCAGTATCATATACAGTAGAAATCAGTATAGTAAAGTGAAATATAAATAATTGTGTCCCTTTCAATTGTTTTAAGTCTATTATTAGGAAGTTATCTTTGTCAAAGATAATAGCATTATAAATATTCACCTGCTTTAATAAAATCCATAATTCGTATCTGCATGAAGGTACTATACTTCAGGCCATAAAAGGAATTAAAGAAATGAGGCTGAAATGAGCTAGGAATAAGTCCATAACAGGAAAGAGGTGTTTGTGAAATATATATATAAGAAAAATTGTTATTTAGAACACATAGAAATTGTACAAGAAATAAGAGTGTTGTTCCAAAATTGGAACAAAAAACAAAAGAGAATGATGTTCCAAAGATGGAACAGCAAAATCAAAAAGTGATGTTCCAAAGATGGAACAACAAAACCAAAAAGTGTTGTTCCAAAGATGGAATAGCAAAACCAAAAAGTGTTGCTCCAAATATGGAACAACAAAACCAAAAATTGTTGTTCCAATGATGAAACAGTAAAACCAAAAAGTGTTGTTCCAAAGATGGAACAGAAAAACCAAAAAATATTGTTCCGAAGATGGAATAAAAAAACCAAAAAGTGTTGTTCCGAATATGGAACAACAAAACCAAAAAGTGTTGTTTTGAAGATGGAACAACAAAATAGACAAAAAAAAACAAATTGAATCAGCAATCCTATTTATAGTTTAAAAAAGAAATGAATTTTTACAAAGATGAAGTTGCTAAAGGATTATCTTCTACAGCTAAAACTTGCATGGTGGAGTCCTTGTGTATCTATTGAAAAAAATATTCTCTTGTGAGTGGTCTTTTGTAGAGGCACACCCAATGCCCATTTGCTTTAAAGGAACAATCAGACCCATCAATGGTGGCCAATGTAAGAGTCCCATTGTCATGTACTTCCTTTATTTCATAGGGACCTAACCATCTAGTCTGCAATTTACCAGGAAAGTCTTGAAACCTGCAATCATATAGAAGTGCCTAGTCACCCTCATGAAATGTCTTTTTCTTGATCAGAGAATCGTGCCATTTGGCTCTTTGTTGTTGAATGAGTGTAGTATGATGCAGAGCCAAAAGCCACATTTCATATCATTCATGTATTTGTTGTAATGTATTAATATGGGCTTCAGCTAGATCTAGTCCCACATCCTAGGCTATCCTTAGTGTTTGTATCTCAAACTCTATGGGAAAAACAGGTTCCTTACTGATCTAAAATTGTGAGAACAAACTATTTCTCATATAGAGATTGACTGTAGGGGCATTCACCAGATCTTTCACCTTTCAAAGAAAGGATGAATCCGGAGGCTACCTAGCCCTTCTACAGACTCTACCTAAAGAAATAAACTGTAATCACTGAGATCTGATCAATGAAAGTATTTGTTTTATGTGCAAATTATTCATTGATCCAGCTTTAATGTGTGAATAGGCAAGTATACATATTCTGCAAATGAAGTGTAGTGGTTTGAAGATGAACTAATAAGTTTTGTTCACTGTTTAAACCTGCTTGGGAAAAGATTGCTTATAAAAATTTACTGTTTAAAGGAGCAGAATCTGAAAATATGCATCAAAATTATACAGTATAACAGCAAATAATTTTTTAAGCGGTTCACCCCTCTCTTGGGCTACCTCCGCTGGGTCCAAAAGCCTTTAATTAGGCTTTTTCCTCTTTGATTAAATGCTTAAAATGTGAATACAACTGTATAGAAGCCTCAAATGGAAAAATAAACTGCAAAAATAGAATCATAAGGCTCAAATCAGTATAAAATGACTAAACAAACACCTCCGTTGGATGAAGATAGTCCAAAACAGCTCTTCTTCCCTTAGGCCCTGGTGGCTCCATGACCAAAAATGCTGGTAAAAACTCTATTAGAGTGCCCTGATGGCTCTGCAAACACTTCCAACAGCTCCAGAATGCTTCCAACACCCAAAATCAAAAAACATTTCGTCCAAAAAGGACTTTCCTAGCCAAAGTTATGGCTAACTGAAGTTTTCCCTTCAAAAGCTCCGATAACTGTGGAGAATTGGAGTTAACTCCAGTTAAAAATGGCAACTGTATCAAATTTGGCGGGCGCTCCAAATAAAATAGGCAGTTAAATTTAATGCTGAGGGAATCGTGGTCACATGCACCACCGAACCCGCCGCAACAATGTTAAGTCAAACGGTTTTTGGAAACCGTGGCAAACATCCGCCGTGACTTATGTTCACATGCAAACGGTTTTAATTTCCACGCGGGTAGGAAGGCATCTGCTTGTGATTCCACCCACGTACAGGGCCACGTGCCTTATCCTTTCAAACCATACGTTGAATTTAACGTATAACATCCAACCTATGGAAACGTTACCACATGTTTAACTTTGACTCTCTTTTTTTAAAAACATACGTTTTAAACCCACGTGCCCTTTAATATTTAACCCAAAACTTTGGGTTTGTGGGTTTTAACAATTTTCATATTTCGATTTTTGTTTTAATATATAGTTTGGTTTTAATATTTCGATTTTTAATAAATTTTAATTAAAATTTGAAATTAATTAAAACATATAATTAATTAATATAATATATGATTAATTAAAACATATAAAATATTAAAAACTATATAGTTTAATTAATTTATTAAACTTTAATAAAAAAATAAAATTATTCCAACACAATATATTAAAAAAAATTCTTTCAAAATTGAAAGTTATTGGGCAAATTCAAACTGCAATATCTCCTCCATACGGCAACGGATTTGAATGCCGTTTGCGGCGTTGGGATCGTATTGAAGAGCTCTTTCCTGTCGATCTAGTTCAAAACAATTCTGAGCAACTTCATTTTTGAGCATTTTTCTACAAGGGACTTTGATCCCCTGATCACACCTCCCAAATGGGAAGATTTTGGACCCTCAAAAGCTTTCTGATTACTGAAACTGATGATGTGGAGACTGATTCTCCACTCTTCCACCCTTGAAAAAATGAAATCTACCCGATTTCATCAAATGAAGCTTTTGAGAAAATGACAATCTGTCTCTGGAATCAACTGATCGACCATTGCTAAGATTGACGAAGTCATGATGCAAATGATTAAAATTTGTAGAACAGCAATTAAAATCTGCAGAAAACAAAAATTTTCTACACTGATCAAACTTCCCAGAAGACTTAAAATAAATTTCACCTTGCAAACTGTTCCCATGGCGAATTCTACGATTCTGAAACCAACTTTTTCCCATGCTAAATTTTGTGTCCTTCTTGCTTGCACTGCTTTGCTTTGACACTTCATTCATTGCATTGGCTGACCCAAAAGGTAATTCGTGCAACATAACATCATCTTTTTTCAAATACAAACTGTTATCAAACTGAGACAAATCATTAGCAACATCATAAAATGGTGAATGCTCAAAATCTGGTCGTTTCAACATCAACAAAGTTAGACTTTGACTTGCATTAACCAGTCTTTTCAATTGACTTGCATTGAGTAAAGAAGATTCCAGCTTCTTCTTGTGAGCTCTCACAATGTACTCTTTACCATCTTTGAACAAGTGATACTTGTTTTCATGGTGATGAAAGATGGCCTTCCTGTCAAATAAATAAGGACTTCCCAAAACAATACCTGAGATATCAAGTGGCACTACATCAAGTTCCATTGTGTCAATAAAGTGTGCAGTTATTGCAAAGCACAATATGCACTTCCTTGAGACTTTCAAATTAGCATCCTTGCATATCCATCCAAGTGGATAAGGCTTCGGATGTGGAATGGTCTCAAGCTTCAGCTGCTTGACCAAGTCTTCAGATATAAGATTCGTTTGTGACCCACTGTCAAATAGTGTGTCAATTTTGGTATGTTTTGAAATTAACCTCACATGGAAAAGCTCTATCCTCCTCTTTTCATCATGAGTATCTTTGTGACAATTCAAAGAGCTAGAACTGGAATTGTGTCTTGCACCACTTCTTTCCCCTTAATGTTCTTTAAAACCATGCCTATGCTTTTTGTCTCATCTCCTGAGTCTGACCCTAAGTCTTGCTCAACTGTTGCAACAGTTTTCTCCTTTTCTTTGGTCTTGTTTTTGTTCTTGAATTTTTCTGGTTTCAGTTCAGAATGAAGCTTCCAACAATGATCTTCATCATGACTTGTCTTTGAACAGTTCTTGCAAAATAATTTTCCTTTTTCTTTTCTTGAATTTGCAATTCTCTTCTTTCCTTTGTTTTTGAAATTACTATCCTCATCAAAAATATTCTTTCCTCTAGCTTCTAAATGTGTAGCCTGCACACAGACTTCATCTAAGCTGGTAGGATTGAACAATAGAATAGTATGTTGCAGATAATTGTACAAACCTCCTATGTATTTCAACAAGGTATCTTGACTTTGTAAGTCTACTCCAAGTAGAAGTGCTCTCCTTCTAAACTCTTGGGTATAATCTTGCACATTTTGACCCTTAAGTTGCCTAAAATTTTTCCAATTCATGATTGCTTTCTGAATATGAGCAAGAGGATAAAATTGTTTCTTAATAGCTGTAATAAAATCATTCCAAGTTAGAGTTATCTTACCATGCTTTTTAATTTCCTCCTTGGTTTTGGCTTCCCACCAAACCAAAGCTGCTCCATCCATTCTCAAAGAGGCTAATTGGATTTTTGTGTCATCATCATGCAAATTCTGAATTCTTAGATAGACTTCCAGCTGTCTGATCCAGTTATCCAATTTCTCTGCATTCACATCACCATTAAACATTGGCAACTCAAACTTCACATCAAGCTTTAACAAAAGATTTTTAAGAGATGTTTTGTTTTTTGTGACTAATTTTCAGAAGTTGAAGAGGATGATGTGGAGGATGAGGATGATGATGGAGATGGTGGATCACCATTTCCTCCATTCCCTTTCTTAGACTCATCTTTGTCTTTCTTTCCTCCTGAAGAATCTCCTTCTTCTCTTTGGTTTCTAGACCCTTCTCCAACAATCCTATCATTTCTCTCCTGGTATAGGATCCTAACCATCTCAGTCAAGTCCAAGAAAGCTTTTATAAAGACTCTTTCTTCTTCCTTGGGATCCATTTCCTCATGTACTTCTCCTTCTCTGGATGACATGTTTGTGGCTGATTCTAAGGCTATTGAGGATGAAATGGAAGGTGGATGTAATGGCACTCTAACCCTCCTTGGTTGAGGATTAACTTGTTCTCTAACCAATTGACCTTCCCCTCTTTTCAATTTCAGCCTAGTAAGCATCAAATTTTGCAGAATAACACAATTTACTTGCACAAATTTCACAAACTCTTAAGCAAAACCTTGAGCTCTGATACCAACCTGATCTGAAATTGTGAGAACAAAGTATTTCTCATACAGAGATTGACTGTAGGGGCATTCACCGGATATTTCACCTTTCAAAGAAAGGATGAATTCGGAGGCTACCTGGCCCTTCTATAGACTCTGCCTAAAGAAATAAAATGTAATCATTGAGATCCGATCAATGAAAGTATTTTTTTTAAGTGCAAAGTATTCATTGATCCAGCTTTAATGTGTGAATAGGCAAGTATACATATTCTGCAAATGAAGTATAATGGTTTGAAGATGAACTAATAATTTTTGTTCACTGTTTAAACCTGCTTGGGAAAAGTTTGCTTATAAAAATTTACTGTTTAAAGGAGCAGAATCTGAAAATATGCAGCAAAATTATACAGTATGATAGAAAATAATTGTTTAAGCGGTTCACCCCTCTCTTGGGCTACCTCCGCTGGGTCCAAAAGCCTCTAATTAGGCTTTTTCCTCTTTGATTAAATGCTCAAAATGTGAATACAACTGTATAGAAGCCTCAAATGGAAAAATACAATACAAAAATAGATTTAGAAGGCTCAAATCAGTATAAAATGACTAAACAAACACCTCCATTGGATGAAGATAGTCCAAAACAGCTCTTCTTCCCTTAGGCCCTAGTGGCTCCACGACCAAAAACGCTGGTAAAAAC
This sequence comes from Pinus albicaulis, assembly GCA_034641835.2. NCBI lineage: Eukaryota > Viridiplantae > Streptophyta > Pinopsida > Pinales > Pinaceae > Pinus > Pinus albicaulis. Next base: position 78,470,809 of record CM076582.1, read on the forward strand.
TCTGTTAGAGTGACCTGATTGCTCTGCAAACACTTCCAACAGCTCCAAAATGCTTCCAACACCCAAAATCAAAAAAAAAATTGTCCAAAAAAGACTTTCCTAGCCAAAGTTATGGCTAACTGAAGTTTGCCCTTCAAAAGCTCCGCTAACTGTGGAGAACTGGAGTTAACTCCAGTTAAAAATGGCAACTGTATCAAATTTGGTGGGCGCTCCAAATAAAACGGGCAGTTAAATTTAATGCTAAGGGAATCGTGGTCACATGCACCACCGAACCCGCCGCAACAATGTTAAGTCAAACGGTTTTTGGAAACCGTGGCAAACATCCGCTGTCACTTACGTTCACATGCAAACGGTTTTAATTTCCATGCGGGTAGGAAGGCATCTGCTTGTGATTCCACCCACGTACAGGGCCACGTGCCTTATCCTTTCAAACCATACGTTGAATTTAACGTATAACATCCAACCTATGGAAACGTTACCACATGTTTAACTTTGACTTCTTCTTTTTTAAAACATACGTTTTAAACCCACGTGCCCTTTAATATTTAACCCAAAACTTTGGGTTTGTGGGTTTTAACAATTTTCATATTTCGATTTTTGTTTTAATATATAGTTTGGTTTTAATATTTAGATTTTTAATGAAGTTTAATTAAAATTTGAAATTAATTAAAACATATAATTAATTAATATAATATATGATTAATTAAATCATATAAAATATTAAAAACTATATAGTTTAATTAATTTATTAAACTTTAATAAAAAAATAAAATTATTCCAACACAATATATTAGAAAATATTCTTTCAAAATTGAAAGTTATTGGGCAAATTCAAACTGCAATATCTCCTCCATACGGCAACGGATTTGAGTGTCGTTTGCGGCGTTGGGATCGTATTGACGAGCTCTTTCCTGTCGATCTAGTTCAAAACAATTCTGAGCAACTTCATTTTTGAGCATTTTTCTACAAGGGACTTTGATCTCCTGATCATTCACTATTCATTTTTACCATTCCATAGTTACCATTTGCATTTTGGAGCTATGAACCTGATTTTGCCCCCAAATTTCAGTCGTTGATTGCGGTCTTTTCTGTAGACGGATTTCGTCACCGTTTGATCCAGGTTAGTACCATGAACCTCCTCTTCCCTTTGGTATTCATTTCTTTTCCATTCTTTGAAAATTTTTAGGGTTTTAAGGCCCATGAAGATTAAATTCTTTAAAATGAAGACCTTTTGAATGTTAGAGGCTTGCATTGCATATCAGGTACAGTGAAGGGTACCTACATATGCAACACATTGTCTTAGCCCAGGGAGTGTGTTGGGCGCAATTCAAGTTTTTGGTTTTCATATTGTGCCCAAAATTTGCCTAGTTTTTTGCAATGAGTGGAATCTAATGGATCTCATGGTTGTATTTCAGGTTTCCATCAGATTATAATGACAATTACATGGAGGGAAAGAGAACATTAAGAAAAATATATGATTTCCTTGAATGACCCAGGTACTGTAAGAGCCCTAAGAGATTGTGGACTGCTTAAGTACTTCAAATTGTCGGGAATGAGGCAAAAAATAGAACTCTTGGAGTTCTTAGTTCGAGCATGGGATCTGACGATAGAGGAATTTCACATTAAGAACAAAGTGGTTCCCATAACAGTTGAGGACGTATATTTTCTCACAAGTTTGTCAAGGAGAAGTTTGCCGATTTCTCTCTCAGGGTCTACCGTTGGAGGAGAGATAGTGAGGGACTATGTTATGCAGTATTTCTATCCAGGGGTAGAACCTAGAAAATATGGAAAAATAAACATCCTGGATGTTAGGGATTTTCCTTTGAGAACCATCCTTTTCACGATCGCTAAACTTGCTGACACCGTTAAACTACATGTAGCCAGCAGATCGTATATGCAGTCCGTGCTAGAGTGCTTAGAGCCAATAGTCTTCAACTGGTCTGAAGCTGTTCTATCTCAGATAAAGGAACAACTGAACAAAGAAAATGGAGGAAGGAAGAAGAATTTCATTTATGGTTCAATCCTTATCTCCTTCACTTTGGAATGGATTCCACTGATGCAGCCACAACATGTAACTCTGGATATATCTAGTCCTAGAGATCCTCGAATGTAGAGATGAGTAGAACTCATGGGTTGGCATGTAGGCCAATCGACCGTTGTATTCTCTACTTCATTCTTTACCTGGTTCTGGCAACATATCGTCGCCATCGATGAGTACACATACGCAGGCATTGACTTCCGAGGAGATCCAGATTTAGTACTACCAGAAGGCACTCAGTGGGGTGCAATAGGTAAGAATGATTTGACCATTTTTTTTATAAGGTTTATACAATGTTTTTGTGTTTTGATTTCTTTCCAAGACTAAACTAAATGTTTGATGTAATGTAGATATTGGTCGTGTTCAACCAGTAGAGGAACCAGAGCGCAAAGCAGATGCGCCAGCAGAGAGGGCTGTCGAGAGAGCAGTCCTTCAGGACCTTGATATGGTTGTGACTCTAGCTGAACTTCAGCAGCTGGATCGAAGAGCTTCCCATGCGACTACAATGACACACTATTGGGGTTCCTAACCATTGGATGCGGTTACTCTGTAGGATTGCTAGATCTATAGCATGTTACCATGAGCACCACTAGTTTACTTGTGACATTTTGCATACATTTTGAGGTCAGATGACCAATGTGTCTTGGGCACAAATTTTGTAAAAACTTATAACTATCTATCTATATGATTTTAAAGTTTTTCTAATGTTTATTGTGCAATCCTATTCAATGATGTGAATGTTTTCCTTACATATGTTGCAAATTTCTGTCTAAAACTTGATTAGCTAATGAATCAGCCAATGTGTTCAAATTTATGGAAATGTGTTGATATTGAACAAAATAAAAATGTCTTTCCAAAATTTGAACTCTTAGGAACAATCTAAGAAGTGTTGGATTTATAACAGTATAAACACTAGTAAGTTGTAATACCACAAGTTGTGAGTCTAACCTTACGATTATGCGGTTAATACAAAATGAAATGGCATCAGAGAGAAGTTCGATCAACGTGCTATACTCAGCGATATTGTTCGTTGATCTACCAATACAAATCCCTTAAAAAATCACTAACTCATTGTTCAGAGTGAAAATGGCCCATGCTACAGAGGATAGATTTTGCGTACTACGACTAGCACCATCAACATATCCAACAAATGGTTCCGAAGATTCATACATCTATGATAAAATGTAAAGCGTATTACTAACTTCAAAAAAACTCTAAAAACAAATTAAGATAGTGAATGCAAATCAACAACATATATACAATATAATACAAAAAATTACTACGCTCATGATTAAGCATAGTAACGTTTAAGATACAACCCATTTCTAGGTTGTGCCAATGGAATCCCATCGTAATCAACTAACTCATAGGCACCCTTAGCAAGAACTCTTTTGAAAATATAGGGGCCATGCCATAATGGCTTGAATTTCCTTGTATCTATTACATCAGCTTCTTGATTGTAAAGAAGGACCAAGTCGCCCTCTTAGTAGATGCGAGGCTGGAATTTTTTTTCGTATTGCGCCTTTATACGTCTCTTATGTGCTTCCTTGGCCAATTGGGCTTCACGACGCGTTTCATCTAGATGGATGAGGTTAAGGATATGCGCTTCTTCTTCTGAGGTGTCAGGTAACAAGTCTATCGCGAGTTTTAACAATGATATTTCGCATTGGATTGGTAAGATAGCTTCCAAACCATACACCAATTGAAAAGGAGTAAATATAGTTGTGTTTCTCACCAAGGTTCGATATGCCCACAAAGCAGAGTATAGGATCAAATGCTAGTTCCTTTTATGGACTCCTATCATTCGTTGAAGCATTCGTTTAAGAATTTTGTTAATAGCCTCAACTTGTCCATTTGATTGTGGATAATAAGGAGTAGAATTATCATGTGACAATCCTAACTTGGCAGTCAATTCAGACATCATATGGTTGCGAAAATGCTTCCCATGATCCGTAACTATAGCCTATGGGACCCCAAACCGTGCAATAACATGATTGAAGAAAAACAATGCAGTTGTTTTTCCTGTGTTGTTGAATGTAGGCATCGCTTCAGCTGATTTGGTAAAGTAGTCGACTGCGACAATAATATAACCATGCCTCCCGAACGAAGGAGGGTTATAGGTCATGAAGTCAATACCCCATTTCGTAAATGGTCCAGCAGAGACAACAAGATGCATTGGCTCTGGCGGTTTGCGGATCTTACGATCCAAAATCTGGTATGCATGACAACTTCTGACTGCGAGGATACAATCTCGAATAATAGTAGGCCAAAAGTAACTAGTGCAGAGTATCTTCTACGTGGTAGAATATCCAGATAAATTTTTGCCACAAGCCCCAGCATGACAGTAATTTAACACTTTTTCACCCTCCTCATGAGTGAGGCACCTCCTTAAAATGGTATTGACACCACAACGATAAAGTGTATCACCAACGATCAGATAATCTTTGGCTTGGTATCGAATATTTTGTTGTTTAGAGCGAGAGGTATTAGGTCAAAAAGTTTGGGTTTGGAGATAAATGATGAAATCCCCATACCAAGGATCAGATGATCCGATCAGAAACAGAGACTCGTCTGGAAGAGATGGTTCCGACGTAGTAGCAGTATTATCAGAGGGAAGGTCACAAAGAAGCTCAGCAAAAAATAAAGACATCTTTGACTTGGATTTGATGAATTCCAAATCAAATTCCTGAAAAATGACAATCCATTCTGAATATTTCCCCCCTAGAAATTGACGTGATAAGATATAAGTCATGGGGTTGCAATCCGAAACTATTGTTGTTTTTTGGAGCAGGATATAATGGCGAAATCTTTGGACAACTTGAACAGCTTCCAAGGCAAAATTTTCCACGTACGAGTACTTAAATTCCTTATCATTAAGATTACGACTCAAATAATATATTGGATGTTCAATTCCATCTTCTACTTGGACCAAAACCATAGCGATGGTCGTTTCAGCCGCAGCGATATATAGGAAATAACCATTTTGATAATTAGGAGGATACATTAATGATGCTCAGACAAGAGTTTCCTTGACAGCATCAAAAGAAGCTTTTGAAACTTGGTCCCAATGGAAGGGAACCCCCTTTTTCAATAATCGAGTAAATCCTTTAGCCATTTCAGCGTAGTTTGGAATGAACCTTCTCAGGAAGTTAGCCTTTCCTTGAAGTTTATGTATCTGAAGTAATTTTGATGGTGCAGGCAAATCAAGAATGGCCTGAACCTTCAGTGGGCCTATTCGAATTCCTTCTTTTGAGACTATGTATCCGAGCAATCGACCAGAACCAACACAAAAAACACATTTATGTGGATTGAAGCGTATTTTGTAGTGTCGGCAGCATAAGAAAATGGCTTTCAAATGCATCGGGTGATCAGTTTGATTTCGTGAATGTGTTGGTAAATCATCTAGATATGGTTGAACAATGTGCTTGATGTCGTTGAAAGCATAATCCATTTCTCTCTGAAAAGTTTCCCCAACGTTCTTTAAACCAAACGAAAGTTTCCTATATGTGAATGTGCCCAGGGACAGATGAATGTTGTCTTATGTTGGTCATCTAGGTAGATATTTATTTGATTGTAGCCTGAAAATCCATCCATGAATGAGAATATTTCGCATCTAGCACAATCGTCAATAATCTGGTCGATAAAGGGAGTAGGATAGTTGTCTTTTGGACAAGCCTGATTGACATCCCGATAATCGATGCACACTCTAATGGTCCCTTTTTTTTTCATAACAGGAACAATATTGGAAACCCACTCAGTTAGCGGAACAGGGTAAATGAAACCAGCACGCAAAAAATTTTCAACTTCTGCTTTGATGGCAGTGGCTTTCTTTGGATGAATAGGATGAAGCTGTTGGTGCACCGGTTTGACATCAGGACACATATTAATAGTGTGTTCAACAATACTATTATCTATGCCTGGCATTTCCTCATAAGACCAAGCGAATACGTCACAAAATTCACGAAATAGAGAGTGATATGATTCAAGTTTTGATGGAGAACAAGATACAACGACATGAATATTTTCTACAATGCCAGGTTGGGTCGAGATATCGATAGAAATGGTTTCTTCGATATTTGATAAGTTCCGTTCAGAATCGATTGCATTAATTGGAAAATAATTCGAAAAGAAAGTTTTGATGGATCGGCGATATAGTTCACTGAGATTGTTTTCTTCATAATTAGGAAGATGGGAACGATGATGATAATCTTCCCATGGTTCTCCTTATGACATCATAGCTTCCAAAATATTTTCATCTGTCAAAAACTTTGAGGAAAATGGATCAGATGGAGTACCAAAATCTAAGGAACAATCAACCCAAACACTCGGCGATGCTGATTTCGGATTTTCCGCCCAAGCCAAATAGATTGATTGCTATGCCAGATCAGTAGGGTTGGGCGGTAAAAATTCATCCAACGTAGAAATATCATAATCACTCGTACTCTCCCTTAAGCCAGATAGAGTGGAAGAGATCATGTAGCAGGTCTCTATACTTGCAATTTCTGCTGACATCGCAAGTGGCGGTAATGCAAAGGTTCCCATAAGAGTGGAATCCTTTAAGAGTCCTACACCAATGTTTTGAATTTCTAGTTGGGGTAAGTGAACAAAAGGAACGCTTCCAGATACCTGCAAAGCGGAGGAAAAAAAGGATAATTGATTAATCACTGTGATTGTACCTTTATGTGGAAAGGAAATCATTCTAAAATATGTAGAAACAATGGCGGTCATTGCATATACCCATGGTATTCCAAGTAACATATTATAGTCAAGGGGTCCGTCAACAACCTCAACATCAATATTCACTATTTTTCCCCCTAGTTCAACATGCAGGTTATTGATAATACCACAAGGTTTATATGTTCTTCCATCAAAAGCCTTCAACGTCATTGATGATTGTGATAATCGCGGTGAGCCAAGTGACTTCCAACAGTTTAGAGACATAATGCATGTAGATGCTCCCTCATCAATAATAGTGCGATGAACAAGGTGATTAAGAACATTTACTTGTATGGAGAATGCCAATTCTGCTGATAGTTGTGGCACATAGCCTGTATGATTAAAGGCGACAAGATTAGAATTAGTGGGATCAATTCCACCAATGGCCGACAATAAAGCTTGCTTCTGGGAGGGAAAATTTTGTAATACCTCAAGAGAAAACATAGCTGAAGGGGATTGAGCCAAATATTCAACTATATTATAATTTTGTGTAGCTCTTGCTCAAGGATTATATGTCAATTTATGAATTACTCCCTTTGGTGGCTTAATTGTCAATTCAGGAATAACAGTAGGTGTTACTGATTCAGTAGATGGATTCGTTGTCGAGGTAGTAGGTTTATCAGTGACCAGACTACCATAGTCTTTATTACGCGTTGACACCAAAATATCTTGTGAAGGTTTTGTGGTGGATAACATTAACACTTGGGAACTAGGAGCTGGATCCATAGCAACCAAATTGGTGTCCGGATTTGGAAATGGGTCTGTCAACACAGCTGATGCATGGGAAGTCTTGATGATTTTTGAGACTTCACCACGGTGAGGAAAATCCCTAACAAAGTGTTCCTCGTTACAGATTATGCATGGATAACAAGGTTTCTATGGTCCAGACGGTTGATCAGATGATCTATCCTGCTGGTTAGAAGTTTGCTTTTTCTTTGATTTCCCCTTTTTCTTACTTCCTGGTTGCTTGTCACTTTTGCCTTTGTCAAATGACACGGAATTAATTTCGGAAGTAGGAGTAGGATCACATGCAGTAGCATGGTGTGTGTTTGCAGTGCCTATCAAGCCGTCTCCGGCATGAGAGTCCTTTATTTGAGGAGGAACATTGAAATTAGATCACGGCGCATTAGGGATTTTTTCATAGAGCATGCCAGACTGAGTGTAAATCAAGTCTAAATATTGGGCATGAGCGATAACTTTCTCTTCCGTGACGATGCCACCCTTAGCCACATCCTCAGTTATAGATGGTAACAGGGACTTAATGAACCATTCAGCAAGGAGCTGATCCGGAACAAATGTCTTAACCATTTATCGATGGCGACACCACTCATGAATATGATCAGAAATGTGAGTAGCATTACTCTGTTTGAAATTGGTCAAGAGTTCCATTCCAATTTCATATCTGATCGGTAACTGGAAATGGGTCAAAAAGACAGTAGCTATTGCAGTGAAATTGTCAAAAGAAGCTCTAGGTAACTCAATGCACCATTTAGCAGTCGAACCTGTAAGCGTACGTTGGAAAAGACGTAGTCAAACAAAATCATCATTCAGGGAATTTGATGAACACCATAAATGATAAGTCCTAACATGAGTCGATGGATATTCTCCAGGGTTTCCATTGAATTTAGGAATATCGTAGGGTAATTTATGGGGTATCACCGGCCATCAAGGAGCGTAATTGATAGGATCATTGGTTAACCGGTTTAAATCTGGTAATTCTAAGGTTGCAACAAAAGGCAACTGTCTATTAAGGTCAGGTTGAGCATAGCTAAGGTAAGATGGAATTGCTTGAGCAACAGGCCTTTGAGCACCAGCATACGGATTCTGCTGCTGGTAACCCAGATAGGGGTTGTTTTGCATAGCAAACACTTGAGGATTCTGTTGACCAAAACCTGGATATGTTACTTGTTGAAATGAAGTTTGAGGGATACCAAGGGGTCTATCCACCAATGTTATAACCCAAATTAGTATAACTTGGATTCAGTTGTATGTATAACCAAGTTGCGGTTGTGACATCCCATAAAATGGTACACCAGCTTGTGAATAAATGATTCCTGATACAGGTTGTTGTAAATTAACCAAAGGATTTTGAGTCTGTGGACCCAAAATTTGATGATATTGAGTTGAAGGACCCGCCTAATAAGGTTGATGTACAATATTTTGGTTCTGTAATAGGGGCAGAGATGTATGAACAAGTGGTAATGAAGTGGATGTGACAGGTTGAACCGATTGATACGAATGTACAACCGTTTTTGGTTGGATAGGCAGAGTGGGTTGCCATTGACAAACATTCAATTCAATATTAGTTTGACCAAAAAGTGACGGAGTACTGTCATATTGGGTGACCAAAGGTTGCCCCCCAGCATGAGGAGAATAATAAGACGAAAAATAATTTTCTCCAAATTCTAGGAGACCAGTTGATATGGTACTTAAAGGAATTGACCCAAAAGGACCGACTTGATATTGCCCTGATGATTTATATAATGAATCAAGTCGTTCAGTACTAACGATAGTACTACCAGTTAAAATACCAGATGATGACATTGGTAAAGACCATGGTCTTGAAGATGCACCAGAGAAAGTGCCAGATAATGATTTGTAACCTGTTGGGACCGAAGGGCCACCGTGCAAATATGACTCTGGTGAAGTTGTGAACATTGATGGAGTAGTGAGGGTAGGAGCTGACGTAATTGGAACAACAAACCCAACTGAAGATGTTGGTTCAGACATGGTTGTGTGACCAAATGTATACCCTCGAAAATCGTCGGGAGATTGAATGGGAACAAGATCAACAAAAGCAGATGGAATCGATTGAGGAAAAGACTCATACAGGTAAACGTCCCCCCCAAAATGGGTTGGAGTTATAGGTGTATCGTCTTGTGGGATTTCTTCAATCGCAAGTAAACCAGGAGGAAGAACTTCACCATCAGGCCCAAAATATATTTCAAACGGTTGACTCTGTGATATAGGAGTTTCAATAGCTACAGAACTTTGTGGGATGACCAAGGTAGGAACAAATTCCGATTGTTCGACTTCTATATTTAGATTTTTTGGCAAGGAAGAGACAGGATCTGGATCAATTTGTGATTGAACAACGTCGGGTCCAGGAGGTATGGGCTCACCGATTGAATGGATCGTGACCACGGGTAGCTGTGAAGACTCTGTTTCGACAACAATAGAAGAAATAGGATGTGTGGAAACAATTTGAGCTAACTCTAGTTGAAAAGATGATGTTTATCCAGAGGTATGGATTGTACTTGATTCAGAAGATCATGATCGCCTTCGCCTACCAGAAGTAACTTCCGGTGGTAAAGGTGGTTTTAAAGCTAATCTAGGCGAACGACAGGGATAGGATTTTGTTCTTCCATGATTACTGATTTATTTTAACCAAAAAACAAATAAACAAAAAGAGGGTGATGCTAGGCAAAAGGGTTTACCAAGAAACTGTGAATTGCATAATACCTCTTGGCAAACCAAGAAGTATGGGCAAGTAATCTCCCCGAATGTTGTGTTCGGTGTATCACAATTTCAAGGCGACCGACTCAGTTCACTATGGATGGATAGCACCTAAAAGTTGTTTTCCCAAATATACCCGAAGGTACGTGGAGGCTCAAGTCCGTATTAGCGTTGTTTGATGCGAAACCGCACAGTGAGAGCACCCCTTTATACTTATTGTACTGTAACACTGCCCGATATACCTGAAAGTATGTGGACGAGCTACGATATACTTACATACGTGGAGTGAGGTATCACACTCAGAATGTATCGCAGACAAGTTAACGACAGCTGCTATGTTTTACGACGCGGAACACGTCTCTAGCCTAGACCTTCTAAATGTTATTGTTATGGTTCCAATGCATTGTTAAGTAAATTGAGATTAATTTTATTTTGATCTTGCTTAACAATTTGCCTTTCAAAGGTTCACCGCGATGACGTGTATGAAATTCCTAAAATGAAAGCTAGGAATGATAAACAATCTTTCAATTTCAATTTCTTCAATGAAAAGCCTAGCTACTAAGAGAAGAGAGCAAATAATTTGTGAGCAAACAAATCAATGAATAAAACAAATCAATGAGCACAAACTAAATGCAGATTTCATAATGTTCCTTTTGCAAAACACACATTATTCTACATGAAAATGCAAGTTTTTCTTTTCAGTTTCCTTAATGTTATAAATGCAGAAAAGAAACTAGGTGCACTAAATCAATAATTCAAATGCTTTTTACTTTCGAGAAACGAAGAATACAAACAACAATTTCTCTTTTGAAGGGAAAACGAGGATTTCAATAACAATTTCTCCTATCAAGGAAATGAAGATTTTCGAAAGCAAATGATTCTTAATGCGACCATGAAAATTAATTTGAAATCAACTTGTCAATGATAAAGAAAAACTTTTTTAAACCAACATTGAACAAATTTTCAGCCAAAGGAGGAAGAAGTATATAGATTCACTAGTCAATTGAGGATCAAACTTTTCAAAACACAGCAACAAACAAAACTGAAGCAAGTTGCAAAGTCAAATTCAAGGGAATTTAGGTACTTTCAGGAGTCAACGCAGTCTCCAAGGGGAGACAGTGCTCTACAAAGCACTGTGTCCAGTCTAAGGGTGCATTGGGCGCAGTATACAAAGAAAAATACTACTATTTAACTCACTGTCTTTGCAAATTAAGCTCTCAAAAGGTTTAATCTTTGTGTGTAACAACTACTAGGTTGATAAACAGATCAAATCGGAGGCTAAAACACCTAGAACTAAGAGAAATGATCCCCAGCAGAGTTGCCAATTTGTTGGGCCAGAATTGTGAATTACGGATAAATCACGCTTCCCTAGACAGGTGCTAGTCTAGAACAACAGGTGAAAGACTATACGACTATTTCTTAGAACAAATACACAAAGAGGATTGGAGGCTTACTTGTTCAGTCGCTTCCAAATGGCTCCTTATGTCACTTCTGTTTCAACTTCAAATTCAAGCGGTTTTTTGGGTTGAATGCTTCCTGCAAGAAAGAACACTGAAACAACAGAAGATGCAATAATATAGATATCTATTCAAGCTAGTTAGCTAAATCAGTAAAGCATAAACCATACACATCAACCAAGATCTTGCAATATGGAAATCAAAGCCAATACAGATGCATATAGGGAAAAATAAGCAGTACTCTTTATTGATGATAGAAGGAGAGGTTACAACCTAGTGACTGATTTGAAGTGACCTTCCAGCAACGTTCCCAAGACTCATCACAGTATAAATCTCTCTAGCAGCATCTACACAAATCTAGCTCTCAATTGAAAATCCTCCAACATTTGTCTACTCAAATTCTTCCTTCTCAAGCACTTAGATCTGTGCTCAATTTATAAATGAACTGTAGGTTGTTTTGCAATCAATGACTTTCCAATAATAGGCAAGACATGTTTCCAATCATGTAGATGTCAAATGGACACTTGGATTCGAAGCTTGACACATGTGAACCCTTCTAGAAGGCACTAGCCAAGTGGAGATTTCGAAACAATGAGAATTTCGCTCCCAATGTGACCAATGCACCTATGAGTGTCGAGAAGTGCTTTGAAGAGCAACCTTGAATGGGGCTACCTACATATGCAATGCACTTAGGCCCCTTAGAGCCTACATTGGTGAGCTCTCATATGCTATATAATAAGATTCAAACCATGGAAACCTTTGCTTGATATGTCTTGTTTCCTCTCTTAGGGCATGTAGCAACTAAAATGATAGGGAATGATAGACCCTTGATCATTGGTCCTGGAGATGATGCCCAGTTAACCAGGTCATTGGGAATGGTGCCCAAATTGACCTATAAAAATTGTTCTACCCCTTGAATGAAACCCCTGACCTCATAAACATTAGTAGGCATCTTCTACTTCATGTTGGCCCCTATCATGATGAGATCTATTTTCAAATCTCCTCCACCAATCACATATCCCAAGTACAACAAAGACTTATATGCAAACTCACATTTCTTGATTTTTTTTAATTCTTCTTTAATGTCTCTAGAACCTGCATTAAGCCTGAGATATTCTCCTTCCAAGTAGCACTGTATACCAGTATATCATCCGGTAAACGATAACAATTGAATCTATAAAAGGATGTAGTATGTCATTCATTAACCTCATGAATTTTGGTGCATTTCATAGGCAAAACAACATAAATAACCACCCATATAAAGCTTTTCTAGTTTTGAAGGAAACTTTCCAGGTATCTTCTTCTCTGAATTGAACATGGTGATACCCTAAGTTAAGTCCAACTTACTGAAATTTTCTTCTTGTTGCAACTAATCCAACAAATCATCTATCTTGGGTAGGGGGTACCTGTTCTTGAGTGGAATTTTGTTTACACTGATAATTAATACACATTTTCCAATTCCCATCCTTTTTTGGCACAAATATGATGAGTGACCCACATGGGGAGGTACTGGTCAAATGGAACCCTTTTCCAATAGTTGTTGCAACCGCTTTGTCACCTCATTTATTTTATAGCAAACTACCTATACAACACAATTTTTGGCAACAAAAAGAGTTTGGAAATAGTTGGATCTCATGCTACACTTCCCTCTTGGGCGGTATCCCTTTAAGATCCTAGAACACTTCCTTGTATTCATATAAAAACTCTTCCAATTGTTTTTAATATGCCTTAGTACACCCCTCCAAAGATGACTTGGCTCTCATTGACTCTTCTAAATATTAATTTTCTCTTAAAAACAAAAAAACATGTTTCTAGAACTAATCAATTTCTTAGCCTAGTTGGCACTTACGTCTAGTGAGATCTTTGACTTGCCTTTATGTGCATTGATGATGAAGATTTTTTTCTCCTTGATGAGGTAATACTAGTTGGCTCTCTACATGAAGATCACATCTCACGCGTACATATAGGGACTCTCGAACACAACTCCACATAAATCAAGTGGAACTACATCCAACTCTACTTCATTAATAAAATCAACATTGACCACAAATTTGATTCTACACTATTTGGCTAATTTTATCCATACCTCCTCATTGACCCATCCGAATGAATAGGGGCTAGGATGGTCATGAGTCTCCAATCCAAACTTCTTGACCAAATCTACTACTATGAGATTTGATTATGATCATGAGTCGAATAAAGTATCTTTCTTCTCTTCTTGTTGTTGAAGGCTACTAAGATTCACTCCTTTCTGCACTAATGTATAAACAAGATTCTTATCCATGTTTGAGTTATTTTCCACATGATTACTCAAAAATAGGACCATGATATTTTTCTTCTTATCATCTTTCTTTTGGTTCTTCGGCTTGAGCTCTGGACACAACTTCCAACACTTCTCCTTTGTATGACCATCAATGTTACAATGGTTTAAGTGGTTACTGGGATATTTGTACTAGTGTGCTAAGGTTGTTGTATTTTTTACTTCTCCCCCTTTCCACTTCTTCCTCGCCTCCTTGGAAGCTTCCCGATATTACTCCTTTTTCTTTGACCCACTTTATTGTCATTTCTTCTATCCCATATTTTCCTGGTATTACACATGTACACAAGCCTTATCTGCCATTTTGGATATGAATAGCATCACTTGCTTTTGCAATGGTTGTGTAAACCCCCTAGATATTTTAGGAGTATATCTAGGTTCTTTGGGAAGATATACAACATTATTGACATCTTCCTAAATCCAATGATGTACACTTTTACACTTTTCCCTTGTCTCTACATGAAGTAATTTTATTGGTTCCACTGATCCTCTACATAATTGATAGGGTATAACTAGGACTTTATGAGAGTTTTGAAATCCTCCGACTTAGTTATTGGATGATCTGATACCTCCAAATTCATTTTTATTATGTGGCTTTCCCACTAGGTTAGGGCATGACCCTCTTGTTTCAAATGAGAAAATGAAATTTTATGTTCCTCCTCTATATCACAAACACTAAAATGTATCTCTAATTACTCCAACAAATTATTTAACTTCAAACCATCAACCTTACCTTGATATGGCTTGATGTCAACCTTTGCTTCCATCTTAAATAAGGACTGTGAATGGTTCATGACACTCAAAAGGTTGTTCCTTTTTGGTTTCTTTCTTAGACTCCCTCTTTGGTTCTTCCTAATCCCATGATTTTATCTGTGAGTTGGAACCTCCATCTTCTTTGATTTTAATCTTGTTTACTAAGCTACCATAAGAAGGTCCATAATGCAACTTATTTATGCAACATTCTCTTCCAACCTTGAGAACCTGTCTTTTGATGGATCTCGATGGCTATTAATAGATTAGTCGACCAGGTTGGGGTTTTATGACTTTATGCTTATAGATCTGGATCCCTTGCAGATTCCCACAAAATACCCATAAACACCTACTTTAATGCCAATATGATCTGTAAATTTTCTTAGATAACCCACTAGATAGTTCATCACTACAAATTTGATAAACTTATATTTAAAATCTAAAATCTATTCTATGAGGATGATTTTCCTTAGACTTCTTGATTTATTAAGTTGTTGTTTTCATGCATGCACCATATAAAATGGAGGAAATAAAGAACAAATAAGAAAACAATCACTCACTATTGAGATTCAACAAGATGATGAGCTTAGTGAAATCAGTCACTTTCACTAAGTGGGCCCGCAGGCTATTTTTAGGTGCAACTCTATTTTTAGACTATGTCTATTTTTAGACATGGTGATCATATTTCAGAAGTTGCAGGATGCTATTTTTGGATGGTTGGTCAAGTTGGAAAAATAGATGAAATTCTATTTTTAGAATATTGGGCGAAGTCTATTTATAGATCGTCAATCTAAAAATAGATGCATGTCGATTATTATTAGCCCTTAATAATAATCAGACTCTAAATAAACAACAACTTATTCTCTTGGAGCACTTTATTTCAGTATACAGATTTGGAAAATCAGTGGGCTGAAGGAATTATGCAATTCCTAGGGTTTACTAGTGGTTCATGCATGGAGGACTCAGTTAGAACTGAAGTGGAAAAGTTGGAAGAGTAGTTCATGGAGTTGTTATTCAGTTTAATTAAGTTATTGGAGTTAAACTCAATTGAGCTAGTTGTATCTAGTCTAACTGAATGATACACTAGTGAGAGTGGAGTGAATTAATTAGTTAATTAATTCACAAATAATAACTCACTAATCAACTACACAAATACATCAGTTAACTACAATGCATTTCAGTTCCAGTGGAGATATAGGTGAAAGAGTGAGATGGACTGTCCGTTGTGACTATAGTGATGCATTGATTGCATCACACACACATTGGAGTTGCCAATGAGGATTGCGCAGTCAAGGTAAGACCAATTCAAATTCATTCAGGGGTCTTCTTTAGCAAGGATTACGCAGTGGAGGCAGGCTATCAGGTGGCAAGAAATTGGTGCATGGATTTGTAGATTTCTTCATGATAGTGTGTGACGATTGTATTGTACTTAGAGCTTGATGTACTAAGCTTTGTATGAGATTGTTACATGATCTCCATGATATATAATATATGATAGTTGGGGTTTTTAGTTTCAGGCTTTCCTGTTAAACAAAGGTGTTATGTGTGATTGTTTTTATTGCTTCATGTGTTTGCAATTGAGTTTAAATTTCAGCAAAATATTAACAGTGGAAGGATTCTGTATTTAGCAAGAAGATAAATATTGTTAGATCGGGAGAATTTGGATATATACATGCATATGTTATATAATTTCTACATGGTATCAGAGCAGTGTTAATTCTTGAAGATTTCAATTGTGAAGAATTGTTGAGTTTGTGCTGTGGACAATTCGAATTTGTTGCAGAAATTTCTTGGTGCGACAGTTGAGTATTCATTGAAATGTCTTTCAATGGGTTGCGATTGGAGTATGCCCTTGAGGGCAACTCAAATTACATAGCCTGGAAGGATAGGATGGAGGCGGTGCTAGAAGATAATGGATTGAAGGAGTTCATAAATAGTGATGTTCCTAAGACGGGTTCTAGCGATGCTGCATTACTTGACGCATGGCAAAAGAAGGTAGCAAAGATAAGAATAATTCTGTTGGAAGGTGTGAAGGACCATATTGTGTCCAACCTTCACAGGAAATCCAATCCATTTGCAATGTGGAAGGCTTTGACAGATTTGTTCCAAAGCAGCAGCGACCAGAGGAAGTTGGCGCTGAAAGATAAGCTCAGAAAAATAAAAATGGAGAAGGGCGACAATATTCCAAAATATCTCACGAAGTTTGTCCACTGTAGGGATGAACTAGGAAGTGTGGGGATTACTATTGATGATGATGACTTGGTGAGCTTGGCTCTCCTTGGGCTTCCGAAGAGTTGGCATAGCTACGAAGACTCTGTTAATGGATGGGAGAAACCATTGGGTTGGGATCGACTTTGTTCAGATCTTGTGCAGGAGGAGATAAGGCGAAGTACCAGGGATGGCTCTTCCTCGAAGAATGAAGATGAAGAGAATTGCGCTTTGGCTGCCAAAGAAAGGAAAGGGAAAGGGAATAAATTTCACTCCAAATCTGAGGCTAAAGGCAAAAAGCAGGATTTTTCCAAGGTGAGGTGTTTTCACTGTCACGAACATGGGCATTTCGCCACTAACTGCCCACAGAAAAAGAAGAACAAGAAGGTTGTTGGAGCTGTAGCTGGAGAAGCCTTAGCCTCGCAATTTGAATTTGATATCTCTTTGATCACATGCTTGGTTTCAAGCATAATGGGATCAGTGTGGTATCTTGATAGTGGTGCGTCTTTCCATATGACGGGAGACAAGGAGTTGTTTAGTGACTTGGAGGAGAAGGATCTCCAAATGCATATAGATATGGGCAACGATGGTCGATACAGTGCAACCGGCATTGGGACCATTACCATTAAGAGGGATTCAGGTAAAACATTTATGTTAAAAGATGTTATGCATGTTCCAGGTCTGAAGAAGAACTTGGTCTCGGTCGCAATGTTGGAAGATAGAGGTTATGACGTTGTTCTCAGCGAGGGAAAAGATTTCCCGCGACGTAAAACAATGGGTCAAACCAAGAGGATATGGATTCGAGTTAAGAATATCTACAAGCTGGAGGTAGATGGCTGCACTGCAATGATGGGAAAAGAAGAAGAGGTGGTGAGCTGGGATGAGGGCGAATTATGGCATAGGAGATTGGGTCATCTTCACCATGACACTTTTAAGATTTTGTAGCAGATTTCTACTGGACTTCCCAAGGGTACTCTTGCACAGTTAGATCAGTGCAAGGGATATACTATGGGTAAGTTTGTGAAGACCACCTTTCATGAGAAGGAGAACCGTGCTTCGGTGATCCTGGAGAGAATTCACACAGACGTGTGTGGACCTTTCTCGGTTGCTTCAACAGAAAAACACAAGTATTATATTATTTTTGTTGATGACTATTCTCGTAGATGCTGGATCTTCTTCATGTAGAAGAAGAGCGAAACATTCTCAAAGTTCTGTGAGTTTAAAGCATTGGTGGAGAAGGAGTCGGGGAAGCAAGTGACGGCTCTACGGAGCGATAATGATGGTGAATATATCTTGGGCGAATTCAAAGACTTTTGTAGCAAAGAAGGAATTCGAAGAGAACTCATAGTGCCTCATAACCCACAGCAAAATGGGGTCGTGGAGAGGAATAACAGAACGATCATGGGTGCTGCACGAGCTATACTTAAGAGGGAGATAGACTTGCATGCAGAGGAGGAACTGCCTGTTCTGAAAGATGAGCATCCATATGTGGATCAACCACAGGAGTAAGTTCATGGAGTGGAGGAGTCCACTCATGCAGAACCAAACATTAGAACTAGTAGAAAGCGTACCACATAAGTTGAGAGACTGAAGCTTGATGCGGCACAGAATATAGGAGTCCCTACATCACAGTGTAGACAGAGACAATCACCTGACCGATTTACTGGATACATGGCTCTTATGAGCAAGTGTATCGTGACAGAGCCATCTTCTTTTGAAGAAGCAGCACAGGATCCCACATGGGTAGATGCCATGGTGAAAGAGTATGACTCCATTGTCAGAAACAATGCTTGGGAAATTGTTCCAAGGCCGGTGGGTAAATCAGTGGTAGATTCGAAATGGATCTACAAGGTAAAGCAAGCTGCTGATGGGAGCGTCGAGAAGTATAAGGCAAGATTTGTTGCTCGGGGCTTCTCACAGATCGAGGGGATTGATTATGAAGAAACCTTTGCACCTATCGCACGATATTCTTCTATAAGGACCATCCTTTCCCTCTTAGCGCAGATGGGTTGGCACATTCATCAGATGGATGTGAAGACTGTGTTCCTTAATGGGATCATTGAGGGAGAAGTGTACATTGAGCAGCATGAAGGATTCGAAATCTTCAGTAGTGAGTCGCATGTGTGCAGGCTCAAAAGAGCATTGTATGGGCTGAAACAAGCACCTTGTGCTTGGTACACTCGGATCGACAGCTATTTCACCGGACTTGGTTTCACCAAGAGTGAGGTGGATGCAAACCTATACCAAATTGTGGTGGAGGGTAAGCTTTCAATCATTGTTCTTTATGTTTGATGATTTAATAATAACGGGTGATGAGTAGTTGATACACTCATGCAAGGCAGATCTTGCAAAGGAGTTTGAGATGAAGGATTTGAGCCTCCTTCATTATTTCCTTGGATTGGAAATATGGCAGCGAGAAGGTGAACTGTTTGTGTCTCAAGGCAAGTATGTCCAGGAGATACTGGAGAAGTTTCACATGCAAGGCTGCAAGCCTATCGACACTCCTCTTCCAGGAAATTGGAGGAAAGAGGATGCTACATCGACAGAGGTAGTGGATGCCACTGTTTATCGACAGTTGGTGGGTTCGCTCATGTATTTAGTTAATACAAGACCGGACATATGTTATGCTATGAACCGCCTCACAAGCGATGGTAAGCCTACCAAGCTCTTTGAAGGCAGGGTAAGCTGTGCATTGGGTTCCGAGATATCTCAGGGGCACATCTGAGTATGGCTTATGGTACAGACAGATGGATGAGGCGAAGTTGCATGGTTTCACGGATGCAGATTGGGCAGGCAGCCCAATGGACAAAATGAGCACATCAAGAGGGGTTTTCAGTATCGGATCTACAGCTGTTTCTTGGTATAGCAGGAAACAGAGATCCGTGGAACTCAGTTTAGTGGGAGCGGAATACATGGCAGCAAGTCAAGATGCATGTGAGGCTATATGGATGAGGAAGATCCTGGTCGATTTGTTCGGTTCTCATTGATATCCTATAGTGATTCATTGTGATAATCAGAGTTGCATTAAAATCTTGATTAATCCCGTGTTTCATGATAGATCTAAGCATATAGATATCCGGTATCATCATATCAAAGATTGTGTGCAAATAAAGACTGCTGTTATTTTTCAGTATTCACTAAGATCAGATGCGTACACTCTCACGAAGGCGCTCACCAGGAGAAAATTTGAATACCATAGAGGCAGGATCGGGGGTGAAGGATAATCCCTATCTTGTTGAGAGGGAGTGTTGAGATTCAACAAGATGATGAGCTTAGTGAAAATCAGTCACCTTCACTAAGTGGGCCCGCAGGCTATTTTTAGGTGTAAGTCTATTTTTAGACTATGTCTATTTTTACACATGGTGATCATATTTCAGAAGTTGCAAGATGCTATTTTTGGATGGTTGGTAAAGTTGAAAAAATAGATGAAATTATATTTTTAGAATATTGGGCAAATTCTATTTATAGATCGTCGATCTAAAAATGTATGTGTCGATTATTATTAGCCCTTAATAATAATCAGACTCTAAATATCAACTTATTCTCTTGGAGCACTTAATTTCAGTATACAGATTTGGAAAATCAGTGGGCTGAAGGAATTACACAATTCCTAGGGTTTACTGGTGGTTCATGCATGGAGGACCCGGGCGAGAACTGGCGGCAAAGCAGGACAAAGTTGGAAGAGTAGTTCACGGAGTTGTTATTCAGTTTAACTCAGTTATTGGAGTTAAACTCAGTTGAGCTAGTTGTATCTAGTCTAACTGAATGATACACTAGTGAGAGTGGAGTGAATTAATTAGTTAATTAATTCACAAATAATAACTCACTAATCAACTACACAAATACAGCAGTTAACTACAGTGCATGTCAGTTCCAGTGGAGACCCAGTGGAGAGATAGGTGAAAGGGTGAGATGGACTATTCGTTGTGACTATAGTGATGAATTGATTGCATCACACACACATTGGAGTTGCCAATGAGGATTGCGCAATCAAGGCAAGACCAATTCGAATTCATTCATGGGTCTTCTTCAGCAGGGATTGCGCAATGGAGGCAGGCTATCAGGTGGCAAGAAATCAGTGCATGGATTTGCAAATTTCTTCATGATAGTGTGTGATGATTGTATTGTACTGAGAGCTTGATGTACTAAGCTTTGTATGAGATTGTTACATGATCTCCATCATATATAATATATGATAGTTGGGGTTTTTAGCTTCAGGCTTTCCCGTTAAACAACTGTGTTATGTCGATTGTTTTTATTGCTTCATGTGTTTGCAATTGAGTTTAAATTCCTACAAAAGATTAACAGTGGAAGGATTCTATATTTAGCAAGAAGATAAATATTGTTAGATCAGGAGAATCTGGATATATATATGCATATGTTATATAATTTCTACACTCACATCCATGATAACACAAGATATAATTTGGGAAACCCTTATGGGAGAAACCTAACTAGGTGAGGCTGCTTTGCTCTCTCTTTCTCTGAATGGAAATGAATGCAAGTAAAATTGAGTGAGACTTGTGGCAAGTGGACTGATATAGTGCAAAAAATCTCTCTATTTTCTCCCTCTCTATCCAATACAACTACTCTACTCATCTATGTGACATAATGCACTCTAATAGAATGAAACCCGTTTTCCTCCTAGTGGTTGATTTATAACATAGTATGGTAGCCAATTAGCAGTTATGTTTGACTCCTTAAACTCTTAACCAGAGTTACAATATTGACTTTTCTAGAGTCTTATTCATCATGATCACATGGCGAGCCCCTTTTCCACGAATAATAAGGACTGACATGGAATCCTATTGAATCATGGTGCTCAAAATAGGAAGGTCAACTTACGGGTGGCATACTTTTTCATTTGGAGTTTGTTTAAGGTTTTTTCATGCATCGTTGGAGAGATATTTGAGTTTATAATAACGCTAGGGGGTGTGGCACTTAAGTGGAAGATTTTTACTACCAAAAAACATTATTTAATGCCTCAAACTACTTCTAGAAAGTTTCAGACCCTAATTCGTCAAATTAGAACCCATCTGTAAAAATGGTCATGTGAGTTAATTCCTCTAATTTTTCCACTCTTGAAGCATCAAGATGCATGATGAATAATATAATGATCAAATCGATATCAAAGATAGTTGTGTTTTTTGAAATAAGATAAATCTAAATTGGTTATGTTTGAAATTTGTCTTCTTGTTTTGCAAAAAGAATGCTATTATACCTGGCTTGTTGGTTGGCCCATTCATGTCACTTGTGCAATGCTGATTTTCTTATGTTGATGTTGCCTTCTAAAAATTTGAAAATTGTATTCCCTCGATTTTCAAGATCCTCCTAAATACAACAATACAATTTACAAAAAATCATTGAGATGCCTAATTCCAAAACTTTGTAATTTGTAAATGTTATGTATACCACAATCTTATGCTCTTAAAGTTATTCGCTAGATATTGTGCAATTATTATTATTATTTCCGCAGAAAAATTGTAATTTTATTCAACCTGAAAAAACAAGGAACAAATTACATTTTGCAGATGCTCGAAAGCAATCGATCATTTAGCCTTTCAACCAATGCACAAAAAGAAGAAGAAACTATGAAAAAAATATACAAAAATATGTAAGGGCCAAGTGTGATAAAAATCACTTAGCTGCCCCCTCTTTCCTTTCTTTTTCTCCACCTCTCGCCAGGCTCCTTGATTGGGAGCTGCTATTACTATTTCTAGTTGATTGCCTTCTGCCTTTGGGGGACTTCTTTCTTTAAGTCTGAGTTCTCAGATGTATGTCTGCTCTTAACTCCCCCCGCTTCCTTTTCAGTGGGTGTTTTCTCCTTTTGCTACTCTGAAACTATGATCTCTATTGATTCGATACCCTTTTGGCTAAGAGTCATTGTTCTTGACTGATCGTCCACTTCGCCATTTGATTGGATGCCAAGTTGGTTTATGCTTATGTATTTGGAATATTTATCTAGGTGGATATTGGTGGCCACCCACCTATTCCACTTGGACCCCCACTGTTGTTTTTTTTAGTTTCCTTAATTGTAGCACAATTTACTATTTTTGGCAGTTTTTCGGGTCCGGAACTTCTGGAGCTGTTTTGAGGCCCTAAAAAGGTTTGAAGTCAAAAGTTGTAGTCCTCAAATAGATCTTTCTAATGAGGTATTGTACTTTTCAAACATAGATCATATGTCAAATTTATGACCCTGGGAAGTTGATGTACCAATTTACCCCAACAGGGCCCATAGACTTTTGGTGCACCATCTCCTAGGGCTAGGTTTTTGGATGTTTAGGTTTTTCCATTGTTTCTCAATAATAAATAGGCATTTGAGCCTCATTGTAACACAG
Source organism: Pinus albicaulis (assembly GCA_034641835.2). Taxonomy (NCBI): domain Eukaryota; kingdom Viridiplantae; phylum Streptophyta; class Pinopsida; order Pinales; family Pinaceae; genus Pinus; species Pinus albicaulis. The sequence goes on from CM076582.1 coordinate 78,494,089, forward strand.
TTTAGAAGGCATGTAGCCACCACATCTCTTCTTAGAGATAAGCTATCATTGTCTGAGCTAGTTTATTTCCATTCTGCATGTAAACATTTTTCAGTGTTTTGTTATTAATGAATTGAAGTTCTATTTTCATCGTATCTTTGTGTTTCTATTTATATCTATATTTCATTTCATTCCTTCATAAATCTAGATCAAATGTTTTCCCCAAGCTCTTCTTTTTCGTCTTTTGAAGTGTTAGGAAATTTCCATCCCCTTGGCTTAGGGGCCTGCCTCTTCTTCTTTTTTAGGGCCTTTTTTGCTTGTGAGCGAGAATTATGCAAGTGAACTATTTGAAAACAAGTTCGGCATCTGAATGTTGTGTTTTCATAATCTAACACCCGATTCCACTAAAATTTTTCATGTTTTAAAATAACACGATACAAAAGATGACCTTTGCTAAGGTTGATCTCTACACATATCTTGGCAAATGTGAAGATTCCTTTTGTTGTTATGTTCGGATCCATTTTTTTAATTTGTCCAAAATGTTTCTGATATCTTCCAAGACTTTATGGTGTCAAAAAGGAAGAGTGAGGTTTGACAACCTCACCCAAACCGACATCATTGTTACCACCATGGTTGTTGCATCAAACTTTGGGAAGCATGGGGTAACAAAGAGCTTGACTCTATCCCAAAAACCATGGCCCATTGTTTAGAAAAAATTCCATATTTTGTTGTGTTTCAAATTGTATTATGAAGAAGCCTTTAGAGCATAAGTAGAGATCACAATTTTTTATCTAAGAAGAGTACACCCACTAATATAAGTCTTCAGGTCTCAACTGGAAACCATTCAACTGACATATTAGAGCCTTAGATTGCAGATCAATCGAGTATGATTTTACCTCTGGGGTTTTTATGTCCATACCTAGAACCTTGTCCATTTGCTCGACAATGTAAGGTATTGACATATTTTGGGCTTGATTAGGTGGAGTGGCATTCTTCCCTTTCAGTGCATCCTTGAGTGAGATAGATCCATTAGGGTTTATATGATTTATATTAGTTTTCTCAAGGTTGTGGAACCCCCCTGCATCCTCAAATTTAAAATTATGGTAGAATCCTTTGCCACACCATACTCTTTCAACTCGAAAGAGTCTTGGAGCACTTTTCCTTCGTATATCAAAATTTGATGTGTTACTGGTAATCCACAATGATTTTGGATGCTTAGCTTTAGTTGTTCCACTAGATTTGTGCCCTGGATCCAACAGATTATGGCCTTCCCATTTAAATTCTTGACAAAGATCTAGTATTTTCCTCTTTATTTTTGGCTTTTGTCCAGATCTAAATGTAAACGTCAGAGAGGAGATCCATAGGCAAGATGATCTAGAGGTAAGATATCTTCACTCAAATCTAATTGGATTTGGGGTCTAAGGAATGAAAACCCCAGATCAAGCAAAACATCCTACACAAAGAACGTTGAAATGACCACCTTTCTTCCGATCATATCATATCTAGAAGGAAGAGTTAGTTCTTTATGCACAATTGAGACTTTCTTGATTGAAGTCCATGGCTCCTCCTCAATTCATGGTCTCATCTTATCAAACCTCTCATTCCTTTTTAGATCTATAACCAAAAAGTGTTTGGTTGATAGCCCTGTAATATAGCGCCACCACAACCACTCCCTGAAAGTAGATCCGTTGCCTTTGAAGCGGATTTGGATTTGTATAATGGGTTTTTGGGCCATCATCCCGATCTCAAAACGTTCCCAGTCACGTGGGTCTTCAGCCAAACAAAAACATTGTTGGTCCTCGAGGGCCAAAAAAACAAACACAAGAAAGAACAACTACTCATGACCTGCAAAGACACATATAGTCGACTCTTTCCACCATGGATAAAACCAATACCCCACTCCTAAACCCTGTGATGATGCTTACAACTTGCCAAAGTTCAACAACGACGACGGCATGTGAGGCTACACACATAGAAACCCTAGCTCTTCACAAGATCCCCATCATCACTATATGGAATAAGGAAAAAAAAACACTCATCGCTATTAATTTAATGATATTATACGATTATTATGATGGTTATTTCAAAATATTAAATGATTTGCTATTTGATATGTAGATGCATTAAAATCAATTAGATACTATTATTTTGTTCATTTTATATCACAATTCCTATGATACTTATATTTAGTATCTCCGTATGTTTTGGGTTAAATATTTTAAATACTTTTAATATTACAAAGTTTTGTTTTATAATAAACATCAAAACATGGGATCTCTTTGATTGGATCCACGAAAACTGGACCAGCAAATGCCAGGTCAATTGCTGCTCACGAGGATTCTTCATAATATTGTTCGATCACTCCAAGCATTATGAGCAGGCCTTACAGGAAGGTCCCTGGTTTTTTGGAAATGCTGGGCTCTTCTTAACCCCATGGTTCCCAGATTTCGACCCTGCTACAGCTACCATCACCAGAACTCCTGTCTGGATTAGGCTTCCCAACCTACCTCTCCATCTTTGGCATCTGGATGTGTTTAGGCGCATGGGCGATGCCTTGGGACGCTTTCTTACTGTAGATTTTGAAAGGGCACTTCAGAGCCTCTACACATATGCCAGAATATGCGTGGAGGTTGATATCAGCAAAGGCTTGCCGGATCAATTTATCATCAAGGCCGGCGACTTTGTTTGGACTCAGATCCTAGACTACGAGAACACTGCATTCCGCTGCCGTCACTGCCACCAAGCAGGGCATCTGCAGAACTCCTGCCCCACTCTTGCAGACAAGAAGACTAAAGGAAACCATGCAAAGTCCAATTCCAAAAAATGGACCCCCTGCTACCCGCCGCCTGCTGCAGATTCTTCATCCCCAAGCTCTGTTGATGATGGGAGTGACGCAGATTCAGATTTTGCTCCTCAGACTGAAAACTTGTCCACCGATGTTCTCGAGCATCCCCCTGATACCACCGTCACTCAGAAGCGAAGCCATGAGTCCGCCTCCTCAGATTCAGATAAGGAAGCCCCTCTTCTGGAGAACTCCAGTCTTCAAATCGTCCCAGCACATACTCAACAGGATGGTTGGGTTAAAGTCAACAAAAAGAAAGGGAAGAAATTTCGTGTGGAAAACTCTACCAATTCTAGGTAGGAGTCGATTCATTCCCGCTTTCTAGTTTCTTCTTGCTGCTCCTCGCTTGTCTTTTTTCTCTCTCCGGTGACCGATGTTGATTTCATATCATTTCCGGTAGGCCGTGTCTTTGTTCCTCTTGATTGTACTTTCTTATGTACCATATTTTGCTTAATAGAATTAGTCCAACTTCAGAAAAAAATAAAAAAAATAAACATCAAAACATGGAATTTTAATGAAAGGTTTTAAATAAAAACAAAACTTAATTTCAAACCTGAAATGTTTTTATAAGGCTTCTGATTTTGCCAAAAAAATCTGCATTGCACCCAGCTATGACATTTTAATGTAGAATTCCAAATAGACTTGAAAATTCCGTGTTCTTGGTAGGAACCTTGCTACTTCTCAGATATTGCATCTTCTGCTTAGAATTGCCTAACCCATGGTTATACCAAATGTGAAGTTGTGTATAAGCACTGCATGGTCTTGCCTTTACATTGTTCTCAGGCTTTAAGGAAGCATTCTAATGACCGATGGATTAGTTTGTTCATTCTATGACACCATTCCCATGGTGCCCAGATTTGGTCTCTGCACATGTTTTTGACAATGTGTTTTACATATTTTAACATGGCACAGTATTTTTCTACTAAGTAACTAACCAATGGATGTTTTGTTGCATGCTCTGAAACTTCTGAATGTCGATGGCAATAGTTGAAGTTGATGCCAAGTACACCTTCCTCTCTACTATAATGCAATACGGTTGGTTCGCCATTAGTTCACGATGGCAACCTATTATGATAAAATTCTGTCGTCTCTGGGACTCATCGGTAACGCAGTCCAAACCCACCTGCCGACACCCAAGTATCTATCCGAAGCTAAGAACTCCATCATCACACTGTGTCGAGAGGGTCGATCGAAGGAAGCAATGGATGCCTTTCACGATATTTATAAGCATGGTATTACAGTCGACTCGGATACATTTACCTATGTATTGCAAGCGTGTGCTTCATTGCAGGCTGCACGAGAAGGTAAGCAACTCCATTCTCATATGATTATAACGGGATCAGAACAGAATGATAGATTTAAAACAGAGCTTGTTAATATGTACGCCAAATGCAATATTGTGGTGGATGCACGGCAAGTGTTCGATAAAATCTCTCAACCAGATGTGTTTTGTTGGAATGCAATGATTAGGTGTTATTCTAAACATAGGTTTTTTGAGAAAGCACTTAATCTCCATCATGAAATGCAAAAGGCAACAATCCATATGGACAAGTTTACTTTTCCGTGTGTCCTCAAGGCGTGTGCAGGGCTATCTGCTCTGCAAGAGGGCAAGAAAATCCATGTGGTTATTATCAGAAGTGGGTTTGATTCGGATATTATTGTTTGTAATGCCCTTGTGGACATGTATGCAAAATGCGGTAGCATAGAGGATGCACGGCAAGTGTTTGAGGAAATGCGGGATAGGGATTTGGTGTCATGGAATGCGATGATTTCGGGTTATTCACAGAGTAGGCATTGCAGGGAGGCATTAGGACTCTTCCACCGCATGTTGTTGGAAGGCTTTGGACGGGACTCTGTCACCATTACTAGTATTCTGCCTGCATGTGCAAACCTGGCAGCATTGCGACAGGGCAAGGAAATCCATGGTTGGATAATAAGAAATGGTGTGGGTTTGGATAGTTTTCTGGAGAATGCCCTTGTAGACATGTATGCCAAATGTGGAAGAGTAGATGATGCATGCATGGTCTTTGATAAAATGGCTGTAAAAAATGTGGTCTCGTGGAATTCAATGATTGTGGCTTTTGCCCAAAATGACCTCTACAACGAGGCTTTGAGTCTTTTCCAACAGATGCAACTTGAAGGAGTGGAACCTAATCCAGTAACCATTCTTAGCATCCTCCCGTCATGTGGGAATTTAGCAGCTCTGCAAGCAGGTAGGGAAATTCATTGTTACAGTATGAGAAGCAGGTTTGATTCAGATGTTGCCGTGGGTAATGCCCTCATTGCTATGTATGCTCAATGTGAAAGTATAGAGGATGCAAGGCAAGTTTTTAAAGAGATGCCCCAAAGGGATGTTTGTTCTTGGACTGCCATGATAGCAGGTTATGCTCAGAACAATCGTCCTGATAATGCCATTGATATTTTTCATCGAATGCAGGAAGCAGATGTGAAAGCTAACTCAATTACCATTGCTAGTATTGTTACAGCATGTGCCGACTCAGCGTCCCTCCGAGAGGGAAAGGAAACCCATGATTATGTAATTAGACATGGACATGAGGTGGATGTTGTTGTCGGAAATGCCCTTATGGCCATGTATGCTAGATGTGGGAACATAGAGTATGCAAGACATGTATTTGATAGAGCATCTGAGAGAAGCATAATCTCATGGAATACCATGCTCGCAGCCTATGCCCAAAATGGTTATGGTGATCTTGCCTTGAAACTTTTTTGCCTAATGCCAGTGGCTGGCATAAAACCTAATTCAGTCGCCATTGCTAGTGTTCTTCCAGCATGTGCCTACATAGCAGGTCTGCAACAGGGCAAGGAGATCCATGGCTTCATACTCAGAAGTGGATTTGAGTCAGATGTCTTTGTTGGGAGTGCCGTTGTGGACATGTATGCAAAATGTGGGAGTATAAATGATGCTTTCCGAGTATTTAAGGATATGCATAAAAGGGATGTAGTTGCATGGACTGCAATGATTGTGGGGTATGCCATGCACGGGCATGCTGAGGCTGCACTCACACTCTTTTCCCAAATGCAGCTGGAAGGCCTGAAGCCAAACAAAATTACATTTACTGGTGTCCTGTGTGCATGCAGCCATGCAGGCCTAGTGGATGAGGGTCGGCAATACTTTGATCTTATGAGCAAAGATTTTGATGTTACACCTGAAATAGAACACTATGCATGTATGGTGGACCTTCTCGGCCGTGCTGGTCTTCTGGATGAGGCACATGACTTCATCAAAAGCATGCCATTCGAACCAACTGCTAGAGTGTGGGGGGCTTTGCTTGGTGCCTGTAAAATTCATTCCAATATAGACCTTGGAAAACATGTTGCAGAACAACTTTTTCAATTGGAACGAAAAGGTACTGGAAATTATGTATTGCTAGCAAACATGTATGCTGCTTCACGTAGATGGGATGATGTAGATTCGGTGAGAAATACAATGAAAGAGAAGGGATTGATAAAGAATCCAGGATGCAGTTGGATTGTGGTCAAGAACAGGGTGCACACGTTCCTTTCAGGTGACACATCACACCCAGAATTACAGGAAATCCATGCAATGTTGGAGAGCTTAGCTGGACAGATCAAAGAGGCAGGGTGTGCACTTGATCAAAACGATAAGATGCTCAATGTAGAGGAGGATGAGGAAGATAACATGCTGTACAGTATATATTGATAGTTAGAAACTTGCAATTGGTTCTGGGTTAATTTACATATGACCAGAGGTAACCATCCAGATCTGTAAGAAAAGATGCTTATTTCAATGCCATAATGCCATTAATTAGATATCTAGGAGTGTTGAATGGCAAACGTTTCAATCAATGTGCTCTTTGGTACTTCTGGTGATGGTAGTTGGAAATTGAAACGTGCAACAGCAAAAGTGTGGGAGTATGTTAGTACAATAGCAACAGTCATGTAACATTGGACATTTTGCTCATACGTGTATGTTCTTATCCCTTGCAGACTAGATTGATTCACGAATCAGATGTAGGAGTTTTATGCGTTGAGGTTGCCTCTAGGGATAATTTTTTGGCCATGGTATGTGCCATTCATACGGGTTACTCCTCCAGGATTGATGTGAGTGCTACATTGAAGAAATATAAATCATGAGAGAGGAACTAAATTCTTTATGAACTTTTGTGGCACTAAAGCCTTGGCACATCAGGTGAGAAAGGAAGGCTGGATGTATGGCCTCAGGAGATGAGGATACGCATATCAGGGTGGAATAAGGAAGATAACAAAAGAGAGGAACATCTCTCAAGCTCGTATGATAGCAGCTAGCACTTCGACGATGGCAGACACAAAAGGAATATTGAACACCCTAACTGGAAGGGAGAAAGTTGATACACAAAGCAGCGTTCTAGGATTATTGCATTTTACTGACAAATCGTTAGCAAAAGGGTTTTCAGAGACGAAACAAACATCATGCGAGATCAAGGTGACTCAAGAGCATGATGAACATTTGGGCCCCTTTCAAGCGAAAGGAATTAATGCCATTTGTAAGGGGCAATATTTGGAAGACATGAGAAAGCTCCCATGCAAGGCTTCCCAGAGTAAGCAGTAGTGTTGATAATGCTCTGCTCTTTTGCATCTGAGTGGGAGGTTTCTTAAACATGCTTTGTAGTGGTGCAGTCTCTTTCAAGTGGGCTCAGTTTTCCTATATCCTTGGTTTTTTTTTCCAAGGAAAAATTTGTAATTTTATTAGTTAAAACAAAATTCGGGTAGACCTTTGCTAAGGTCCACTTCCACACAGATTCGTGCGAAAGTGTAGATGCATTCCTCCAGTCTTTGAGTATCTGTTTTTATATATCTGCCAAGGATGTTTCCAATGCCTTCAAACACACATTCCTGCCAAAAATGAAGCAGTAAATTGTAGAGCCGGACCCAAACCGGCATTCTGGTAACTTCCATTGTGTTTGCATCAAATCGGGGAACCATGGGGTGATGAACAGGCCGGTAGAGCCCCAGAACCACAGCGCATCCCTCATAATGGCATCTCTCACTTCCGGTGCAGAGAACTTGACTATGAAGAAGCCTTTAGAACAGAGATGGATTTCACAATCCATGGTCCAATTGGTGAAGATCTAGTGAAAAAGCTCCATAGATTTAGGCCAGTAGCAGTTGAATCTGCATATTATAGCTTGGGATTCATATGTGGATCGGTGCTCTTCTATTTTAGGAGTTTCTATTTTTAATTCAGGCACACAGTTTTGTTGCTCCACGATGTATGGCTTGGAGCTACTCTCTACTGGTTCAGCTGTTGTTGTTGCTCTGTTTTTCCCTTGCAGAATGTTTTTATATGAAGTTCCTAATGGAGTTTTTGGTTTGGAAGTGCTTGCTCCTCTAGTGGTTCTGTTGTCGCACATAATGTCTAGGTACTGCGACAACGGCTCAGATCGGGGGCTGTCACCCTGATCCCCAAACTCTCTATTTAAGTTGTCTCCTTATAGCAGAGTAAGGGGGGTAAACCCTATGGAAATTGAATGAAGGAGAACCAGTTGGAAACCAACCAGTTTGGGAGACAGTTAAATGACCAAATACTTGTAAAAGATCTAGCAAGATTAAATGATTCGATTGAATTGGAAAGATTGATACCAGTGCCTTATGGAGTCAACTATTCTGCTAAGGAAATTACAACCAAGTACTTGATGAGAAACTGCTGCTATGCAATGTTAATTTAGAATTTAGAATGCAAGAAAAACGATTTGAAGAAGGAGCGAGATGAAGCAAGCTTCGAAGATGAGAGTTAATGTTAAAAAGCCAAAAACACTTGATTATAAATAATCTGATCTAACCACTAAGTACTTAAGCGAGAGTGTCAATTATGAAGATGCCCAAAAGATTACTCGATTAAAAGATATACAGATCCACAATAGAGCTCTCAAAATCAAATATCGATCACACTTACTTGAAAATATTTCTCAAACATTATAATTCAATAAACACCCAATATTCAAGTAAATGAAACAAGACTTAATTACACATTTTAATCGATAGATAGCGTTCCAAAAAACTCAGATGCCAATGATTATTAAACCCAACTAAAGCATATGAAATTTACTAGCTCTTAAATCTCAGTAAACACGTCATCAAGTAATTTATGGATTAAACGATATTCTTCAAATAATGCAAATCCAAAAAATTAAATTTTCTCCTATAGTCAAGCTTAGGATATATTCTTCAGCAAGATTTCAGATCTGAAATATAAATTGCAGCAGTAGTTTAAACCATAGATCAACAAACAAACGATACCGTCACCAATGCCCAAAATGACTAAAAATAGTAAAAATTGTTGAACTTGAAGAAAAATCAATTTTTAGGGCTTGATTTAGAGAAATTTCAAATCTGATATTTTTATTTTAGTAGTGAAACAATGACAGATCAACAAGATAAAACTGCCAAAATTAGCTGTCAAATATTTCCAGAAATAGCAAAAAACATATTAAAACCTGAAATTTTCAATTTTAAGACTTTAAGAGAGTTGGATTTAGTAATTTTCAGAACTAATAAGTTTGTAACAGCAGTAAATTGGTAACAGATCAGCAAACTGAAAAATGTTGTAAATGATCTCCACTATGTCTAAAAATAGTAAGTTTTGCCGAAAAACTAAAAATTCAGATTTTATGGACCTTATTAAGGATATGCATAAGAAATGTTCAGATCTGATTTTTTACAGTTATGCAGAATTTCCAGCAAGCTTCAAAATCAGATCTATGCAAAATTAAAAATGCCCAAATGGTCAAAAATTTTAAAAATGAAGATTTTGCAATTCTAAACAAATTTGACCATATAAAATGTGTTTTTAGGGCATAATTATTTGTGATTTGCTTGTTGTAATAAAATCTGCAGAAAACAAGGGTTTAGATATCAAACCCTTAGCCCAAGGCTATGAAAATCCCACCGTTGAGAATTCTTGAAATTTTAGGATAATGTCGCCGCTTGAAAATTAGAATTTTTTAGACCAAAATCATGTAAAAATAGCCTCAAAAGCCTATACGTCCTTAAGAGTCTAGATCCGGCTCAGATCTGAAGATTTCCTTGGTTGTTTTTTCAGATCTATTTCTGCAAATAAATATTGGGCTCAGATCTTGCCCTCCAAGGTCTAGATCTGGCTCAGATCTGAAGATTTCCTTGGCTAATTTTTCAGATCTGAAGATTTCCTTGGCTGATTTTTCAGATCAGAAAATTTTCTTAGCTGATTTTTCAGATTTAATCCTGCACAAGTGAAAAAAGAAACCCAATACCCAATATGTACAAAAATAGCAAAAATCCTAAAACCCAAATGTTAGAATTCAAAATTATGTTACAAAACTTTAGATCTACACATGTAAATTATAGATCTATACAATATATTTACAGATCTATCAGATCTGAGGAGTATAAGTCTAACTTCACTCCCAGATCTGAAGATCTAAGGCTCTTACTAGCCAGATCTAACTTTAAATTCAAAAAAATTAAGATAATTTTTTTAATTTAGGCACAAGCTCTAAAAAAACCTTGCTAAAAATATTCTGTAAGATAACTTTAGAAATTAGGAAACAATGGGTTTTTTCAGATTTTCTGAAATCTGAGAGTCGGCTGATCTAACTGAAGATTTCTCTAAATGCTCAAATCTTATATAATGATCTTTGCACACTTAGATCTGAATTTTAGATTGATAGGGATTTAAAAAAATAGCCATGAGACCTTTCAGAAATATAGATAACTAATATTTCTGTCAAATCAAAATACAATTTAAGAAAACCAGAAAACTGCACAAGATACCTGTATGCAGATCAACCCATAAAGACCATCAACCATCAAATGTCAATAAAAGCAACAGAATTTAGAGACAATATCACCACATAGATCTGGAAAAGGAACACCAAAGTTTGTAACCCCAAAGTCTTTATGCTTTATTGATAAAAAAATTACAAGAGCTTCTGAGAACAACTGCATGATCCAAAGATCAGATGCAAATGTCATACAAGGGTCTCTAATTTATAAGATAAAATCTCCAACGGCTAGCTCGGTTGATCCATATCAAAATAATCTCGATCGTCGAAAAAGATTTAATTATCTTTTAATCTGGATCGTCAAAATTATAATTTTGAGGAAATTCGAATTTATCATTTAATTCCATTTTAATTAACTCAAAAATAATATTTTTGAGTTAATTAACTCAAAATTTTGACTTTGACTTAACCACCAAGGCCCAAAGGTCCAAAATTTCTTGAAATTTTCAATGTTCCATTGGTCTGGGACCTTTAAAAATTTATTTTTTAAGGACCCACGAATTTTGCCTATGAACAATTTTAACTGATCTATGACTTAAAATTAATTAAATTTCTGGTTTAGGATTTTTAATTTAATTTGGCTAGAAAATTTAATTAATTGACTGAGAGGGGATTTAATTATTTTTCCAACCCTCTTTACATAAAATAAATATATTTTGACACATGAAGGGGGAAAATCCATTCGTATAGACCCTCAAATAACTACCCAATTCTGCGACTCAAAACATGATCTAGTAGACCAAGTAGCTTGTAATAAAATAATCTAACCAATTAGCTAGGATTATTCCCAAACTACTTTTACAAAGACTCGATAGAAAACACTGAGACTCACTTAGCATTTTGATGACAAAATCCACCCTAGCTTTGGGGTGAAGCTGGAAGGGAAAACTCTACCGATCACTTGTGTCAAGAAACACAAATGAATCAGTGAGACAAAAAACCTCATAGGATAGAAATCATCACCAAAATACTAGGCTTACCTAAGTTGTTACATACATAGTGGTCTTACTTAGATCATTTACATCATAAACATGCAGAATGGATTTACATCATTTATAAAATTGTCGACTGATGATGAAATCTGAATGGAGTGAACACGTCGAATATGATGAATCCCATTTGAAAAAATAGGGGTGTACTGCTATGGAGTCGTTGACAAAGTGTGGTCAACATGGTCCATGGGTGGTGCCTCCTCTCAATCTCAGGTTGAGAGTAATGGTGGAGCCAGGACTGATGGAGTATTCTGATAATGAGTCAGAGTCTTGGAGTGATCTCCCACCATATATTAGAGATTGCAGATGGCAAGGGTAACCCACTACAAGAATAATAATATGTTTCAGGTCTATCACTCCATCACTATCCTATACCCAAATAATTCCACTGTTGCCCACAGGTGGCTTAATGAATATCTGAAATCGAACAGGGCATACCTTATTGCCAACGATAACAGTGTGGTCATCCATTGGGAGCTGCATAGGTTGCAAAAACCCAGTCCTTTGAGACTTTGGTGTCATGGCGGCATAATATGAATCGGTGAAATATCAGAATATGCCAGCAAGCGGTAAGCACAGATTGTTGTGTGCCCTGTCTAGCTAAGAGTCCACCGATTCCAATATTGGACTGTTCTACCAGTATTCGTGGCTGTGCACCTTCTGCAAATCCCTGCACGCAGCAGTGTAAGCACCCTTGTGGGGCCGTATCTCGAAGCAAGGAGTGTGTATAGAGCGATCTACCAAATCCTGCCAAGGAGTGAGGCCGATGTTGAAAATGCAACAAGATGATGGAGCTTAGTGAAATGAAGTCGCCTTCACTAAGTGGGCCCGCAGGCTATTTTTGGCGCAAAGTCTATTTTTAGACTATGTCTATTTTTAGACATATGGAGCATGGTCTAGGAGTTGCAGTATGCTATTCTTGGATGATTGGTCGATTCGGTAAAAATAGATGGACTTCTATTTTTAGACATACAGGTCGAAGTCTATTTTTAGATTGCCTGTCTAAAAATAGGTCAGTCAAATATTATTAGCCCTTAATAATATTTGGACTCTAAACTTCAGTTTATTCTCTTACAGCACTTCAGTTGGAGCTACGGATGTGGCCCATGCACCTGACAGAAGGAATTACGCTATTCCTAGGGTTTTGGTGAGCTCATGCATGGTTGACTTCAGTTAGGACTTCAGTGGCAGAGTTTGGTGGAGTTGATGAGACAGTTGGTGGAGTTGTGTTCGGTTTAACTTAGTTGAACTAGTTGTGATTAGTTTAACTAGCTAATCAACTAGTAATGAGTGAAGTGAATTAAATATTATTTAATTCACTAATTATTAACTCATTATTCAACTCAAGAACACATCAGTTCACTACAGTGCATGGACAGTTCAGTGGAGACCGGTGGAAGAGGTAGATGAAAGGGTGAGTTTGCTATTAGTTGCGACAGCAGTTGTGCATGAGATTTGCACAAGCATTGGAGGAGATTGCCAATGATGATTGTGCAGTTGAATCCAAGGAGATTCGAACTTGGATCTCTCATTCAACCAACTTGGATTGCGCAATAGAGGCAGGCAATTAGTGGATGAGTTTTGAACCTGTGACTTGTTCAAAACTGAGCTAGTTTGTGTGTAACTTTTGGAGACAGTACTGAGTACTTGTGAGGAGTATTGTACTGAGATTGTTACATGTTATCTTCTATTATAATATACAAAATAGCTGGGGGTTTTCAGCTATAAGCTTTTCCCATTACATATTGTGTTTATGTGCGCATGCGACTGTTTCTATTTTCGCATATTGATGATCGATTGTAGAAGAGGTTATGTGTTATACATGAATTCGAATTAGTGTATGATCAGGATAATCTCAGTGGATAAATCTTCATTATTCAGCAAATTTCTACATGGTATCGGAGCAAATTGATCATCGGGATCTATTACAGTGATTACAATTTTATTTCGGTAGACAGAGTCTGTAATGGGCCAAGTAGCCTCTGGATCCATCCTTTCTTTGAAAGGTGATATATCCAGTAAATGCCCTTACATTCGATCTCTGTGCTAGAAATAATTTGTTCTCACAGATCCAGAAGCAGATGAGTTTTGAGCTTGGAATTCGAATTTTGCAGCAGATTGTTTTCTTGGTGCCGGGGTTGAAATGTCTTTCAACGGTTTGTGACTCGAATATGCCCTTGAAGGCAATTCGAATTATGTTGCATGGAAATATCGGATGGAGGCGGTATTAGAAGATAATGGGCTGAAGGAGTTCGTAGATATGGATGTCCAAAAGCCTACTGATCCTGCTGAAGTTGAGGCTTGGCAAAAGAAGATGGCGAAATGTCGAAGGATTCTGTTGGAGGGCGTGAAGGATCACATTGTATCCAGCCTGCATGGAAAAGCTTCTCCATATTTGATGTGGAAAGCGTTGACGGATCTATTCCAGAGCAAGAGCGACCAAAGGAAGCTGGCGCTCAAGGATAAACTCAGAAACATTAAGATGGAGAAAGGCGACAGTATCGCCAAGTACCTCACGAAGTTCACTCAATGCAGAGATGAGCTGGGAAGTGTGGGGGTGACTGTCGATGAAGAGGACTTGGTGGACCTGGCTCTCCTTGGTCTTCCGAAGAGTTGGCATTCCTATCAGGACTCTATCAATGGTCGGGAGAAGTTGTCGGGATGGGAGAGACTTTGGGCGGATCTCATGCAAGAGGAGATAAGGCGGACTACCAGGGACGGATCTTCATCAAAGGTATCTGATGAAGAAAATTGCGCTTTGGCTGCCAAAGAAAAGAAGGGGAAGAGAAAGAAAGCTTCTCAGTCTAGTGCGAAAGGCAAGAAGCAAGACATGTCCAAGGTGAAGTGTTTTCACTGTCACCAGCACGGACACTATGCCACAAATTGTCCGCAGAAGAAGAAAAATAAGAAGGTTGTTGGATCTGCAGCGGGAGAGGCATTGGCTTCTCAATTTGAACTGGATTTTTCACTGATCGCATGCTTGGTTTCAAGTGTGGCGGGATCAGTTTGGTTCTTGGACAGTGGTGCGTCATTTCACATGACCGGAGATCGAGATCTGTTTTCAGATCTGGAAGAAAAAGATCTTGGAGTGCACATCGAGATGGGCGATGATGGTAGATACAGTGCGACTGGTATCGGTACCATTTCCTTTGAGAGGGAGTCTGGTAAACCCTTCGTATTGAAGGAAGTATTGCATGTTCTAGGATTGATGAAGAATCTGATCTCTGTGGCGATGTTGGAAGACAAGGGGTATGATGTGGTCTTCAGTGAAGGAAAGGCTTTCCTGCGCAATAAGACAACTGGAGAGACCCGGAAGATAGGGGTTTGAGTCAAGAACCTTTATCAGTTGCAAGTGGATGGCTGCGCAGCAATGGCATGCAAGGCAGGAGAAGTGGTGAGCCGGGATGATGAGGGCGAGCTATGGCACAGGAGATTGGGCCACCTTCACCATGGCGCTTTGAAGATACTGCAGCAGATTTCTACTGGGCTTCCTAAGGGCACTCTTGCGCAGTCAGATCAGTGCAAGGGGTGTACCTTGGGAAAATATGTGAAAGCCACCTTTCACGAGAAGGATAGTCGCGCCACGACGATCCTTGAGAGAGTTCACACAGACATGTGTGGTCCTTTCTCAGTAGCTTCGATAGCAAAGCATAAGTACTATGTGATCTTTGTTGATGATTTCTCTCGGAAGTGCTGGATCTTCTTCATGCAGAAGAAGAGCGAGACATATTCAAAGTTCTGTGAATTCAAGGCGCTGGTTGAGAAGGAATCGGGAAAGCATGTGAAGGCTCTTAGGAGCGACAATGGTGGTGAATTCATCTCTGCTGAATTCAAGGACTTTTGCAGCGCAGAAGGGATTCAGAGAGAGCTCATCGCACCCCATAACCCACAGCAGAACGGGGTTGCTGAGCGGAAGAACAGAACGATCGTGGGTGCTGCACGGGCGATGTTGCATGATCAAGGCCTACCCCTTCACTTGTGGGCTGAGGCATGCAATACAGCAGTGTATGTGCAGAACCGTTGTCCTCACAAGGTTCTTGGCATGAGTACACCAGAGGAGGCTTATTCTGGCAAGAGGCCTGATATTTCCCATTTGCGGATTTTCGGATCTCCTGTCTACATGCATGGGACGAAGGATGCAAGAAGGAAGCTGGATCCAACTGCTGAAGTTGGAATATTTGTGGGGTACACTGATACACCTCACAACTATCGGGTGTATGTGCCAGACAGTCGCAAGACTGTTGTGCGACGGGATATAAAATTTCAGGAGGAGAAAGCCATGCAGTGCTCGCTTGAGAGGGAGCTACACTTGCATGCAGATGAGGAGCTGTTAGTTCCTAAGGAGGAGCTTCCGGATGTGGATCAGCCACAAGAGGAAGTTCATGAGGTGGAAGAGACCACTCATGCAGCGCCAACCATCAGAGGGCGCAAGCGCACTACAGAAGCTGAGCGACTGGCTCGAGATGCAGAGAAGGTTGTAGGACCACCTACAGCACAGCGCAGACAGAGACAGTCACCGGATCGGTACATTGGATACATGGCTCTTGTGAGTCAATGTGTTGTGACGGAGCCATCCTCTTTTGAGGAAGCTGTGGAGGAACCCGCATGGGTAGATGCCATGATCGAAGAATATGATTCGATCGTCAGAAACAGTGCATGGGAGATTGTCCCAAGACCGGAGGGGAAATCGGTGGTGGGTTCGCGATGGATCTACAAAGTGAAGCAGGCGGCTGACGGGAGTGTGGAGAAGTACAAGGCGAGATTTGTCGCCCGTGGCTTCTCACAGATCGAGGGGATCGATTATGAGGAGACCTTTGCACCTGTCGCAAGGTACTCTTCCATACGAACGATCCTAGCTCTCTCAGCGCAGATGGGATGGCACATCCATCAGATGGATGTGAAGACTGCGTTCCTCAATGGAGTCATTGAGGAGGAGGTGTACATAGAGCAGCCTGAAGGTTTCGAGATCTTCAGCAGTGAGTCGCATGTGTGCCGACTCAAGAGAGCACTATACGGGTTGAAGCAAGCACCTCGTGCTTGGTACACTCGGATAGACAGCTACTTCACCGGGCTTGGATTCTCCAAGAGTGAGGCGGATCCTAACCTGTACCAGATTGTGGTGGAGGGGAAGCTGTTGATCATCGTACTGTATGTAGATGATCTGATTTTGACGGGAGATGAGCCATTGATACTTTCATGCAAGGAGGATCTTGCACGAGAGTTTGAGATGAAGGACTTGGGCATCCTTCATTATTTCCTGGGATTGGAGATTTGGCAGCGCAGTGGAGGACTGTTTGCTTCTCAGGGCAAGTATGCCCGGGAGATTCTGGATAGGTTCAACATGCATGGCTGCAAGCCTGTTGACACTCCTCTTCCTGGTGGTTGGAGGAAGGAGGATACTACTTCAGCGGAGGTAGTGGATGCCACTGTCTATCGACAGTTGGTGGGGTCGCTTATGTATCTGGTCAATACACGACCCGATATATGCTATGCTGTTAACCAGCTTTCGCAAGCTATGGTTAAGCTTACCAAGCTCTTCTGGAAGTTAGGCAAGCATGTATTGCGTTATCTTAGTGGCACATCGAGATATGGTCTATGGTACAGACAGGAGGATGGAGCGAAGCTTAGCGGCTTCACTGATGCAGATTGGGCAGGGAGCCCAATGGACCGAAAGAGCACATCTGGAGGAGTTTTCAGTATCGGCTCGACAGCAGTTTCCTGGTACAGCAGAAAGCAGAGATCCGTGGCACTCAGTTCAGCAGAGGCCGAGTACATGGCAGCAAGCTTGGCTGCATGCGAGGCTATTTGGATGAGGAAGATCCTCGTCGGATTGTTCGGGTCACACTTGGAGCCTACTGTGATTTATTGTGATAACCAGAGTTGCATTAAACTCTCGGCTAATCCAGTTTTTCATGATAGATCCAAACACATCGACATCAGGTACCATCATATCAGAGATTGTGTGTAGCGGAGAATCATGTTACTTTCATATGTTCCCACGGAGGATCAGGATGCTGACATCTTAACGAAGGCGCTCACCAGGAGCAAATTCGAATTCCACAGAGGCAGGATAGGGGTTGCAGATAATCCATATCTTGTTGAGAGGGAGTGTTGAAAATGCAACAAGATGATGGAGCTTAGTGAAATGAAGTCGCCTTCACTAAGTGGGCCCGCAGGCTATTTTTGGCGCAAAGTCTATTTTTAGACTATGTCTATTTTTATACATATGGAGCATAGTCTAGGAGTTGTAGTATGCTATCCTTGAATGATTGGTCGAGTCGGTAAAAATAGATGGACCTCTATTTTTAGACATACAGGTCGAAGTCTATTTTTAGAATGCCTGTCTAAAAATAGGCCAGTCAAATATTATTAGCCCTTAATAATATTTGGACTCTAAACTTCAGTTTATTCTCTTACAACACTTCAGTTGGAGCTACGGATGTGGCCCATGCACCTGACAGAAGGAATTACGTTATTCCTAGGGGTTTGGTGAGCTCATGCATGGTTGAATTCAGTTAGAACTCAAGTGGCGGAGTTTGGTGGAGTTGATGAGACAGTTGGTGGAGTTGTGTTCGGTTTAACTTAATTGAACTAGTTGTGTTTAGTTTAACTAGCTAATACACTAGTGATGAGTGGAGTGAATTAAATATTATTTAATTCACTAATTATTAACTCATTATTCAACTCAAGAACACATCAGTTTACTACAGTGCATGGACAGTTCAGTGAAGACCAGTGGAAGAGGTAGATGAAAGAGTGAGTTTGCTATTAGTTGCGACATCAGTTGTGCATGATACTTGCACAAGCATTGGAGGAGATTGCCAATGAGGATTGCGCAGTTGAAGCCAAGGAGATTCGAACTTGGATCTCTCATTCAACCAACTTGGATTGCGCAATAGAGGCAGACAATTAGTGGATGAGTTTTGAACCTGTGACTTGTTCAACACTGAGCTAGTTTGTGTGTAACCTTTGGAGATAGTACTGAGTACTTGTGAGGAGTATTGTACTGAGATTTTTACATGTTCTCTTCTATTATAATATACAAAATCGCTGGGGGTTTTCAGCTATAAGCTTTCCCCATTACATATTGTGTTTATGTGCGCATGAGACTGTTTCTATTTCCGCAAATTGATGATTAATTGTAGAAGAGGTTATGTGTTATACATGAATTCGAATTAGTGTATGATCAGGATAATCTCAGTGGATAAATCTTCATTATTCAACAAATATCTACAGCCGAGAGGGGAGCAGGGGAGACGAAGAGAGGCCATGGGAAGAGCCATGGGCCTGCAAATCCATTCCAGGAGCAAAGTGTAGACAGGGGGTTTTCCCCCGATTCGCATGCCATCAGAGGCGCAGTCCCAAGTGACCGCCGACCAACACTTCTGGTGTCGAATGCAGGAAACCTTAGCTGCCATGGAAGTCGCCTATCTTCCGAAAAAAGCTCAATGGCCTTCCAAGGATATCCCTAATTGACACAATATGAGAGCAACTCTCTCTTGAATGAATGTTACTCTTCCTAGGTTTTTTTCTTATAT
The DNA here is from genome assembly GCA_034641835.2 of Pinus albicaulis. Taxonomy (NCBI): domain Eukaryota; kingdom Viridiplantae; phylum Streptophyta; class Pinopsida; order Pinales; family Pinaceae; genus Pinus; species Pinus albicaulis. The sequence goes on from CM076582.1 coordinate 78,513,221, forward strand.
CCTTGGTAATTGCAGCTATCTTGGAGTTCCAGAGCTTCTTGCTGTTGAGAAATCAATGTTAGTAGAATTAGGGATTGATTCCTCTTTCTTGACAATTACTTGTGAATTATGTTGGCTTCTTTTACGTCTTTATTAGATTATCTTTCATCAAGCAATTACCAAATTATGTGCGTATGAAGATCACAAAAACAAGAAACACAAGATGTAGGCACTTAGCTAGGGAAAAACCCCTATCTAGGGGAAAACCTAGTCAAATCTCTTCATTTAGTAGTTTTCACAAGACAAGACGAGATAATCCAAGACTCTTTGACCTAGACACGAACTTCCTCTAATCACCAAGTTAGCCCTTCTTTCCTCTTCAGATGATAACCTTCCTGCAACAACTTCAACCTAGATCTTCGACCCTACAGCAGTAGAATTTCGACCTCCCCATCAGCAGGACTTCAACTTGTAGTACAATCCAAATCTTCGACCCCAGCATTAGCCCAATAACTTCGCACACGTGAGAGAGAGATAGCCCAAAACTTCGATCTTGTCCTTTTCCTGCAATCCTTCTCTTTATTTTGCAACTTCGCACTTTTCAGCGTCTTCTTTTTGTGTATCGAACTTGTGTGAGTGATGCTCCAAATGATTCGAACTGCACTTCTATATATAGTCTCTTCTGTGGGTCAAATTGCCCTAATGTAGGTCGACTTCATCAGGCAAGGACTGACTTGGTGTAGAGTTGACAAATGAATTATTTTACTCAATAATAATTCTTTTTACATGATTCAAAAGCCCAAGAAGGGTCTCATAAAATGGACAATGGCTCTAATGACTCAAAATAAAACCTGTAAGTCCTCAATGGGGACTTTGACCTAGAAAATGATGACCCACACATGAAACCCATAATTTAATAAGTCATTTTAATAATAATAAAAAATTATTTTTCTTTCTTTTGATAAATACATTTCATTATGACTCAAATACAATTATGAAGACCAAACCTAGTTACATTCTTCAACACTCCCTCTTAACTAGGGAGGTATTCATAATTACACATATATATACAAGTACATGGAAGATCTCTAAACACATGAACTACGAAGAGTTTAGGCACACGGTGCCATGGACTAGATCCCTGACCAAGGCAATCTATCCGAGTGGGAATAAGATGGACTAAAGCTTTCAACCTCTATAGGTACCATCAGACTTGCTTACTAACCATCAGCTCAGAGAACTAGGTGTGTAATGCAAGGTTAGAGCTCTATGACCAACACCACTCTCCCTACTTCGGGAACTAGACATCAACACACAGGTCTGTCAGATGTCCTCCTAGGCATTTTGTATTACACATGATGCCTCATCAAATCTTTTCCAAGCATCAGACACATGTAGATGCTTCAACACTTACCATCAACAAAATCAGTAATATCCATCAAACCAAGCATGCTTCTAAGATATTCAAACTTCTTATTCAGAAGAGACTTTGTTAACACATTAGCTACCTGTTCGTCGGTCGAGACATACTGTAGCTTCACGATCACATCTTATACCAAGCTTCTAATGTAGTGGTACTTGTTCTTATGCTTCGTTCTTGCATGGAACACATGATCTTCAAACATCTTGATGCTGCTTTGATTATCGCAATTTATCACAGTTTGACTTAAAGGCTTCCCAAATAAATCTGACAGAAGTTTTCTGAACCATACAACTTCCTTTCCTACTTCACATGCGACAACATATTCTGCTTCAACACTAGTTAAAGCAACATGATTTTGCTTTCTACTCATCTGTGAAATAATATCAGATCCCAAACTAAAACATGCACCTGTAGTGCTTCTTCCATCAGTCTCACTGCCACCCTAATCAAAATTTGTAAAACCTATTAATTTGACTTCCTTGCTATCGTACTTTTGGCAGTGATGTATAGTGCCACGTAGATATCTTAATATATGCTTGCTTGGAGCTATGAAATGATCATGACGAGGCTCCAACTAAAATTGACTGAGAATGTTTATATGAAAACATATATCCGGTCTAGTATTTACCAGAAACATCAGAGAACCCACTAACTTACGATAAAAAGTAGGATCAACAAGACTAGAGTCAGAGCTTAACTTCTTGAGATTGTTGATCATAGGAATAGTCATGGGCTTAGAATCCATCATACTGAATTTCTACAATAATTTGATTATGTATTTTTCTTGCACCAGAGATATCTCCCCAGGTTTCTGCCATACTTCCAAAACCTAAGTAATAATGTGTAAGTCCTAGACCTTCATCTCAAACTTGGCTGCGAGCATCTTCTTTCATTATTTTATCATTCGTTCCACACCTCTAATAAATAGATCATCCACTTATAGTAGAATAATGATTGACTCATTATCCACAACTTTGCTGTAGAGGTTTGGATCAACAGTACTTTTGACAAACCCAATCCTTAGAAGATATGCATCCATTCATGCATACCATGCCCTAGGAGCTTGCTTCAAGCCATATAGGGTATTCTTGAGTCTGTAAACATGAGTGCCCCTGCTATTTATTTCAAAGCCTTAAGGTTGTTCAATGTATACTACTTCATCGATGGTTCCATTCAGAAATGTTGCTTTTACGCCCATTTGATGGATATTCCATCCCATTGTTGCAGCCAACGAAACCAGGATCTTATAGTAGTATATCTTGCAGTAGGTGCAAAGGTTTCTTTATAGTCTATGCCTTCCTTTTGAGAGAAGCCCCTTGCAACGAATCTAGATTTGTACTTGTCTATGCTTCCATCAACAACGTGTTTGATTTTGTAGATCCATTTTGAAGTGACAACCGATTTGTCACTTGTTCTAGGAACGATTTCCCAAACCCATTCTTCATGATGGATTGATATTCTTCTTGCATTGCCTTCTTCCATTCTTCTTGATGAGCAACTTCTTCAAATGTAGTTGTTTCAACTTCTATTAGTTTTTTCATGTATGCAGCATATCCTGAATATCTTTTTGGTCTTTTGCTTTCTCTAAAAGTTCCTTTCGCAGCTCCACGTCCTTCGACATCTTTAAGAGTAGCTTTTAACCAATTTGGCCTCTTCCTTGTGTCGGGTATGATCACATATTGAATAGGCTCACTTGGTCCTTCTTCTTCTTCTTCTTGGATTGTAGTAGGTTTGTCATGGTGCTTTTCTTCTTTAAATTGTGTTATGTCTTTGTCATCGGAACCAATAGGAATACCCTTGGATCTTTTGTAGGCATGATTTTAATCAAATATAACGCCCCTGCTTACTTCAATTTGTCTTCCTTCTTTGATGTATATTCTATATGATTTTGAAGAAAGGTTGTAGCCAATGAATATCCCTTTGATGCTTGTAGAGTCTAACTTCTTTCATTTGTCCTTTGGAACGTGGATATATGCGAGACACCTAAAGATTCAGAGATGGTCCACACATGGTTTCTTTCCTGTGAATGCTTCTTCAGGTGTCATATTTTCAAGAATTCTACAAGGATTTCTATTTTGTATATATACTGTTGTCATTGCTGCGTCTCCCCATCTATATTTTGGTAAGTCTTAATAAAAAATCATTGTTTGTATACATTTTTCAATTGTCCTATTTTTCCTTTCTGCAACTCTATTCTGTTCGAGATAATAGGGAACAACGAGCTCCCTTTTAATTTCTGTTTCTTTGCAATATGCAATCATTTCTTTGGAAGTGTATTCTCCACCATTGTCAGATCTCAAAGTATTGATTCTTCTTTCGGTTAGGGTTTCCACTCCAGATCTAAATTCCTTGAATTTTTCAAATACTTCGTCCTTTTTCTTGAGAAGGTAGAGCCATGTCTTTCTAGAGTGATCATCAATAAAGGTCACATAATAAAGATGACCTCCATGTGATTTTTTAGACACAGGCCCACACACATCTGAATGAATGAGGTCCAAAATATCTTTAGACCTTATTTTACTGTTTGTAAAGGGTTTCCTTGTATTCTTTCCCAAAGCACATCCCTTGCATATTCCTTTACGATCTTATTTGATATTGGGGATGCCATTTACCATTTGGTTGAGAGAGGGAATGATTTTATAATGTAAATGTCCATATCTTCTATGCCATAGCTCAATGGGATTGATTTCCATTTGAACTGGGGCTTGAGGAGATGGTGTTATGACTCTATATAGACTTCGTTCATGTACTCCAATAACCCTAGCTTTATCGATGCTTGAATATTTTCCCCAAACCAAAACTTTTCCATCTACAAAAACAATTCTATCTCCTTTATCTTCTAAACAAGAAATTGAAAGTATTTTTTTTTCAAACCTGGAACATAGAGTATATTGTTGATATGCAACTTTGCTCCATTTTCCAGCTTCAATGAAGTTGATCCCAGGCCCTTAACTGCATAATTATTGTTGTCTCCCAACTCCACTACATGAGAAGATGATTATTTTGATAGAGTGTGAAGTTGTTGACTTCCCCCTATCATGTGCCTTGATGATCCACTATCAATAATCCATGCTTTGTCATCATTGAGTGAACCTGTGAGTGCAACCAAGAACCCTTTTCTTTTGACCTTATTGAATAAGTTGTAGATGATTCATTTGATCCAACTTCTTGCAATATTGAATCCCATTTTCAAGTATCTTATCATAGAGGGAGTAATATTTCCTTTCAAGCCAACAGAGTGATCTCCAATTTTCCTTGACCTTAACTCTGATACCATGTTGAGAAATCAATGCTAGTGGAATTAGGGGTTGATTCCTCTTTCTTGATAATTACTTGTGAATTACGTTGGCTTCTTTTACTTCTTTATTAAATTATCTTTATATTTCATCAAGCAATTACCAAATTTTGTGTGTATGAATATCACAAGAACAAGAGACGCGAGATGTAGGCACTCAGCTGTTAATTTTTTATATTGTTCTATGCTATATAAATTACTTTAGCCCAAATTACTTTTTCATTAACAATGCATCCAAATATTAGCAGTGTAAATAACCATAAACTGTAACTGAAGATAGAACAATGCATGCAGTGACAAAGAAGACAATAGCACAACCATAAGAGACAACAGATTGGTCCAAGACCAGGGAAAAACCCCACTGTGGGGGAAACCCTTTCAAATCTTCTTCTTCAATAGATCTTCATAAAAAGTTTTCAGCAGAGAGTACAATGAGCCCAATACATATATATGCAATAAAAACAAATAGATCAGAACTTCAAATATGTATATCTACAACATCAAGAGTACGGATCTAATGAATCACCAAGTGATCTCAACTACCAAGTCCTAGATCTGAATCCAAGATGCTGACAAAGACTGATGTGAAGTGACTGTGACTAAGCGACGGATGGATGAAGGCACTATGCAATCAACTGAATGTGATCCAATCCATATCTGCCCATAAAATCTCTTAGTCGTGGCCTTAACACTCTCAGCCCACGATTGAAGCTCCCTTAGTCGCGAATTGGATGCTCTGTGCCTGTGGCTGAGGTCCTGATCAGCCCAGAAGCCTAGCCGCGCCTTGAACATGGTTTGCCCACGGCTATACTAGCTCAACTGTGAACTTAACATGGCTTGCCTGCGGTTATGGCCCGAGAACTGCAGTATTGTGCCCACGGCTTAGGCTCAGAAGACCCAGATCTATGCGAGCCTCTCGTCCGTAATCCCGAACCCTTGCACGAACTTCTCCTGACGAACCTATGCGAGCAAAGACAGAAAATACTAATCAATACCAAGAGAGAAGGAAGAAAATCTCATGAGTGAATGTGTGAGAATGAGCTTGGGGTTGCTTTTATTTATAACTTTGTGAGGGACCGCTTGGGGCTTTGATCGAATCCACATGTGTTGAGGCCGACCCATAAAAATAATACAATAATTCATAACTTAACTTCTGCTTAACCGATTGGGGCGATCTATAGGTCAATTTTGGTCCTCTCTAAAAGAGAAATCTAATGAAATTATAATCTTAGCCATCTGAGCTGTCCAAAGTGGAATTTTACTCTAGTTTCAAAAATTAACATCAGTCAGGGAAAAACCCCTATCTAAGGGTAAACCTAGTCAAAACTCTTCCTTCAATAGTTTTCACAAGACAAGACGAGATACTCCAAGACTCTTTGACCTAGACACACACTTCTTTGAATCACCAAGTCAACCCTTCCTTTCTCTTCAGATGATAACCTTCCAACAACAACTTCAACCTAGATCATCGACCCTGAAGTAGCATAATTTCGACCTCCCCAGAAGCAGAAGTTCGACCCAGTAGCAGAACTTCAACTTGCAGTAGAATCCAGAACCTCGACCCCAGCAGTAGCCTAGTAACTTTGCACGAGTGAGAGGGAGATAGCCCAAAACTTCGATCTTGTCCATTTCCCGCAATCCATCTCTTTCTTCTGCAACTTTGCATTTCTGCCTCTTCTTCTTGTGTATCGAAATTGTGTGAATGATGCTCCAAATGATTTGAACTACACTTCTATATATAATCTCTTCTGTGGGTCGAATTGCCCTAATGTAGGCCGACTTCATCAGGTAAGGGCCAACTTGGTGTGGAGGTGATAAATGACTTATTTTACTAAATAATAATTCTTTTTACATGATTCAAAAGCCCAAGAAGGGTCTCATAAAATAGACAATGACTCTAATGACTTGAGATAAAACCTAGAAGTCCTCAATGGGGAATTTGACCTAGAAAATGATGACCCAAACATGAAACCCATGCTTTAATAAGGAATTTTAATAATAATAAAAAATTATTTTTCTTTCTTTCGATAAATACGTTTCATTATGACTCAAATACAATTATGAAGACCAAACCTAGTTAAATTCTTCAACACCTACCTCATGGTTGGTTCCCTTGTGCTTCCTCTCTTTTATTGTTGGTTTCAGGGTCTAGTTCTAAGGGTGATTCTGTTTTTGTACTCCGTTTCCGTTTTACTTGTCGTAGAGGACCTCTGGTTTTTGTTAAATCTTTAATTTTCTTCTTGGCCCTAAGTTTTCTGCTACATTATGGAAAACAATTGTCTGATCTTGGGACCCTCCCATCATGATAAGGTTAAAAGTTCAGTTTTTTTGGATGAAGGGCTTAGTTAGAAAGGTCAAAGAAGCAGTTTGCTAATAATTCATATGCTAAGAAACCATATGCGTTGGTCTAGTCCCTTGCGTGCCAAATCCATCGAATCAGACACAATTCGGTCAGACTCGTGTCCTTCCGATCCTGTCTGATCGTGTCCTAATTCGCCGGACACGAACCTTGAGAAAATGACCTCTATGGGTTTTAAAATCCGATTTGGCTCATTTCTTTTTTCACTTTTGTTGGAAAGTGTAACTAGGTTCGGTCTTCATAATGACTATGTAATTATGAATTTATGTAATGAAGAAGACAAAGATAATAAAATGTATTTTTGTAAGCTTGCTTCATGGGTTTCATGAGCAAGGATTTTGCATTAAAGGTCAAAGACTTCTTCTTGATGTATTTTAGGGATTTGTCATACTGTCATAAATGTATAATTTAGAGTCATGTATATGAAATGTTGTTACACTTGTAAAGTCAATTTATTGATGTAAGTAGTATGCCTCAAGACCTTGTCAAATATCTTGTTATAAATGGTTCAAGCATGATGGAAATGCCCCTAATCAAATAATTATAATAATGCTAGAGATACTCCTCTCAAGTCGACTCTCAATCAAATGTAAAAGTCAGCTTATAAAACAGTCACAACTATTCATGGACAAGTCGGCTAATTAACTGTGCCCAACCACTATATATACCTAGGTAGACTGCACAGAATAGAAAACATAATAGTTCAGATCAGTTTGAGTTTGTCGGATATGTCTGAGGCTATATTGCAGTGACATGGTCTACGGTTTGGTGCAGAATAGACAACAAAGGAAAGGAGTTACAGTTGGAGTATAAACATCGAAGAGAAGGGGAAGTATTATGTTATTGTCTTGGGTCTAAACAACTTCGGATATCTCTGCCATAAGAAGGGACACATCACAATTCGCATTAGGGGAATTTTGAGGTCTAAAATTGGCCTCTTAAGGAAATTATAAAATAATAGTTGAAATAATAAAATAAGATTAGATTACATCATCAAATTTTAGAAGGAAAAAATAAAAAACTATTTTTTCAACTTATATCCCTATGGGTTTACTCAAATTTCAAGTGGAAACACTCATTGGATGGGGGATTTGATTCCTCATCCAAGGAGTACTCATGTTGCATACTTTCGATGGACCCTGCTACACGAAAAATGAGAAGTACATGAAAAATGTGATTTCAATCACGTTTTTTCATGTATTTCTCATTTTTCGTGTAGCATGGTCCATCGAAAGTATGCAACATGGGTACTCCTTCGATGATGAATTAAATTTTTCATCCAACGAGTACTCCTACTCGAAATTTGAGTAAAACCTTAGGGAGATAAGTTGAAAATACAAATTGAAAAAATAGTTTTATTATTTTATTATTTTTTAATCCTTTTACTTTTTTTCTCCAAAAATGGTGAATCATCTCCCATGGTTGACATCATCATCTTGAATCCTATTGGTTCTTATAAAGTTTATTTTGGTTGTACATTTTTCTTAGGAGGACCATTTTAGACCTCAAAATTCCCCTAATGGAAGTGCAACATAGAGGGGGCATATCACAGTTCAAAGGTGCAGCAAGGAGGTAAGTGTTAATGCAGGTGCCAAAACAGTGCAAGGTTCTGGAAGATAATGCAAAGACGAATACAATGAAGCAAGGGAGTTGTTACACTTGGTTTTGGGTCTATCAAAAGGACTACAAGGAGGAGAAAAGAAGGGACTGGATTCTAGATAGACCAAGGGCTAGAAGAATTGGCATATCTCTGAAGTATATGCTACAACAAGTCTCTAAAGGAAGTCAAGGATATTTTATCTAGGAACCGAGATTTCCTATGGTCAAGGAGTATAGAAAGAAGGAGTATAGTTAGAGACCTAGTTATCTAGTTCTAGTGCAGAAAAGGAGATCAGCATAAGGAGCCAAGAAAAGAGCAGTGACAAGGTCTTGGAGGCATACAAGGGTCAAGGGTCTGTGTTATGGTCATGGTACTTGTCAACTGAAAGTCTATAAGAATAATTACTGGCATGTTTTCCTCTCCAAGGGGGAGAGGTTTTGGCCCTGGCTTGAAAAGCCTAAATCTTGTGTCTCTTCTGTTTTGATAATTGACTTGATGAAAATACTAATAAGATAATGAAGATGAGATCTAAGTACAAGAAATAAATTCATAAGTAATTATCAAGTAGAGAATTGAATTAAACTATACCCTTCCAAATTCTCAACATGCTTTCAGAGCTAAGGTGCTGAAGACATAGGGCTACTTGACAAGGATATAATCAAGGATCAAAGAGCAAGAATCAATTTCTCTAGAAAACATCAAAGCAAAATTCAAAGTCTACATTGAAAAGTCAAATCAATTTGCAATGAAACCCTCAAGTCATCTCAAGGAGACCTTCAACCTTATTCAAAGGATCCACACATCGAGGAGGTAATATTTGCCATCAAAGATTCTTTGATATTGAAGACATTGTTGGAAGACACATCATTAAGCACCATCCAAAACTATCCAACACCATTGAAGACATTATTATTCTGATGTAATCATCAAGACATCCTTGATCATCAAGGATCCAAGGTCACCTACCTCCCTTGAATAAATCAATCTAAGAGGGAGTTCCTGCCATCATCATCATCCAAGAAGCTGATAGAAGGAAGAAATCAATCTACACAAGTATTTCTATGACCTCATTTGAATCTGTCAAAATGACTTATTGCAAAGAAAACAACAAATTGGCTAGGTCATCAAACTTTCATGCATGGAAGAAAAGGAAAAATTTAAATCTAATTGAAAATGAAGTTATGGGCTACATCAAAGGATCTAAAACTCAACCTTCAAAAGAAGATGCTCTAGCTCATGCCAAGTACATGAAGGGAGAAATAAGAGACCAGAGGATTGTCATAGATTCCATTAAGGACTCACTCATACCCTATGTATCAAAATTAGAAACTGCAAAAGACATATATGAAAAGTTGGTGGAGCTATTCTCTGTAAGTACCGCAGGAGAATTAATCTCTCCGAGACAAGAACTATACAAGATGAAATTGTCAAGAGGGGAAGGAATCACTTCATACTCTATGAGGATTTCTGAAATACGAGACTAGCTGTAAGAATTAGGAGAAATAAGGTTTGATAGTGAAATGACTACAATGGTGATGAATGCTTTACCAGAAGAATGGGGTAACTTCACTTCAAGCTTATATGGGAAGAAAGAAGCAATACCATTCCAGGATCTATGGTCTCTATGTGAGGAAACAAGATTTAAATCCAAAGCTGATACATGAACAAGTGAAAGGAATCAAGCCCTTGCAGCCATATCTAGGAAGAAAGGAAGACTTGGTAAATTTGGTCCTCAGAATAAAAGATGAAATATGGACAAAGTACGATGCTTTGGTTGTAACGAACTTGGGAATTATAAAAGGGATTGTCCTAAATCTGGAAAGAATAAGAGGAAAAAGGAAGAATCCCATGTAACAGAAGAAAGGGAAGAACCTAATGCAAAGAAATCTAAGAAAGAAGAAGCGACATATCTCTACTATGATTGAGATCATCTTTCTCTTTAAGAGGTTTTTGTCAATTGTAAAATAGTATGTTAGGAAGAATTTTACATTAATACATCACTCCAATAGCATCATGATAGAATCATGGAAGGAGCACTTGCCATAGGAGAATGTATCCAATACAACTATGCTATGAAATAATTGGCTCCTGGGAACCTCACTGACAACAACATTGATGGAAGGTAGTCATCTAGATCAAGGGTCATTTATGGAAATAGGTGCTGACATTTTTATAATGGAGTCCTCTTTGGATTCACTGGTTAGGAAGAAAGCAAAAGGTTTCATAAGGAATTCTATATTACAGAATTCTGGGATTAGGATATGATGACATATTGATGAAGTAGGTCAAGAGAATGAAATTCTTCACTCTAGGGAAAATTGCTGCAGATGACTCAAAAGAAAAGGAGATGAAGTACATATATTTATATGTTGACACTGGATGCTATGAAGTCATGTCATATGGTTGCAGGTGATGGAATTATACCTTTAGAAGTATGATCAAAGAAAGGAGAATCTCTTCCGATACACAGGTTTTCAATAACAGATGAAATCAACATAATATGTCCTCATATGGAATATGAGGTGGTTGTATACAAACAAGGAACTGCATACTAGAAGTTCATGGGAATGCAGTAAAAACTATGTGAAGAAAGAAAAGAAGAGATCGTGAAGAGAAAACATGATAAGAGGTAGTTATCATCCAGAAGCCAAGAAGATTTGACTGGAAGATCTCCTGGGAAGATATGCAAACTCTGATAGAAGTCTGGTAAAGATGAAGACCCTTGGCAATACATATCTTTAGGAGATGTGTCAATATTGATGAAGGATGTCGATACCTACAAGAAGATGTCATGTTAAAATATCATCACTGAGGTAGATTTTGATTTAAAAGTTCATATGTGTATGTTTATCTGGATAATTTTATGTAGGGATGGCAACCATATGGAAGGATGAAAGATCCTTGGAATAAATATGGTTCGAAGGAAAGTAGCATGGCATGAAGATGGACCAGATGAGAAATACTGATGAATCACTTTCTGATAGATGACATGACTCATGGATGAAAGTGATGGATGATATGTGCCCTATGAAACTATCCCAAAGTTGAAGACTCCTCAACATCAAAGAAATTCATGACATCGAAGGGAGGAGTTCGTCATGAGCAGCTGGGTGTCTCACCATTACTGTTGCAAGTCCCTGGCTAAGAGGGAGCCTGGTGGTAAGTTTCTTACTTGGAAGAAACTTGGTAATTCCTAAGAATGAGCTTAGGTACATTCCTTGTATAGGAATGAGTACATTCCCTTGTGGAATAGGTCCTCCCTAGTTGAGAGGGACAGATAGACACATAATTCTGGTCTTCAATTGGGAAGACAGAATGGAGGATTGGGTAATCATCTGGCATCTGATACTCTTTGAGAATGTGATAGGGCATTCAAGATAAGAGTATTCGTGGATCGATATTCTTAAAGGGATAGCTACTCAAGATAAGAATAGTCCAGGAAGGTCATACTTTGTGAATACTCGGGTGGAGTATGTACCTTGGAGAGACAATGGAAATGGTGTCTATTAGTCACGTGTCTCGCTAGCATTGTAACCCATTGTCTCGTTGAGAGATGGGGCTGTTAGTCAAGGCCTTGCACTAAGACAATGCTGGTTGATATGATTCTATACAGATGTGATTACCAATTTGATTCTTCTTATGAGATTCTTTAGATTGAAAGTAACCATGCACTGTTATGAATACCTCCATAGTTAAGAGGGAGTGTTGGAAAGTGTAACTAGGTTCAGTCTTCATAATGACTATGTAATTATGAATTTATGTAATGAAGAAGACAAAGATAATAAAATGTATTTTTGTAAAGCTTGCTTCATGGGTTTCATGAGCAAGGAGTTTGTATTATAGGTCAAACAATTCTTCTTGATGTCTTTTAGGGATTTGTCATCTTGTCATAAATGTATAATTTAGAGTCATGTATATGAAGTGTTGTTACACTTGTAAAGTCAATTTATTGATGTAAGTAGTATGCCTCAAGACCTTGTCAAAAGACTCGTTGTAGATGGCTCAAGCATGATGGAAATACCCCTGATAAAATCAGTCTAATAATGATGGAGATACTCCTCTCAAGTCGAATCTCAATCAAATGTAAAAGTAGGCTTATAAAACAGTCACAACTATTCATGGATAGGTCGGCTAATTACTTGTGCCCAACCACTATATATACCTAGGCAGACTACGCAAAACAAAAAACAAAACAATTCAGTTTAGTCTGAGTTTTTTGGACATGTCTAAGGCTATATTATAGGAGTCCCAGATTCATCAAGCATAGCATAAGCCATTTGCTAAACTATTCTATTCATTCTTTTTGCCACGACATTTTGTTGCGGAGTTCGAGCTATAGAAAGCTGTCTTTTTATGCCATATAGTTCATAGAAATGTGTGTTCTCCTCCTCGGTCATATCTAAGAAATTTGATTTTTAGATCTAGTTCATTTTCAACTAAAGCTTTGAAGACCTGAATGCATGCAACACTTGTACAATGAAGGAAATGAGTTACAGTTGGAGTATAAACAACAAAGAGAAGGGGAAGTATTATGTTACTGTCTTGGGTCTAAAAAAATTCAGATATCTCTGCCATAAGAAGGGACACATCACAATTCATAAGTGAAACATATAGGTGGCATATCACAGTTTGGAGGTGCAACAAGGAGGTAAGGGTTAACGCGGGTGCAACCACAGTGCGAGGTTGTAGAAGATAATGCGAAGAGGAATACAATGAAGTTAGGGAGTTGTTACACTTGGTTTTGGGTCTATCAAAATGAGTATAAGAAGGAGAAAAGAAGGGAATGGATTCTAGATAGACCAAGGGATAGAAGAATTGGCATATCTCTGAAGTATATGCTACAACAAGTCTCTAAAGGAAGTCAAGGATATTTTATCTAGGAATCGAGATTTCCTAGGGTAAAGGAGTGCGAAAAGGAGTACAGTTAGAGACCAAGTTCTCTAGTCCTGGTGCAGAACAGTGCATAAAAAGAGATCAGCATAAGGAGTCAAGAAAAGAGTAGTGACAAGGACTTGGAGGCATACAAGGGTCCTTGTTATGGTCATGATACTTGTCAATTGAAAGTCTATAAGAAGAATTACTTGCGAGTTTTCCTCTCCAAGAGGGAGAGGTTTTGGCCCTGGCTTGTGAAACCTAAATCTTTTGTCTCTTGTGTTTTGATAATTAACTTGATGAAAGACCTAATAAGCTAATGAAGAGAAGATCTAAGTAAGAGATACAAGTAAATATCAAGTAGAGAATTGAATTAAACTATGCCCTTCCAAATTCTCAACAACTTTGACATTTGTGGGTTTGCAAAGGGAAAAGGAGCAAGGAGCAAAGGAGCATTTTCAAGGAGATTCAAGCAACAGGTAAGTGCATTTCCCCTTTTTTTTGAATTCAATTTGCATGTGCATTTATTTTACAAATTTGTGCATTTTTTGTTTATTTTTTTTACAACATTTATGGCTCAATAAAGGGCAGTAGGGAAGAGGCTGTTAGGTCCCTATATGACTAGTATAGTCCCTTATTATGTTAGTGTAGCCCCCCTTATTGTTATTATTGTACCCTTGTAACCCCCATATTGTTATTATTGTGCCCTTACATTATTATTGTTAGGTCGGCTAGGATTACATTGTGGCCCCACTAGGATTATATTGTGGCCCCATGGACTCCTATATATAGGAGGAGGTTTTGTTCATTTGAATCATCCAAGAATTTTTCATTTATGTAATGTATTGGAGGTTTCCCCCTCGAAGTGGCTCATTTCTAAGGCGTTGATATCTCTTTTCTTCTATTTTTGGAGTTGGTTACACAACATTTGGTATCGGAGCTTTGGATTCTAGGGTTTCGCTGCTCCAAACAGGTCATCGTGGAATTTTCGCTATAACTTTTTTTCTACGAAGTTTCAGAAGCTGAAATTTTTAGGGTGCGAAGCCGAAATCCTGAGGAAGCTTTTCTAAAAATTTCAGAGCTTGGTTCGCAATATTTTTGGAGATATCATCTGTGGAAGTTAGGTCTTTTTTCAAGCTCCTAAACAGGTCATCGTGGAATTTTCGCTATAATTTTTTTTCTACGAAGGTTCAGAATCTGAAATTCATATGGTACGAAGCTGAAATCCTGAGGAAATTCTTCAAAAAATTTCAGAGCTTGGTTCGCAATATTTTTGGAGATATGATCTGTGGAAGGTAGTGCGTTTTCAGGCTCCTGAATTTCATCTCAAAGAGGTGATCGTGGGAAAACTTCAATAACTCTCTCTCTGGGCATTGGATTGAAGTGCCGTAAAAAGTGGTCGCAATTACACAGACTGAAGTTTCTTCGCTATCAATTTCAGAGACAAAGGACAAAACAGTGACACGTGGCAATTCGTACAAGTTCGCTCTACTGAACCAGTCCAGAATTAGGTCATTGTGGGAGATTGGACACAATTTTGTCTTGGAGAATCCAAATCAGGTCAGACCTGTGGCATTTGAAAGAAGCTTCAAAGATCTACTACAGAGCTGAATTTCAGATATCGAAGATTTTCAAATACAGAGATAATTCAATTTCAATATCGAGCTCCTAAAAGCAAGTAAAAGGTGTGTATTTTTTTTCCGAATTGCATAAGTCTTGTTTAAAGAATCAAGTTGAATTGATTCCAAGGGCATATTGTAGAATAGATATTAGTATTGGATTCTAAAATGGCCCCTAAAATGAATTCAACACCCATTAAGTCTTTAGAAGGCTCTACTATGACTCATGAAGACGAAGAATGGCAACATGACATATCAAAATTAGAAGAGGAAGTGCAACAAATTTTGATCTCGTAAAGAGCAACAAAGAATGAAATGGAAGTTCTTAAGAAAGGCATGGAAACTAAGATGGATGGCGTACGAAAGCTAAGATGGATGGCGTGGAAGCTAAGATGGATGGCATGGAAGCTAAGATGGATGACATGAAATACGACATGGAAAAAAGATGAGAGAATGATCTAAAATGGTTCATCGAAGGGTTCGACAAAGGCGATACAAGAAATGATTCCTAATGGCGGAAATATAGGAGAAGAACCTCCTGATGAGAACAAAATACATGTTAATCATGATTCCATAAACTCGAATGTTGGCGGGAAGAACCACCATATTCCAAAAATGGATATGAGGAAGTTTGATGGAAAGGATCCTGTAACATGGATACTACAGATGGAGCAATATTTTGATCTCCATAACGTGCAAAACACACAAAAGGTACACATTGCAACTTTACATTTAGAAAAAAATACATTTGTATGGTATCGATGGCTTTGCTGCCGTAAAAAAATTGTCACTTGGTCAATTTTTACAGAGGAAATGATAGCACATTATGAGGATACAAAGAACAACACCTTCTTTAGCCAATTGATAAATATCAAACAAAAAGGTTTAGTGGGGCAACACATTGAGGACTTCCAAAAAATTGAATATAAGGGTAACTGATATTCCAAAGGAACACAGGATCGATCTCTTCATATGCACTTTAAAGGATAACATCCAACATGAAGTTCACATTTTGGAACCGGATTCATTGGAGAAGGCATTCAGGTTGGCAAGAAAAAATGAATGTAAAATTATGGCGACAAGGAAGCCTATCACTCACTTCTATAAAGAAGGAAGTGTTGCTACACCTAGATTTCCACAACCTACAAGGTTGACACCACAACAATTGGAAGAAAAAAGAACAAAGGGCTTTTCTACAGTTGTGATAGAAAATACACTAAAGGTCTTAAGTGTGATGAGAAGAAATTATTTTACATAGATTGTGAAGAGGAAGAAAATGAACAAGAAGAGGATATACACTAGGAACCAACCCTAGAAGAGAAAGAAATGAGTCTGACCATATCGTGTAATGCATTGGCAGGAATTAACACTCCTCAAACTCTCAAGATAGAAGGACATATCAAGAAGAAAAAGGTAATAGTGTTGATTGATTCAGGTAGCACCCATAATTTTATTCATTGTAAGGTAGCCAAGGAATTGAATTGTTTCCTATACCCAACACCAGAATGTCAAGTGGTGGTTGCAAATGGAGGAAGTATAAATTGCTTTGGAAAATTCCATAATATCAAGCTAACCATGGGGGAATATGTATTGAATAGTGCAATTATTTCCATTCCTATGGGAGGTGTCGATGTTGTACTAGGAGTACAATGGTTACAATCTTTGGGGACGATAGCTTTTAATTTTCAAGAAATTTTATTGAATTTTTTTCAGAAGGAAAGGAAGTCGAATTACGAGATATCGCAGGGAATTTGGGAAAGATAATAAGCTCTAATGTCATGATAAAGCTTCTAAAGAAATAAAAACGAGGTGTAATTGCATAATTATGCTCAATAGAAGCTCCAACATCAAAATCATTTATTTCTGCAAATCTCCAAAAAGCCTTGGAAAATCATTCCAAGGTGTTTGGAACTCCCAAAGGACTCCCACCTATTCGTGATCATGATCATGCTATTAATTTGATTCCAGGAAGTGTTCCTCCAAACATCAGGCCTTATAGATATCCTTATGTCCAAAAGAGAGAAATTGAACATATGATTGCAAAAATGTTAGGCGGGTATAATTCAACCTAGTCAAAGTTCTTTCTCTTGCTCCTTTGTAGTATTGGTACACGAAGGATGGATCATGGCGAATGTGTCCGGATTATAGGGAGCTCAATAAGCTCACCATTAAAGATAAATTTCCCATCCCTGTGATTGATGAATTATTGGATGAATTACATGCAGCAATTTATTTTACGAAGTTGGATCTTCGTTTAGGATATCATCAAATTAGAATGAAGATTGAAGGTATTCCAAAAACAACATTTCAAACTCATGAGGTTCATTATGAACTTTTGGTCATGCCTTTTGGCCTTACCAATGCACCTTCTACATTTCAAGGGTTGATGAATTCCATTTTCAAACCCTTCCTTAGAAAATTTTTGCTAGTATTTCTTGATGATATACTAATCTATAGGAGGCCTTGGAAGGATCATGTTCAACATGATGACAGGGTGCTCAAACTATTGGAGGAGAAAAAATTATATGCAAAAACATCCAAATGTTTCTTTGGAGTATAAGAGGTTGAATATCTGGGTCATATTATATCTCACGAGGGTGTTAAAGTAGACCCTAACAAATTAAAGCCATTAAGGAATGGA